>JAQPPZ010005929.1:0-541905 GCA_028583015.1 Wollemia nobilis
GGTGACCTAGATGGGCAACGACACTTAAAAAGTGTATATGCTTTCATAGGGGTATTTTGTTGTGACCAAAGGGCTTATGGGTGCCTTTGGGGCTTTTAGGGTTGACCTAGATGATCGTAGATAGTCTAGGAGCATTTTTATTTGACCTAGACAATGAAAACCTGCTAGGAGCCTTTTGGGTGACCTAGACGGGCAACGACACTTAAAAAGTGTCTATGCCTACCTAGGGGCATTTCCTTGTGACCAAAGGGCTTATGGGTTTCTTTGGGGATTTTAGGGTTGACCTAGATGATCGTAGATAGTCTAGGAGCATTTTTATTTGACCTAGATGGTGAAAACTTGCTAGGAGCCTTTTGGGTGACCTAGACGGGCAGTGTCACTTAAAAAGTGTCTACGACTACCTAGGGGTATTTGGTTGTGACCAAAGGGCTTATGGATACCTTTGGGGATTTTAGGGTTGACCTAGATGATTGTAGATAGTCTAGGAGAATTTTTATTTGGCCTAGATAGGGAAAAACCATTAGGAGCCTTTATGGTGCTCTCTAAGAATGAAATGGCCGCAAGTGAAGGATGTTCAAGGGTTCAGGGTCCTCAACACCTTCAAGGGAGGCCAGGCGATAAGTTCCAAGACCAATTTAACTAGTGATGACAAAGGTACCTAACCAGTTTTCTATAAATTTGTCCCGTAGGTGGGGCAGCAAGCTAGAGTTATGTTGGTTCTCTTTTAGGATGAGATCACCAACCTAAAAGTCTCTAAAATAGAATTTCATATTGTAGGATCTTTTGAGCCGCTCTTGATACATACGTAGATGCTCAAGAGCATTAATGCGATGTTCATACAACAACGTAAGTTGATATAGGTGAGCTTGTCATATGGTATCATCATCGATAAACTCTTGCATGGATATGCATAGTGATGGGATTTCCAGCTCTAGAGGCATGACTGCCTCTGTGCCATAAACTAGTGAAAACAAGGTTGCCCCAGTGGGTGTCCGAATGCTAGTGCAGTAAGCCCATAGTGCAAGCAACATTTGTGTGTGCCAATTGGTATGATTCTCTTTGACTGTTTTCTTCAATATGCCAATTAATGTCTTGTTTGATGCTTCTACTTGCCCATTTACTTACGGATAATAGGGTGTTGAAAAGTTATGCTGGATATTATATTTTGCTATCAAAGCACACACATATTTGTTCTTGAATGATGTCCCATTATCCGAAATGATCTTGGATGGAATACCAAAATGACAAATGATATTATGCAATATGAACTCCGCTATGCGGGGTCCTGTCGTAGTGGTAAGGGTGATTGCTTCCACCCACTTTATAAAATACTCGGTAGTCATAATGATAAATGTGTGATGACCCGAGGATGTAGGGGAGATTTTCCTAATTAAATCCAACCCCCATTGCAAAAATGACCAATCTGATTGGATCGGTTGCAAGGCCTGAGAAGGTACATGTGTCAAGTTAGCATGGTGTTGACATTTCATTCACTTCCTCACATATGCGCAACAATCTCGCTCTAAATTTGGCCAATAATAGCCCATGCAAAGAATGCGATTTGCGATGGCCATGCCACTAAAATGGCCACCACAAGTACCGTCGTGTGCTTGGGCCATTGCCCAAGTCGATTCTTGATTCTCTAAGCAACGAAGGAGGATTCCTTCATAGCTCCGATGGTATAAGATGTCTTCTAACAAGATAAATTTTGATGCATTCCATTTAAATGTTCTTTTTGCAGCATGCGATAATCTAGGGGGGAGATTACCAAGCTTTAGGTACTCTCTAATTTGTGTGTACCAGTCCTACTATGTGGAAGCCTCGATTGCATGAATTGCCTATCCCTCATGAAGTTCATCCCGAGCAAATGTTGATTGGGAAAGAACTTGTAAGAATAGCACTATGTTGCTATCAAAAGGGGTTTGGGGGAACAAAGTCCCCCAAGTGGCATGATTTAAGCACTTGTGAATGTGCAAGAATCTCTCTTGATGAGGTTCTATTTGAATCAAGTGGACTTCTGGTGTGACTTGAGTGCTCTCATGCTCAACCACTGATTGTGATAGTGTCTTGACTTGAATGGTTGTCATCTCATCTGTGGGGTCTTGCGATATCAAGGAAACTAAGGAGGCCATTGTATCCACAAAAATATTAAACGATCGAGGGAGTGCCTTGATGTCATACCATTCAAACTTTTCCAAGATTTTATCTACAAGGGCTTTATAGGCTTGCAGAATTAGGCACTTACATTGGTAAATTCCTTTGACCTGGTTCACTATAAGTAAGGAGTCACCAAAGATATTGAGTTTGTTTATTTTCATGGTGATAGCTGTTTGAAGACCTATGAGCAATAATTTGTACTCAACATTGTTATTGGTACATGAGAAATCAAGTTTAAATGACAGGGGTATGAGAGCCCCATGCGGTGTGAAAAACATGATCCCTACGCCACCCCCTTTCTCGTATTTGGAGCCATCGAAGAAAAGATTCATATCTGCCTGTGACTCAGGCTGGTCAGAATCAGGTAATTTTGATATTTGGAAGACTCCATCATTAGAAATCTCCATGCTAAGAGGCTGATCATCCTGGAGAGGAGCCTCTGCAAGTTGATCAAAAATGACTTGGTCCTTGATTGACTTTTGCCCTATGAATTCCAGGTCAAATTCTGTTAACAACATGATCCATTTCACCGTTCGACTACTATGATAAGTACGACTCATCATGTATCACAATGGATTCTCTTTAGATACAACATACATAGTGTGGCTGAGCATATAGTGTCGTAGCTTCTTGGTAGCAAAAACCACCATTGGACATAACTTTTCAATGTATGCGTACTTGATCTCATAGCTTACCAGGGTGTGACTGAGATAGTATGTTGCCTATTCCTTGTGTAATTCATTATTTTGGGCTAACATGGCACCCAATGCAGTCTTAGTAGTTGAGATATATAATCATAACGACACCCCTGGTCTAGGTGGAGCTAGCACTGGTGATGAAGCTAGGTATTTTTTAATTGCATCAAAGGCATCCTAACACTCATCGTCCTAGTGGAATGCGACCCCCTTGTGCAAGAGTTTGTTCATGGGTCAAAACTTGTCCAAAAATTATGCTATGAAGAGTTTGATGGATGCAATCCTCCCCTGCAAGCTATGAAGCTTCTTGATGGTAGTCGGGGAAGGCATTTCAGGGATTGTCTTGACCTTGTTAGGGTTCACTTACATGCCTCATTTGGAAACTATAAATCCCAAGAGCTTTCCAGATATGATGCCAAAGACACACTTCTTGGTGTTCAGTCTCACATTATGTTCAATAAGGCGATCAAGGACTTTGCACAAGACATCTAGGTGCTCATGACGTAATAAAGATTTAGCTAGTAAGTCATCCATGTAATCTTCAAAAATTTTGTGCATGTAGTCATGAAATATATATGTCATGGCACGCTGGTAGGTGGTGCTGGCATTTTTAAGGCCAAAGGGCATGACCTTGTAACAAAATGTTCCCTAGGGTGTTGTGAACTCTGTTTTGAGCTGGTCTTCAGGGTTGATATGAATCTGATTATAACCAGATAAGCCATCCATAAGGGAGAGCATTTCATGTCCTATGATGGCATCTACCAGGGCATTGATGCTTGGAAAAGAAAAATCATCCTTAGGACTCATTTTGGTTAGGTCTCAAAAATCAGTGCAAACATGGGCCAACATGCAACTGACAATAGACTTCTTCTATGTTGATGGGCTTGTGACGATGATGTAGGTAATGAGGACCAAGGTATGCCCTCTCTGTTTCATCCTCATAGTCACTATCGTATATGGGAACCTCATTATTGCCTCTTGGGTTTGGGTGATCAGGCAAGTGTGGTCCCATATATGCTTTTTCCTCATAATTATTGTCATGGATGAGGACTTCTTCATTCTCACCTTGCAGCACCTCAGGCTCATGAGGATCCAACTGCTCAAGTAAATTAACTGCTCCCTCGCCAGGAGGTCTAGCTTCCTATGGGTGAACTGGCTCTTCGGGAGGAAGGAGCTATCGCCAGACAGGATCAAGGAAAGGGAACAGATGTATGAGGCCTTCCTGTTGGTCATTAATGGGGACAATTTATGAATGATCACTATCTGACTCAAAAGGGTCCTATGGTCCCACTTCGTAATCCCACTCATCATCTAAGGTCCATTCATATGAGGTTCCTTGGTATGATTCATCACAAACATGGGGACAACCTCGCAAACCTTCCACTCTCTCAAAATATGGAATAATATCACTGGGGATCATGGGGTTCCCATATAGAAGTGGGAAGTAGTCCCCTAGGGAGTAGACTGTATTGGGATTGGCATAAGGGTCTTGGGCCAACCGTCCTTGTAGCCTATATTCAAGAGATTTAGGCCATCCATGAGGACATATAGAGGCAAAGGATTGTTGTATCCCACTCCTGAATTTTCATAGGGTATTTGATACTGTGGTTGGTAAGGGATTCTTGTGACCTACTCATACCGATCTAAACCATAACCATACCAGTTGCATAGGTCAAGATACTTTAGGATGAAGTTAGGGTTAGACAAGTAGTTAATGTCTTCTCCAAAAGGCTCTTCATCCTCCTTCTGTTGTTGGTAAGGTTTGATGCCATAGTCAAGGCTCCCATAGAAAAAATTCATTTGATTAGGGGGAATACCAAGAGGCACGATAGTGCCTATGGGAAGACGGGGTCTACCCATGTCTCACACTGAATCTATAACAAGAGTAGTGACATTCCTAATCATGTATTCTCCCAATCTAGTAGAAGCTAGGTGCACTGTAACCTATGGCTATGGATAGAATAGGGATGAGAGTGAGACTTGATCTGGCTCATCATTTGCCTTGTGTGGTGTCTCTTCATCATCCGAGATAGGTATCTCCTCTATAGAGATAGTGGATATGGTCGGTTGGACCTCATCATTGGGATGCTTCTCTGGGTTCCTAGGCAAAGGATCCACTAGTGTACTAGGCATCCGGGGTGGAGCCGATGATGTGGATGGCATGGTATTTGATAGTAGTAGGGTTGAACCTCAATTGGATTTATTTGGCTAAAAATATAGATGTGTCGATGGCAATGTTAACTCGGGTAACTACTGCACCATGTTGCAATACTTGAAGGGCTCTAGGTCAGCGGGGATGACATGAACTTGCCCTTCATGAGTGTACTTGAGGCACAGGTGAGCAATGCAAGGGACACACTTCATGTCCCTAATCCATGGTCTTCCTAACAAGATATTGTACGCCATCTCACCCTCCAGGATGTGGCACATTGTAGGGATTATATTTTCTCCTACTTGAATAGGTAGGATGATTGTACCAACTATTGAGCATATGGTATCATTGAATGGTCGAAGGGTGTAGGTAGATGTAACAATGTGGGATGCTGGGAGCTTCAGGTGCTCGAGAGCTATTCTAGTTATGATGTTGCTTGAAGATCCAATGTATATCAACACTCTCTTGTAAGGTGTTCCATTCACACGTGACGATGTGCAAAGGGGGATCCACCATATCATGTGGAACCGGTTTAAGTTCATCTTCTCGAAATGTAATCATCAGTTTCGTGCATTTTTGCACATGCCCCACAAATTTGTTGAAGGAGTTAGACTCCTGGGGCTGAAGCTCAATTGCCTTAAGGATATCCATCAAGGCTTCTCTATGAGGTTGTGATTGCTGGATAAGCTCATATATGGAGAGTCAGGTGGATGTTGTTCTTAAGCTCTAAGCGAGATTAATCTTAATGGTAACTACAGGCCTAGGTGGGAGGCTTAGCTTGGGAGACATTATAGGCTATGATGTCGAAGGGACATCACTATGAGCCGCAAGTGGTGCAAAAAGACTTGGATACTGCCTATTTCTTGTCATAATACTGACCATGCCAACATACCCTTACTCAGGATGGGCATGGTGAACCTCATTCACCTGGGGTACTAGTTTGGCTTGCTTCGCATGGGCAGGCAAGGGGTCCTTGAACACCTCCATCTATTGGTTGTTTGGTGCGATAGGGTTGTCTACCTAGAGGGCATTCCTATCAATTAGGTCTTGCACCAAGTGTTTGAATTTATAGCACATTTGCACATCATGCCCATTTTGCCTATGAAACTTGCAATATAGATCTTCTCTATATCCTTTGGGCTTTGGTTCATTTGGGTCGATGGGTCGACTCTCAGGTAGATGGACCGTATTGGCTGCCAAGAGGCGATCAAACAATAAATCCATAGATTATGCAATGGGCATGAATTGTCGCTTGGGGCAGCACTATTGATTTTGTCCTTGACCATTATGGTTTTCCTTGGTATAGTTCCTAGTGGTGGCCTGATAATTAGGCTTTTGAGATGGCACGACTTGTGCTGGCCCCGAGACACTAATTGCAACCTGATTTACTGCTGCTGAATTTGGTTGAGCCAGGGTGTTTTTAGCATTCTTGTTCCATTCCTTCTTGCGAGGCTTTGCAATCTCGCCCTCTTGAATCTTGATTTCTTCAACGATCCTAGCCTGTGCTAAGGCATCTTCAATCGTAGGGTATTGCTGCAACTACAATAAGTAGATTGACTTCAAGTAACTTTTGGAGAACATCTGAGTCAACTCCGACATGGGAAGAAGATAAGGTAGCTTGGTGAGTAGGGTTCCCCATCTATTGCCATAATTTATTATTGACTCATCGTCATACTGCTTCAACCCAGCTACATCGGCCAGTGTTGTCTTCCTCTTGGTATTGAAGGCAAAGCGCTCTAGGAAAGCATCCTCAAGTTGGTCCATAGTGTGGATGCTATGCTTAGGGAGTTGGTAAAACCACTTGGATGCGGGGTCATCGAGGGTAGTCACAAATGTACTCAAAAGCAAAGCATCATCATCATGAATGTTGAAGCATTGATCTAAGAACCTAGTGACATGCTCCTGCATGTCCTCTTCTCCCTTGAAGGTGGCCAATTGAGGTAACTTAAATTGTTCTAGATAGGGAGGCATAGGGACTAAAGGATGCATGGATTGACTACACAACTGGTGCATAGTGGGATTTTGAGATCCCGACCCAGAGGTCTTATTATCAACTAACTCTAGGTGTTCTAGCAATGCTTTATATGGGCCTTAGGACTTAATCTCCTCATCCTTGTTCACATCTTGCGATGGAGGTCTAGGGCCTTCCAACCTATTGTAGGGCGGTGGTAAATCACCTCCTGCCTTGGTAAGACGTCTCCACATACTCTATCTCTAGCTCATGCTTAGTATAGACCTCGTAAGGCATCTCTTGATTCGGTCTATAAATGGGAGTATCCACCCGTAGTGGGTGCCCTATGTTTGGCCTAGGAGGCATCTCTCAATATGGCCTAGGAGGTCGCGAAGGCAACATTGGATAAGGCCTTGGGGACCTATCTCGAATGAGCATGGGTTGCATTAGATGGAATTCCTGCCTATGTGTCTTAGGGGTAGGGACCCTCTCTCATAAAGTCTTATGGAATAGCTTGTTGGTCTGTCGTTCAATCCTTTCTTTCTCAAGTTGGTGCAAGTGGTCTATTTTCTCTTTGTCTCACTGAAGCTTCTTGAACTGAGCTTGGCGTTCTATGTATCTTATGACCGCTTGCCTAATTTGATCTGCAATGCGAGGCTTAGGGGGTCTAGGCATGTCACCTTGGGGCTGACCTCGTTCAAGATACTCTATGGTATCCATAGGGTACTTGCCTCTTTCGAGGTTCGCCGCATTGACTTGAGGTTCAGGCTAGAACATATGTTCATTATACTCAGCTGGCGTAGAGGCACATCGGGCATGTGTGGAATATTGTTCTTGAGGAAAATCTGGTATCTCCTCATGTTTTCCCTCTTGAATGAGGAAATATAGGGCAGAATTGGCTCGCCCCGACCGATGAGTGTCATTCCCATCGGGCTGCATGAGCTACTGTATCCTATTAAGGCGATGCGAAGGTAGAGTTGTGTCGACTTGCTCTGGCCAGTGTGTGAAGTCATGCTCCTACCTATGCTTAGGCATGTCAGCCTTGATGGGTATGTGAATGTGTGGCACTGCTTTGTCTATTAACGCCTCGATGCATAGTTGTATTTCACCAAGGAAGGCTTGTGAAATATCTACATATCAAGAAAATTCTCTCAAGTAATGCTCCTCATCCCTTGAGGTGTCTCAGAGAGGATCCCTTCAGAGATGAGGCTCATGCCCTACTGTCTTAGGGCTAGGTGGAGTGGAAGCTCACTAGGGAGGTATAACCAAGTCCCTAGGGCTATATCGGAGATGATTCGTGTCTCCTAATCCACTCTCCATAGCTTTCGCCCATGATTGGGCTTGGTTGTGGGTGCACACCATTGCGCTCCTCTATCAATACGCAAGTGATTATATTCTTTACAAATTTTAATGAAATAGTAAAAAAAAAAAGGAAACACCCAATAAACAAATGATTATCTCTTTTAAGTTTTAGATGTGAATCCCTAAATTGTTTTGTGTGTTTCAGATGTGTTGTTTGCAAAGGATGACCTTGTGTCACGTGTTTGAAATATTGTTGGATGATGCACTAAAATATTTAATTGGCTTTCACCTGTATACTCGTAGATCGAAAACCTGGCTATGAACTCTAGGTTACATTATCCCACCTATAATGTGTGGTGATGATGTCCACATGCACCCAGGGAGCACAGGTCCTACCAATTCCTCACCAAGTTCACCCGTAGTCTGCGATACACCTCCCCGAAGGGTGATGCGTGCTATAACCCATGGGCTATGATGGATCTTGGAACCAAACTTGGCAAGATGGATCAAGTTCATGGGATTTGAGCCAAGTGGATGGATATGAAACCCACCATCACTTGCACTCTACTAGTGGATGGTAATGAAGTCCACCTCACTAGCGTTTACAATCGTGGTGTGTGTGGTTCTTTATTATCCAAGAAAGTAAGCAAAGAAGCAATCAATGATCATTCACTAAATGCATGCAAATAAGTGAATTTTCCTTTCAAAAATTTAGGATAAATAACCTACAAATGCAACTTATGAATGCAAATCCTAAATGCTAGCTCACCCATTGGGTGAGCCACAAGTAATCAAGCCACAAAGATGCATTGCCACTTCAAATTTCTTTCGGTTTTTCTTCTTCCTTTTGCTATGTGATGTTATAAGAAAAGAAAAAATATAACTTTTAACCTTTCTATGCAAGTAAATTAAGCAAGAAAACTAATTTTTAACAGTCTCTGAAAATGTAGCAGAAAAACAAAGGGTTTAGGCACTTACTTTGTCCATTTTGAGCTCTCCAAATTCTGAATTTTTGAGTAGAAAATTCTCTGGTTCTTCAATGCTCCAGGGTGGGACGATTAGAAGCCTCACCACCATACTATGATCGGATGGTGAAGCCACCATCCTAGGGTGATCTAGATAAAGGTTCTACCATCGTTCCAGGGTGGGGAGGGGAGCACCTGCAACACAAAAAGGGCAAAAATGGCAAAAATGAAGACAAATTTTCACCCAAAGCACAAGGTACAAGGGTCCCACCATGATCACAAAAGAATTAGGGAAAATCAATGCACCTAATGATGAGAAATAATATGTTTATCTATCCTATCTCACTTACGAGCATCAAACAGAAGCATGCATATGAAAATGAAGCAAAACCAAACAATAAGGAATGAAATGAAATGAGTCTCTTATTTATTAATTTGGTGGACCAATCCAAGGTTACACAGAAGTCCCCTTGAGGTATCAAAGGTGATACAATTGTTACAAATTTTGGGGTGCCCAAGGATCAAATCCTCTAAGAAATTCGAGTGCACATCCAATGCCTTTCCTCCTACCCACAATCGAGGTGGGAGGGCCAATGCTGCCGCTGCTTGTATATTAAATCTATGATATATTATATTCCTTACCAATGCATATAAAGAACCTGCACCTACACACAAGAAAGCAAAAGGTGTCAAATAGCAAGGGTGTGTGGAGGGAAACATGCAATCCCCACAGGCACAAAATGACACATATATTAAAAATATATCAAATCAACTCATAATGCTATGAAAATTTATGGGGATGTTTAATAAGAGTTTTTGAGGGGATATCACTGAAAAAATATCAGAAATTGCATCCATGGACCCCTCTATTTTTCTTCGCCCGCCTGCAACTTGCGAAGACCAAGACAAGTAAATACCGGACCTAGACATGTCCAAAACATATGAAATTTGGAAAGAATGCATAATTTTTTTTTTAATACAAACAATATTATTATATTTTCAAACTTAGGTGCATATCAACCTGCATGCAATTGGGGTGCCCGGATGGGCTCTACGAACCTGCAACAACTTAAAAATGCAATATCTTGGCCAATTTAACTCCAAATTGCATGAAATTTAAACCACAAAATCATATGATAGTATAGAATAATATAATTAAAAAAAAAGTAATAAAATTGTACAATTATTTGTCCTCATCCTGGGGGGCGGTGGTGACTACAACTAATTGGGGGCACCCTGGGAGGGGATACCCACCAATTATTCACACTTTTTGCTACCAATTCCACTGGGGAATTATCCTAAACACTATAGGAGGTGGTGTCATCAAATTTTGTGAAGAAATTAACTTGGATGGAAATGTTATGCTCAAAGGACCCTCTTGAAGTCACCCGATAACCTCCTTTGCAAAAGAGATATTTCGAGGGTAATAAGGCACAATAAAGTGAGGGGAAATATTGGCAAAAATCCATTGCATATCCTAGAACTTCTCTACCTTTTTTTATATGGATACTGGATCTATTTTATAGCCCAAAGGGGCTTATGTTCAAAAAGGCATGTGAGGGCATGCATGGCAAGAGGTGCCACTTGTCAAACATGAGGCATGCAATGGATGTGGAAGAGAATATCTAATTTGGGCCTCCCTTAAGAAGTGTGTCATAAGGATTCAGTGCCCTCTGACCCACATGCTTCATTTTATGGGGTAAATGATAGTTTTTGGGTGCTGTTTGTCCCATATTTGACTTTTTTTGGGTTAAACTTGCTCACCGTCCCACCCTGGGATTATGGCTCACCACCATCCTATGATGAGACGATGGGAGGCATTTAAAGGATTTCCTTGACCTTGTTAGGGTTCACTTATATACCTCATTTGAAAACTATAAATCCCAAGATCTTTCTAGATATGATGCCAAAGATGCACTTCTTGGTGTTCAATCTCACATTATGTTCAATAAGGCGATCGAGGACTTTGCACAAGACATCTAGGTGCTCATGATGTAATAAAGATTTAGCTAGTAAGTCATCCATGTAATCTTCCAAAATTTTGTGCATGTAGTCATGAAATATATATGTCATGGCACGCTGGTAGGTGGTGCTGGCATTTTTAAGGCCAAAGGGCATGACCTTGTAACAAAATGTTCCCTAGGGTGTTGTGAATGCCATTTTGAGCTGGTCTTTAGGGTTGATATGAATCTGATTATACCCAGAGAAGCCATCCATAAGGGAGAGAATTTCATGTCCTATGATGGCATCTACCAAGGCATCAATGCTTGGCAAAGGAAAATCATCCTTAGGACTCGCTTTGTTTAGGTCTCAAAAATCAGTGCAAACGTGGGCCAATGTGCAACTGACAATAGAATTCTTCTATGTCGATGGGCTCGTGACAATGATACAGCTAATGAGGACCAATGTATGCCCTCTCTGTTTCATCCTCATAGTCACTATCGTATATGGGAACCTCATTGTTGCCTCTTGGGTTTGGGTGATTAGGCAAGTGTGTTCCCATATATGCTTGTTCCTCATAATTATTGTCATGGATGAGGACTTCTTCATTCTCACCTTCCAGCACCTCAGGCTCATGAGGATCTAGCTGCTCAAGTAAATTAACTGCTCCCTCACTAGGAAGTCTAGCTTCCTGTGGGTGAACTAGATCTTCAGGAGGAAGGAGCTACCACCAGACATGATCAAGAAAAGCGAACAGATGTATGAGGCCTTCTTTTTGGTCATTAATGGGGAAAATTTATGAATGATCACTATCTGACTCAAAAGGATCCTATGGTGCCACTTTGTAACCCCAATCATCATCTGAGGTGCCTTGGTATTATTCATCACAAACATGGGGACAACCTCGCAAACCTTCCCCTCTCTCAAAATATGGAAGAATATCACTAGGGGTCGTGGGGTTCCCATATAGAAGTGGGAAGTGGTCCCCCAAGGAGTAGACTATATTGGGATTGGCATAAGGGTCTTGGGTCAACCCGTCCTTGTAGCCTATATTCAAGAGATTTAGACCATCCATGAGGACATCTAGAGGCAAAGGATTGTTGTATCCCACTCCTGACTTGTCATAGGGTATTTGATACTATGGTTGGTAAGGGATTCTTGTGCCCTGCTCATACTGGCCTAACCCATAACCATGCTAGTTGCATAGATCAAGATACTTCAGGATGAAGTTAGGGTTAGACAAGTAGTTAATGTCTTCTCCAAAAGGCTCCTCATCCTCCTTTTGTTGTTGGTAAGGTTTGATGCCATAGTCAATTCTCCCATAGAAAAAAAATATTTGGTTAGGGGGAATACCAAGAGGCACGATAGTGCCTATGGGAAGACAGGGTCTACCCATGTCTCATACCGACTCTATAGTAGGAGTAGTGGTGACATTCCTAATCATGTATTCTTCCAATCCAGTAGAAGCTAGGTGCACAATAACCTATGGCTGAGGATAGAAGAGGGATGAGAGTGAGACTTGATCTGGCTCATCGTTTGCCTTGTGTGGTGTCTCTTCATCATTTGGGATAGGTATCTCCTCTGTAGAGATAGTGGATATGGTCAGTTGGACCTCATCAATGGGATGCTTCTTTGGGTTCCTAGGCAAAGGATCCACTAGTGTAATAGGCATCCAGGGCAGAGCCGATGATGTGGATGGCATGGTATTCGATAGCGATGGGGTTGAACCTTGGATGGATTTATTTGGCTAAAAATCTAGATGTGTTGATGGCAAGGTCAACTCGAGTAACTACTACACCATGTTGCAGTACTTTAAGGGCTCTAGGTCCATGGGGACGACATGAAATTTCCCTTCATGAGTGTACTTGAGGCACTAGTGAGCAATGGAAGGGACACACTTCATGTCCCTGATCCATGGTCTTCCTAACAAGATATTGTACGCCATCTCACCCTCCAGGATGTGGCACATTGTAGGGATTATATTTTCTCCTACCTGAATAGGTAGGATGATTGTACCAACTATTGAGCATATGGTATCATTTAATGCTCAGAGGGTGTAGGTAGATGTAACAATGTGGGATGTTGGGAGCTTCAGGTGCTCGAGAGCTATTGTAGTTATGATGTTGCTTGAAGATCCAATGTATATCAACACTCTCTTGTAAGGTGTTCCATTCACACATGCGACGATGTGCAAATGGGGATCCACCATATCATGTGGAACTGATTTAAGTTCATATTCTCGAAAGGTAATCATCAGTTTTGTGCATTTCCACACATGACCTAAAAATTTGTTGAAGGAGTTAGACTCCTGGGGCTGAAGCTCAATTGCCTTAAGGATATCCATCAAGGCTTCTCTATGAGGTTGTGATTATTGGATGAGCTCATATATGGAGATTCAAGAAAATATTGTTCTTAAGCTCTAAGCAAGATTAATCTTAATGGTAACTATAGGCCTAAGTGGGAGGCTCAACCCGGGAGGCAGTATAGGCTGTGATGTCAAAGGGACATCACTCTGAGTTGCAAGTGGTGTAGCTAGACTTGGATAATGCCTATTTCTTATCATAATACTGACTATGCCAACATACCCTTACTTAGGAAGGGTATGGTGAACCTCATTCACCTGGGGTACTAGTTTGGCCTACTCCATGTGGGCAAGCAAGGGGTCCTTGAAGACCTCCATCTATTGGTTATTTGGTGCGATAGGGTTGTCTACCTATAGGGCATTCCTATCAATTAGGTCTTGCACAAAGTGTTTGAATTTATAGCACATTTTCACATCATACCCATTTTTCCTATGAAACTTGCAATATAGATTTTCTCTGTATCCTTTGGGCTTCGGTGCATTTGGGTCGATGGGTCGACTCTCAGTAGATGGACCGCATTGGCTTCCAAGAGGCGATCAAACAATAAATCCATAGATTCTACAATGAGCATGAATTTTTGCTTGGGACAACACTATTGATTTTTTCCTTGACCATTTTGGTTGTCCTTGGCATAGTTCCCAGGGGTGGCCTGATAATTAGGCTTTTGAGGTGGCACGACTTGCGCTGGCCCCAGGACACTAATTGCAACCTAATTTACTGTTGCTAAATTTTGTTGAGTCAGGGTATTTTTAGCATTCTTGTTCCATTACTTCTTGCGAGGCTTTGCAATCTTGCCCTCTTGAATCTTGATTTCTTCAATGATCCTAGCCTGTGCTAAGGTATCTTCAAGAGTAGGGTATTACTGCAACTGCAACAATAAGGATATTGACTTCAAGCAACTTTTTGAGAACATCTGAGTCAACTCTGACATGGGGAGAAGATAAGGTAGCTTGGTGAGTAGGGTTCACCATCTATTGCCATAATTTATTATTGACTCATCGTCATACTGCTTCAACCCAGCTACATTGGCCAATGTTGTCTTCCTCTTGGTATTGAAGGCAAAGCGCTCTAGGAAAGCATCCGCAAGTTGGTCCAAAGTGTGGATGCTATGCTTAGGGAGTTGGTAAAACCACTCGAATGTGGGGCCATCAAGGGTAGTCACAAATGTCCTCAAAAGCAAAGCATCGTCGTCATGAATGCCAAAGCATTCACCTAAGAACCTAGTGACATGCTCCTGCATGTCCTCTTCTCCCTTGAAAGTGGCCAATTGAGGTAATTTAAATTTTTTTGGATAGGGAGGCATAGGTATTGAAGGATGCATTGATTGACTACACAACTAGTGCATAGTGGGATTCTGAGATCCCAACCTAGAGGTCTTGTTCTCAACTGACTCCAAGAATTCTAGCAATGCTTTATACGGGCTTGAGGACTTAATCTTCTCATCCTTGTTCACATATTGTGACGGAGGTCAAGGGTCTTCCAACATATTGCAGGGCAGTGGTAAATCACCCCCTGCCATGGTAAGGCATCTCCACATAATCTATCTCTAGCTCATGCTCAGTATAGGCCCCGTAAGGCATCTCTTGAGCCAGTCTATAAATGGGAGTATCCACCCGCAGTGGGTGCCCTATGTTTGGCCTGGGAGGCATCTCTTAATCTGGCCTAGGAGGTCTCGGAGGTAACATTGGATAAGGTCTTGGGGACATATATCGAATGAGCATGGGTTGCATCGGATGGACTTCCTGCCTATGTGTCTTAGGGGTAGGGACCCTCTCTCGTAAAGTCTTCTAGAATGGCTTGTTGGTCTGTCGTTTAATCCTTTCTTTCTCAAGCTGGTGCAAGTGGTTTAATTTCTCTTTGTATCATCGAAGTTGCTTGAACTAAGCTTGGCATTCTGTGTACCTTATGACCACTTGCCTAATTTGATCTGCAGTGCAAGGCTTAGGGTGTCTAGGCATCTCGCCTTGGGGTTGACCTCATTCAAGATACTCTATGGTCTTCATAGGGTACTTACCTCTTTTGAGGTTCACCGCATTGACTTGAGGTTCAGGCTGGAACATATGTTCATTATACTCAACTAGCATAGAGGCACATCGGGCACATGTAGAATATTATTCTTGAGGAAAATCTGGGATCTCCTCATGTTTTCCCTCTTGAACAAGGAAATATAGGGCAGAATTGGCTCGCCCTAACCGACGAGTGTCATTCCCATCGGGTTGCATGAGCTACTATATCCTATCAAGGTGACGCGAAGGTAGAGTTGTGTCGACTTGCTCTGGCTAGTGTGTGAAGTCGTGCTCTTGCCTATGCTTAGGCATGTCAGCCTGATGGGTATGCGAATGCATGGCACTACTCTTTCTATTAGCACCTCAATGCGTAGTTGCCTTTCACCAAGGAAGGCTTGTGAAATATCTACATATCGAGAACATTCTCTCAAGTAATGCTCCTCATCCCTCAAGGTGTCTTAGAGAGGATCCCTTCAGAGATGAGGCTCATGCCCTATTGTCTTGGGGCTAGGTGGAGTGGAAGCTCACTAGGGAGGTATAACCAAGTTCCTAGGGCTATATCAGAGATGATTCATGTCTCCTAATCCACTCTCCATAGCTTCCTCCTATGATTGGGCTTGGATGTGGGTGCACACCATCGCGCTCCTCTATCAATACCTAAGTGATTATATTATTTACAAATTTTAATGAAATAGCAAACAAAAAAAGGAAACACCCAATAGACAAATTATTATCTCTTTTAAGTTTTATATGTGAATCCCTAAACTATTTTGTGTGTTTTAGATGTGTTTTTTGCAAAGGATGACCTTGTGTCACGTGTTTGAAATATTGTTGGATGATGCACTCAAATATTTAATTGGATTTCACCTGTATACTCACAGCTCAAAAACCTGGTGATGAACTCCAGGTTGCATTATCCCACCTATAATGTGTGGTGATGAGGTCCACACACGGCTAGGGAGCACAGGTCCTACCAATTCCTCACCCACTTTACCCGCAGTCTGCGATACACCTCTTCGAAGGGTGATGCATGCTATAACCCATGGGCTATGATGGATCTTGGAACCGACCTTGGCAAGATGGATCGAGTTCATGGGATTTGAGCCAAGTGGATGGAGATGAAACCCACCGTCACTTACACTCTACTAGTGGATGGTAATGAAGTCCACCTCACTAGAGTTTACATGAATCATGGTGTATGTGGTTCTTTATTATCCAAGAAAGTAAGAAAAGAAGGAATCAATGATCATTCACTAAATGCATGCAAATAAGTGCATTTTACTTTCATAAATTTAGGATAAATAACCTACAAATGCAACTTATGAATGCAAATCCTAAATGCTAGCTCACCCATTGGGTGAGCCACAAGTAATCAAGCCACAAAGATGCATTGCTACTTCAAATTTATTTCGGGTTTTCTTCTTCCTTTTGCTATGTGATGTTATAAGAAAAGAAAAATATAACTTTTAACCTTTCTATGCAAGTAAATTAAGCAAGAAAACTAATTTTTAACAATCTCTGAAAATGTAGCAGAAAAACAGAGGGTTTAGGCACTTACTTTGTCCATTTTGAGCTCTCCAAATTCTGAATTTTTGAGCAAAAACTTCTCTGGTTCTTCAATTCTCTAGGGTGGGACGATTAGAAGCCTCACCACCATCCTATGGTGGGATGGTGAAGCCACCATCCTAGGGTGATCCAGATAAAAATTCTGCCACCGTTCCAGGGTGGGGAGGGGAGCACCTACAACACAAAAAGGGCAAAAATGGCAAAAATGAAGTCAAATTTTCACCCAAAGAACAAGGGACAAGGGTCCCACTGTGATCGTAACTGAATTAAGGAAAATAAGTGCACCTAATTATGAGCAATAATATGTGTATCTATCCTATCTCACTTACGAGCATCAAACGGAAGCATGCATATGAAAATGAAGCAAAACCAAACAATAAGGAATGAAATGAAACGAGTCTCTTCTTTATTAATTTGGTGGATAAAATCCAAGGTTACATAGAAGTCCCCTTGAGGGCTCAAATGTGATACATTTTTTACAAATTTTGGGGTTCCCAAGGATCAAATCCTCTAAGAAATCCGGGTGCACATCCATTGCCTTTCCTCCTACCCACAATCGAGGTGGGCAGGCCAATGCCACCGCTACTTGCATCTTCAATATATGATATATTATATTCCTTACCAATGACTCTCAAGAACCTGCACCTGCACATAAGGAAGCAAAAGGGGTCAAATAGCAAGGGTGTGTGGAGGAAACATGCAATCCCCATAGGCACAAAATGACACATATATTAAAAATATATCAAATCAACTCATAATGCTATGAAAATTTATGGGTATGTTTAATAAGAGGTTTTGAGGGGATATCACTAAAAATAGATCAGAAATTGCATCCGTGGACCCCTCTATTTTGCGTCACCCGCCTGCAACCTACGAAGACCAAGACAAGAAAATATCGGACCTAGACATGTCCAAAACATATGAAATTTGGAAATAATGCATAAATTTATTTTTTAAGACAAACCATATGATTATATTTCCAAAATGAGGTGCATATCCACCTGCATGCAACTGGGGTGCCCAGATGGGTTCTACGAACCTGTAAAAACTTAAAATATCTTGGCCAATTTAACTCCAAATTTCATGAAATTTAAACAATAGAATCATATGATAGTATAGAATAATATAATTAAAAAAAAGTAATAAAATTGTGCAAGTATTTGTCCTCATATCGGGGGGCGGTGGTGACTACAACTAATTATGGGGCACCCTGGGAGGGGATACCCACCAATTATGCATAATTTTTGCTACCAATACCACTGGGGAATGATCCTAAAAACTATAGGAGGTGGTGTCATCAAATTTGATGAATAAATTAACCCGGATGGAAAAGTTATGCTCAAAGGACCCTCTTGAAGTCACCCGATAATCTCCTTCACAAAAGAGATATTTTGAGGGTAATAAGGCACAATAAAGTGAAGGGAAATATTGATAGAAATCCATTGCATATCATAGAACTTCTCTACCTATTTTTATATGGATATTGGATCCATTTTATAGCCCAAAGGGGCTTATGTGCAAAAAGGCATGCAAGGGCATGCATGGCAGGAGGTGCCACTTGTCAAACAAGAGGCATGCAATGGATGTGGAAGAGAATATCTAATTTGGGCCTCCCTTGATAAGTGTGTCATAAGTATTTAGTGCCATCTGACCCGCATGCTTCATTTGATGGGGTAAATGGTAGTTTTTGGGTGCCATTTGTCCCATATTTGACTTTTTCTGGGTCAAACTTGCTCACCATCCCACCCTAGGATGATGGCTCACCACTATCCTATGATGGGATTATGGGAATATGCCACCATCCCAGGGTGGGACGATGGTGAATTTTGGGCCAAAACCCCTAAAAATTAGACCAAAAGCCTCCAAAACCTCTTCTAGAGTGGCTAGAACCACTATGAGCCTTCTAAGGGTTGCCCAAGGGATCATATGATGTCAATTTGATCATTGTTTGTGGATGATTAATAGGGTTTACCATATTTTAGTGTCTACACTATCCACAGGAGAACTCTATCCCCTCATCTATGGTTTGTGGAACTCTATCCATAGGAGAACTCTATCCCCTCAGCTCTAGTTTGTGGAAATCTATAGGAGAACTGTATCCTCTATTATCTGGTTCATGGACCTCTATCCATAGGAGAAATCTATCCCCTATGCTCTGGTTCATGGAACTCTATCCATAAGAGAAATCTATCCCCTCTACTCTAGTTCATGGAATTCTATCCATAGGAGAAACCTATCCTTTGCTCTGGTTCATGGAACTCTATCCACAAGAGACACCTCTCCCTTGCTTTGGTTCATGGAACTCTATCCATAGGAGACACCTCTCCTTTGCTCTTGTTCATGGAACTCTATCCATATTAGACACCTCTCCCTTGCTCTAGTTCATGGAACTCTATCCACAGGAGAGACCTCTCCTTAGACTTTGCTCCAAGCCTACTCATGAGGCTTACTCAGGTCTTCTCACAAATCAAATTTCAACTCTACCTCAAATTTGCACACATTACATGCATAAATATATTTCAACTATGTCCCAAATATGCACATATTACATGCAAAAATATGTCTCAACTCTGTCTCAAATCTGCACACATTACATGCACAAATATATTTTAATTCTATCCTAAATATACACACATTACATGCACAAATCTATCTAAACTCTATCCCAAATTTGCACATATTACATGCACAAATTTGTCTCAACTTTGTCTCAAATATGCACACATTACATACAAAAATCTATCTCAACTCAGTCTCAAGTCTTCTCACAAGACTTGCTCAAATCTACCTCAAACCTGCTTCAAGTCTTCTCACAAGACTTGCTCAAATCTACCTCAAACCTACTTCAAGTCTTCTCACAATACTTACTCAAATCTGCCTCACTATCTCTGCTTAACTTCGTCCTAACACATGCTCAAAACTGCTCATAACACATACTCAGATCATGCTCATGACACATGATTTGATCAAAATACTTTAGACATATTCTACCTAGAATTCTTGTTCAAGAACACATAGAAAATGATATGCAATATAATTTCACAATATGTTCTTTCCAAATATCACTCAATCCCAATACACAAATTGCTTCACAAAACTAATTTCTAACACTTGCTTATTCACATTCAATGTCACTCAAACCAATGTCCAAAAGCTTCACAAATTCATTCAAATAGTGAAGCACAATTTGTTCACAAAATCTAACACAAGTGTTTCTAATTTCTTTCAACAAAGATGCACAATTTGTTTCACAAAACCTAGCTCAAATATTTCCAACAATGCACATATATAATCCTTATTTCTCCACCTTATGATTCAAAAATATTTTCTCAACCAAACATCTTAAAGAAGGAATAATATCACCATACCTCTTAACTTGATTTGATTAAACTGTGCCCTCAAAAACCTATCTCAAAAGAATTTCCTCTTCAAAGTGCCACTTCAAAATTGATTAGTATATTTCTATTTCAAACCATCAATATTAATTTTCTTCTCAAAAATATATGATCAATGAAATATGAAATTGATGTTCAATAACTCTTCTTTTGTTCTCAAAAGATAGGATATTAAAAATTATCAAAACCCCTCAAAATTACTTTTCACCATACAAAAATTTCAACTAAAAATCAAACCATAATAACACCTTATAACTCATACTTGTAAAAGACACAAATAATTTTCAATATCAATAATGTACCTTATAATTATCCAAAACCCTAAGTGCAGAATAAAATTAATATCCCTTTCATAAACCTTATACCTCCTATTCTCACATGCAAAAATATCCCCTTTGTATTTTCTCTTTATGCTATTTGTAAAATAAAAACTTTATAAAACACCTTTATAATTTCTATTTGCAAAATAGAAAGCTTTTATAACACATCCTTACAACTCCTCATTTGCAAAACAAAACTTTATTAACTCACACCCTTATGACTCCCTAATTTCCAAAACAAAACTTTATAAACTCACACCCTTATGACTCCCTAATTGCCAAACAAAAATTATAACAAAATTTAATGCCCTTACCACTTCTACCATCGAAGAGAGTCAAACGTGAAACCTCACGGAGCCCATGCTCTAGCATGAGCTAGAGTGCTAGCTAGGCTAGCCCACCTACTAGAACCAGAAGCGCGCAATCAAGATTTTATTAATATTTTTTTTTCCCAACCATAACTTAAAAATCAATTGCTGCTATGACTCGAACCCAAAAACTTCTCAACGTCAACATATTACGTAGGGTCTATCTGCCACTTGGGCTAGCTGCCTAGTTGGAACCAATTGAGTACTACCTCTTATCTTGAGGTTCATACACCATCCTCCTTGCGTTAAAATCCTTGCACTCTCCTTACTCACTCTGCCTTCACATTCAACTTTGTGCGCTCTCCTTAATGCCCTCACGAATGGAACGAAGGATGCTATACCTTAATATCTACAACCTTTGCAAATTAATTTTATTTCCTCCTTTTATATGTAATTCAAAACTTAGAAAGACGTCGACTATCTTGACACCATTTGAATTTTAAATTTTGGCACCATTTAAAATTCAAATTTATTTTTATTATAATATTTAAACCTTGATTTAAATATTATAATTTATCTTTTAATATTTTGTCTTTTGCTCTTGAAATATTTTTCAACCTTGCAATAAATAAATATTTTTCAATGGAACCTTGTCTACCTTATCTTTTTCTTGCTAACATAACCATAGATAACCTTATATTTTTCTTGCAAACATAACCATGGAGAACCTTGTATTTTTCTTGCAAACATAACTATGGAGAACCTTTTTAACCAAATAACACCTTGTCCTTTTCTTGCACACACAACCATGAAGAATGATTTTACCTTGACAATTATTGTACCCTTAAAGATATTTTCCTTTCACTTTAATATTTCAACTTTGAAGATGATTTTCAACCATTTCACCTTTGACATAAATGACAACCAATGTACTCAATATTTCTAACAATCTCCCCCTTTGTCATTGATGGCAACCCTTTCTAAAAATTTATCTCGCAACTACTAAATTCCAAATCTACTCCCCTTGAGAAGTTGTTCCCCCTTACTGACTTCTCTCTCCCTTACTAAAACTCTCCCCCTTTGACATCAATGGCAAAGGGACTCCTTTGGGACTAAAAAATAAGACTCTTAGCTCAACCCCCTCACCACCTCCTCTCCTTGAGGTGATTAATTTTTGGGTGGGAGTAAATCTACTCCCAACTTACAATGTTCTTCTTCCTTTTCAACCTTATTTTTCAACACCTTTGTAATCATGCCCTTTTGATCCTTTTGAGTGTCCCTATTCTTGCTTGACTTTGAAAGTTATGAAAACTCTATTATACACCACTTAGCCTTATGCCCAATATTATTGCAATTGTAACACCTAATGTTGTAGTTATTGGAAGGTGCAAATGACTTGAAGTTCCTCTTGGCAAAGCTATAATCATTTCTGTCATGAACCCTGCAGTGTATAGATTTGTGATCAAAATTATTACATGGAAAACAATGCCCTTGGAAGAAATATTTATCTTGTCTTGAAATATCTGGTCTCTTAGTACTTTTTTTACCTTCTTTGTGATGATTCCTATTTCTTGTTTGTGCATTATTTTATTTCTTAGTGAAGCTTCCACTCTTCAACATATTAGTATAGGTCTTAGGTTCTTCTTAAATCTCTTCCTCTGAAGCTTCTTTTTCTTTTGAGTTTGAATCCTCTTTTTGTACCTCTTGTCCTTTTTCAAAATCAAGTATTGTTTTGATAAATGAAGATCTTTGTGCTTTGATAATGACATCCAAAGTTTTTGAGCTTTTTCCAAACCTATGCAGCTTATCCTTAGAATATTTCACTTCCATTCTTAGAGAAACCACTTCATGTTCTAATATTTCACATTCTAAATATTTTACCTCTAACTTTTAAACCATAACATATTTAAATTTCCTTGCCTTAAATTTTAAGTTTTTGGATCTTGTAGAAGCTTTTCTTTTATTTCCTCATCTTCTTGAACTTGAGCCTTCAGTCTTGAGTTCTGCTTCCTAACTCTTTTCAACTCTTTGAGAGCAACAATAAGTTCCTCTTCTAGATCAATTGTGGCTTCTTTTTATTTTTTAAACCTTCTTCTAGGTCTTCAATTATAGGAGCATCTTCTTTTTATTCTACTTGGTCTTCAATATGAGAGTCCTCTTCCTCTTCTATAGCCAAAAATAGAATCTCTTATTTTTCACTATCTGAGAATCTTTCTGTTAGGATCCTATCCTAACACCACTTTTTAATTCTCATTTACTTATGTAATGACCCACTTCCAACGTGGGGGGATCCCATTATGATATTATTTTGTAATACTTTGTAATGTATGTGGCAAGTGGGATTCCTAGCCAAGTGACACCATCTCATGTAATCGTTTTTATCAAGATTGTAACCAATGGGAGGTAGGATATTCTAGATCGAGTGACATTTTGCATGTAAGCCAAATCTTGAGGCTTTAGATAGGGTTGCATGAAGTTTTTATTTAAAATATATGAAGCCATGTACGAATTCATATTTTTCCCAGATAATGAAATATTGAAGGAGGTTGCCCCCTCGAAGAGGCCTATAATTCTATGTTATTGTGAGATTGTTCCATTTCTGCATTTAATTTTTGCATAGTGTTATTGAGTTATTTGATGTATTTGTGTTATTTTCTAGTATTTTGTGTGAGTGCACTTACTTTTAATAGCGAGATCCTAACAAGTGGTATCAGAGCGCTTTCCAAGGTCGAGTTCTGCTGTAACTGAGATGTTTTTTGCCAGCCATTCCACCTGTTAGGTATAATTTTTGTGTGTTTTTTGTTTCTATTTTTTCTCTTATTAAAAAATCCAAAAAAATAGTCTTTTTTCGACCAAAAATTCAGAAAACACAAAAAAATACAGTCTTTGTTTTAGTAGTTGTGTAGGTTAGAAACCCTATATCGGGGGTTTTAAAATATCATAAATGAGCTGTCATTATTCATTAAGCTAGATGGCCCATAAAGCGTCTAGTGAAGTGAGGGATGATCAGGCTCCAATACCTAGGCCTTAGACAACACTCACGCATGGACTTGAGCTCCCATGCATATTCGGGTGTATCAGGAGACAATCTATATTCAAAAAAAAAATTATCCATTAGGAAGATTTTTGGCCTTGTATTATCCATAGTCCACGATACACAACATCCTGGAAGATCACCCTTATGTACTATGAGAGAGGCAAATAGTGTGCTCAAGGGTATGTGTGGAATCCTCCTTGGGTAGTGGCCTAAAATATTGGTCCGAGCACTATTGTTTGTCACTGTGGTATAACAGAGGGCCTATGGGTATTACATAATCCCTTGCTTAGCATATCCTGGTTCTACAAAACATAACCTCCACCTACAAATCAACACCATCCCTGTTTTGTTAACCTGCATTTACAACCCCAAAAGTGAGCATACGAAGAAGGCATTCCTTATCATAGAAAAAAATTTGCATGCACCAAAAATCAGGATAGATCTTGCAAGTGTCTGCAACAACTTGTGGTCAAAAATAGAATAATCAAAATAGTGATAGAAATAGTTTGGTCAGTAACAGAGATAGTCAGGTCGACAGTAATAGCCCTTTGTAACAGTCCAAAATTACAAACTTCTAGTGTTAGGAACAGTACTATAAATATCAAAGAATCCCCAGGGTCAGTGACAGGAACCGTATCGGTAACCGTAATACAGGTGACAGAGGAAGGAATAAGATAGTGACAGGGTTGTCAGGGTGCAGTCTATAGGTCAGAGACAGTTGATCCCATGTCTCAAATTTTGAAATGTAACTCCAAATCAGAAACTGACAACCAACACAACAGGAAAAAAAATGTAATTCTATTAAAATTTAAAAAAGGGATATATCTTCACATAGAGCTTAGATTGACTCCAAAATTTAGCAGATAATTCTACACTTTATTCCAAACAAAATTGTCCTTGGCAGCTCCTGGTCAAATTTTACACTGATTTTCCAAAAATAGTAATTTTTGATTTTTCTTGCTAAGGCCATAACTTTTCAATGGTCAATAAAATTGATCCAAATTTTTGGGAATAGAAGCTACTTGTAATTCTACACCAAATACTCTCAAGGACTCACTAGTGATATTTTAAGTCCAAGTGGAAGAAATTACCTTGACATCGACTAGCAACCAATAGGAGATCACAAAAAGTCAAGAAATTCAGTATATCTCCTCATTGAGCGCTCAGATCAAACAACCACCGAAGTGGACCCTATCCTAAAATTAGTGTTGCAACACATTGCCCAAATTAAATTTTGGACCCTTACTAAAAATAGCAACTCCTAAAATCCCACATCTATTTTTAGTAACTGAGTAAAAGAGGGCCCACAATGGCGAGTAGCACTCATGGACAAAAGGAGTTAGAAATTGCCACATTATTGGCTGATATGCAAAAAGCCCTTGACTACTTGACCACTACAAACCACACCATAAGAGAAGAGATTCGAGAGCTTCGAACAGATCAAGATACCACTAGAATCTGCTTAGAAAAACAACTTATAGAGGTGGAGACACAATTGCAAGGTACTCTCACATCTAAAAACCAAGCTAAAAACTAGGAACGAGGTTGAAGAAGGGAAATAGAAGACCGGAGAACGGGAATCAAAGACACTCATTATGATCATGATTTGACCTTCAAAATGCCTAAACTAGATTTTTCTAAGTTCAATGGAAAGGATGTCGATGGGTGGTTATGTTGGGTTCATCAATTATTTAGACTCCACAATATCCCTATATATCATCGGGTTCAGATGGCTTCCTTCAACTTAGAATCTGAAGCCTTACATTGGTTCCAATGGCTATGAGCCACTACCCCTAATCTATCTTGGGAGGACTTTGAGTCCCAACTACTCACCCGATTTGGCCCTAACGACTATGAAGATTTTACAGGAGCATTGACAAAGCTAAAAAAAACTACCACAGTTTGTGATTACCAAACACAATTTGAGAAATTGGACAATAAGACAAGGGGCTTGAATGAGAAATTTTTTATGAGTTATTTCATGAGTGGGTTGAAAGATGATCTTTAGGCTGAAGTCAAGATGTTTAAACCACAAACCATGATGGAGGCTATCAGTTTAGCCCAATTGGCCGAATCTAAACTCTCAGCTCAACAACAAACACCATGATTTTCTCAAGCTCGACATCCCTTTCTCCTTGGTTCCAAAATAATACTGATAATAAACCTCCTGCTCTTAAACGACTGACTACAACGAAAATGGATGCGCGTTGCACCCAAGGGCTATGTTATAATTGTGATGAAAATTTTGTAAAGGGGCATAGATGTGCAAATAAGCGATTATTATTAATAAATGCAGAGGAACTCGATAGCAGTGACCATAGTGATGAGGAGAGTGACACAATTGAAGCACCAACTCAATAGGAAGAGGAAACCCAAGACCCTGAAGCAAAAATGTCCATCCATGCTCTTGCCAGGGTTACCACTCCACAAACCATGAGAGTTGTGGGTTTTTCAAAGGCCAATGCCTTACTATTCTTATTGATTTAGGCAGTACACACAACTTTATTGATCCCCGAGTTGCTAAGTAGGCCAATTGCTATATACACACATGCAATTCCTTTGAAGTCATAGTGGCAAATGGATGCACTTTACCTTGTAAGGTAAATGTCGCAATGTTAAAATAAATATGGGATATTATGAACTCAAGCAAGACATGTTTGCCCTCCAATTGGGAGGATGTGACATAGTGTTGGGATCCCAATGGTTGAGCACCTTGGGCACTATCAACTAGAAATTTGTAGAACTATGAATGCAATTTTCATAGCATGGACAAACACACATCCTCCATGGTGCCAAAACAGGCCCTTCCCAAATTATTAGTTCCAATCGTATGGAGAAGTTGTTGAAAAAGTCATCCGATAGGGTCATTGCATAAATATTTTCAATTCAACCAAGCACTTCCATAGTGGGTCAAATTCCAATAGATTTGCAACTTGTCCTTACCAAGCACGATGGTGTTTTTTTAGAACCAACTACCCTATCGCCTCATCACTTACATGACCATGCTATTCCACTACTACTAGGTAATGCACCACCCAACATCAGACCGTATCGGTATCCTCATGCTCTCAAATATGAAATTGAGTAGATGGTACAAAAATTGCTCAAAGCTGGTGTCATTCGGCCAAGTACCAGCCATTAGTCTTCTCTAATTTTACTAGTTCGCAAGAAGGATGGCTCATGGTGATTGTGTATAGACTAACGTGAGCTCAACAAAATTACCATCAAGGATAAATTCCCCATTCCAATAGTGGATGAATTACTGGATAAATTACATGGAGCTATGTACTTCTCCAAGTTAGACCTTCATTTTGGATACCATAAAATCTGGCTCAAGGATGAGGATATCCCCAAAAATGCATTTTTTACTCATGAAGGTCACTATGAGTTCTTGGTAATGCCATTTGGTCTGACAAATGCTCCTTCCACATTTTAGATCCTGATGAACAACATCTTTTATCCTTTCTTATGGATTTCATCTTGGTTTTCTTTGATGATATCTTGGTTTATAGTCAATCATAGGAAGAACACCTTATCCATGTGGATCAAACATTACAATTGTTGGCACAACATCAACTTTTTGCTAAGAGGTCCAAGTGTTCATTTGGTCTAAAATAAGTGGAGTATCTAGGACACATTGTCTCCAAAGATGGTGTCAAGGTCAATCCCAAGAAGATTTAGGTAGTTCAGGACTGGTCAAAACCTCGCACTCTCAAGGGACTTCTAGGATTCTTAGGGCTTACAAGTTACTACCACAAATTTATTTATAATTATGGTAAAATAGTAGCCCTTGTCACATCCATGTTAAAGGACTCCTTTACTTGGATGGGACCCACTGATAAAGCCTTCCTCGATTTTAAGCATGCTATGACCACAACACCAGTTTTAGCCATGCCAAAATTTTCCAAACCTTTTATCATTGAAAGTGATGCTTTCGGTTGTGGCATTAGGGCAGTGTTGATGCAGGAAGGAAGACCCTTGGATTTCACTATAAGGTATTGTTTGATCGTAACTTGGAAAAGTCTACATATGCCAAGGAGATGTTGGCCATATTATATGTTATAACCCATTGGCGACCATATCTCATTGGGTGACCATATATCCATTAAAAAAAACCATCAGAGTCTAAATTACTTCTTATAACAATGGGTTGCTACCCCAGAACAACAAAAATGAGTTTCTAAACTCATGGGATATGATTACAATATCACCTATAAAAAAGGCAAAGAGAATCTTATGGCTGATGCTCTCTCTCATGAATTTGAGACCCTCAGTATGTTATGTGCCATTTCCTCACCTATTCCTCAATGGATAGATTTATTATGATATGAGGTACTTCAAGATGCAGATTTGAAAGCTTTGGTGACCTCACTTTGTGATGATCCTACTTCATTCCCATGCTACAATTGGGATGGCCATGACTTGTGTTATCACCAATGCCTTGTTCTTCCTCGCATGTCCCCACTTCATGAGCTCTTCATGAAGGAACTACATACTAATCCCTATGTATGCCATTCATGATTTCTTAAAACATATGAATGCCTCAAGCACACATTCTTTTGGAAAGGTATGAAATAGGATATCCATGATTTTGTCGTAACTTGTGATACCTGCCAACGGATGAAAGGTGAAACGATATGTTCTCCAGGTACTGTTCAACCCTTGCCCATTTCAAATCAGGTCTAGATTGATATTTCCATGGATTTTATAGAAGGGTTACCTAAATCTGGTGGTAAGTCTGTTATTCTCATGGTAGTGGATCACTTTTCGAAGTATGCTCATTTTTGTTCCCTTGGGCACTCTTACACAACCTCCATCGTTACCCAAATATTTTTCAATTATATTTTTCACCTTCATGGTATGCCCACCTCCATTATGTCCGATCGAGATCCCACTTTCACTAGTCATTTATGGCAAGTTGTAGGTATATAAGATCAAAATGAGTTCAGCCTATCATCCACAAACGAATGGTCAAACTGAGATTGTCAATAAATGTTTGGAGACCTACCTTCGTTGCTTTGCATTAGATCATCCTACTCAATGGGCGGAGTGGCTTCCTTTGGACGAATCATGGTACAACACTTCCTATCATACAACAACTAAAATCACCCCTTTTGAGGCTGTTTATGGGTACCATCAACTCATGCCTTCTTCCTACATCCCAAGCAACTCCAAGGTCCAGGCAGTTGATACTACTCTCAACCAACATACTGATGTTCTTCGCCAACTGAAGTAGAATTTGAACATGGCCTAGAATTAGATGGGACAACAGACTGACCAACATCGTTCTGAGCGTAGCTTTGATGTAGATGATATGGTCTTCCTTCACTTGCAACCATAAAAAAAATCATCCCTACAACTTCATCGGTGCCAGAAACTTACTACAAAATACTATGGACCCTATCAAGTTCTTCAATGGATTGGTTCCACTGCTTACAAATTGGCTCTTTCGCCCACCTCCAAGCTCCATCATGTTTTCCATGTTTCCTCTCTCAAGAAAGTTATGGGCACACAGGTACAGGTTCAGTGAGCATTACCAGAATTTGATGAAGAAGGGTCCATATTACTCGAACCTGAACAATTTTTGGATCTTCGAACCCACACTCTTCACAACCGGAACATCACAAAAGTTCTTGTTCAATGGTGTGGTCTCCAGCTAGAAGATGCTATATGGGAGTCTCTCCATCATATCCAACACCAGTTCCCTCATTTTCAGCTTTGAGGACAACTTTTTGAAAGGGAAGGACATGTTAGGATCCTATCCTAATGCCATTTTGTAATTCTCATTTACTTATGTAATGACACACTTCCAACGTGGGGGATCCCATTATGATATTATTTTATAATACTTTGTAATGTATGTAGCAAGTGGGATTCCAATTCAAGTGGCACCATCTCATGTAACCGTTTTTATCAAGATTGTAATCGATGGTAGGTAGGAGATTCTAGATCGAGTGGCATTTTGCATGTAAGCCAACTCTTGAGCCTTTAGGTAGGGTTACATGAAGTTTTTATTTAAAATATATGAATCCATGTACGAATTCATATTTTTGCAAGCTAATGAAATATTGAAAGAGGTTGCCCCCTCGAAGAGGCCCACAATTCTGTGTTATTTTGAGATTGTTCCATTTTTGCATAGTGTTATTGAGTTATTTGATGTATATGTGTTATTTTCTAGTATTTTGTGTGAGTGTACTTATTTTTAATAGTGAGATCCTAACACTTTCATCACTGCCACTTGAAGCACTGCTTGCTTCAACATAGAAACTTTTCTTATGCGTTTGAAAAATCTTCTTTTCATGCTTACCTTGACCATACCTATTTTTCTTTTCATACGTGAGCTTTTTTTCTTTATTTTTATTATAATATTATTTCTCTTCACTGCTACTGCTTCCAACTTGTGGATAATTTTATGCATAGTGACCAAAGTTACCACAATTAAAAAATTTCACAGTCTTTATATCTTTGTGTTTTCTTGAGTCCTTATTTCTTCTCACATAGTTAGCTTCTTCATTACTGCTTGACTCATCACTTGATTATGGTTTCTTATCTTTTGTCTTCTTTGAAACTTTGAATGCTATATATTTATTTGAATTATGATTTTTTCTGTCCTCATATCATAAGCTGTGACAATTCCATGTAACTCATCCATAGTCAACTTATCGAGATCCTTCATCTCTTCTATAGTTGAAACCTTTACATCATACCTCATAGAGAGTGAGATTAATACTTTCTGAGTAACATTGGAGTCCTCAATTTTGAATCCAAGTCCATGCATGGTATTAACAACTTTATCAATACAAAGTAAGTATTTAGCAATATATTCCTCATATTCCATCTTCAACTCTTCAAACCTCCTCATGTGAGTTTGGAGTTTTGCCAACTTAATCTTGCTATCTCCTTCATATATTTACTTCAATTTATCCCATAATTTCTTTTGCTGATTTGCATTGAATAACTTTCACAAACTCTGATTCACATAATCCACTTAAGATTCCATTCATAGCCTTGGCATTATTCACATATAATTGCTTGTCATCCTTATTTGTGGGAGGAGTAGCTGTAGGTGTGAACCCATCATCAAAATATTACCATGTTTCATATTCTTGTGCCATCAAATAAGTCTTCATCCTCATACTCAAGAAAGCATAATTATTCCCATAAAACATTGGAGCCTTATTTGTTGAAGATTCATTCTGAGATGTCATCTGTGTTCGTGTAAGATATTCTTTTAAGATGTTAAATTTTTTTCGAAGGAACCTGCTCTAATACCAATTTAGGAACACAAGTTTATAATGAGAGGAAGGGGGGTGAACAATATAAGATAAACTTTTACTTTTATTTCCTAAACAATATTATCCAATGTTATCAATTGCAATATCTTTTCTTAGCAATCTTAACCAATCTCATTAGTAGTAGTAACAAAGCAATGCATAAATCATCATACACATGAGAGACAATAATTTAACATGGTTCACCCAATATGGGTTATGTCCATGAAGAAAAAATTTCTTTTAAATTTTCTCAATAGATCTTTTGGGAAACAAATTCCTATTACAATGTTTATGGACCTTTGTCCAAAGGAGATCGTAATCCCCTATGCTCAAGTTTGTGGACGTCTATCCATAGGAGACCTTTGTCCCCATTTCTCTAATTTATGGACCTATATTCATAGGAGAACTCTATCCCTTCTACTCTAGTTTATGGACCACTATCCATAGGAGAACTCTATCCCCTTAGCTCTAGTTTGTGGACCTCTATCCATATTATAAATCTATCCCCTCTACTTTGGTTCGTAGAAATTTATCCATAAGAGAACTCTATCCCCTCTTCTTTGGTTTGTGGACCTCTATCCATAGGAGAACTCTATATCCTCTAATTTGGTTCATGGAACTCTATCCATAGGATAATTCTATCTCATCTTCTCTAGTTCGTGGAACTCTATCTAGAGGAGACATATCTCATTTACTATAGTTCATGGAACTCTATCATAGGAGACACCTCTCCCTTGCTCTAGTTCATGGAAATCTATCCACAGGAGATACCTCTCCTTTAATCTAGTTCATATAACTCTATCCACAAGAGACATATCTCCCTTGCTATAGTTCATGGAACTCTATCCACAAGAGACACCTCTCCTTAGACTCTACTCCAAGCCTACTCACAAGGCTTACTCAGGTCTACTCATAAATCAACTTTGAACTCTATCTCAAATTTGCACACATTACATGCACACATCTATCTCAAATCTATCCTAAATATGTACACATAATATGCACAAATCTGTGTTAAATCTATCTCAAATCTACACAAATTTGTATTAATTCTATCCCAAATTTACACATATTTCATGCACATATCTATCTCAACTCTATTCCAAATCTGCACACATTACATGCACAAATTGTGATATCAAATCACATACAACTTATATTTCTCAGAAATAAGATTATATTTTATAAGGAGAGCTCAAAAAATTTGATCCTAAGTTTTTGATCTCTCCAGATTAACAAAAAATAATAAAAATCTAAGGTTAGACTAATTCTAATTTAACCCTACAATTCCTCTCAAGCTAGAAATATGCTAATTGACTTAGCTACGTAGGGATATTTGTATTCACACCTACGTAGTTATAGATAGGGTTCAAGGTTCAACATTCTCCCCCTTAAAGTTGAGAGGGCTGACTAGACAGTCTCTCAGCTTTACATATTGAGCTTTAGCAACCCCTTTGGTGAAGATGTCCACCATGTTATCCAAAGTGCTGCAATGTCAAAGCTCAACCACCTGTTTCTCCATCATGTCTCAAATTAAGTGATAATTCATATCAAAGTGCTTTGACCGACTATGGTGGATAGGATTATGTGCCAATTGTATGGCACTCATATTATCACAGTACAATCTTGTAGGACCACTTTGTTGCTCTCCAATTTCTTCAAGAACTTTTCTCAACCATAAGGCTTGAGTACTAGTATTTATGATTGCTATATACTCAGCCTCAATAGATGATAATGCTACAACAATCTGCTTTTTGGAACTCCAAGTAATTAGTCCTGACCCAAGACTAAAATAATTCCCTGAAGTAGATTTTTTATCATCTATATTGCTGCCCCAATCACTATCACTAAAGCCAACTAATTTTACAGAATTACATTTGTGGTAATGGATCCCAAAATCTAATGTACCCTTTACATATCTCAAAATCCTTTTAGTTGCTTGTAAATGAAGTTTACATGGATCAGCCATATACCTTGAAACTAGAGAAACATCATATTGGATATCCGACCTTGTATTGGTGAGGAAAATTAGACTCCCAACCATGCTCCTATAAGTGGTCATGTCAAATTTTGGTGCTCCATCATCTTTGCTCAATTGGATCCCATGACCCGTTGGAGTTGCAACTGACTTGCATTGCTCCATAGCAAACTGCTTGATCATATCATGAGCATATTTGTGTTGACATATGAAGATCCCTTTACCTGTTTGATGTACCTCCATGCCTAGGAAGTAATGCATTAAACCTATATCTTTTATTTCAAATTCTTTCATCATGGAGTGTTTGAACTCCTCATTCATCTTAGCACTACTACCCACGAATATTAGATCATCCACATATAAGCATACAATGAGAATATATTTACCTTGTTTCATGTAGTAGAGAGTAGGTTCACTTTTTCTCCTAGTGAATCCATACTTCTGAAAGTAGCCATCAATGCGTGAGTACCATGCCCTTGGTGTTTTCTTGAGGCCATATAGTGATTTCTTCAGTTTGTAGACAAGGTTATCCTTACCTTGTTATTCAAAACCTTGAGGTTGTTGCACAAAAACATCTTCATTCAAGTACCCATTGATAAAGGCACTTTTAACATCCATGTGCTAAATTTTCCACCTTTTGTGGGCAGCCAAAGAAAGTACTAATTTGATTGTCTCCTGTATAGCAACAGGAGCAAAGGTCTCCTCATAGTCAATCCCATACTTCTGAGTGAACCATTTTCCTACTAGTCTTTCAATGCTTCCATCAACATTGAATTTGGTCTTGTAGACCCATTTTCATCCAACACATTTTTTGCCCTTAGGAAGCTTCACTAGTTCCCAAGTATCATTCTGTTTTTATAGAGGTCATTTCCTCTTTCATGGATTGTTGCCATACATAAAAATTACATGCTTTTTCATAACTAGATGGCTCTAGCTCAACACTAGTCATTAAAGCATAATTTACAACATCACCCTTAGGTTCATGAGAATCATCATCACCATACATATGCAGATTTTCAAGTCTTTTCAAAACTGCATTCATTTCACTAGCTTGACTTCTAGTGTATCTTTTCTGGAAATTCTTATCCAACATTTGAAAATATGGATGGTGCTAAAGTGTTCTTTTACCTCTTGATATAGAATCAATATCCATTGGTGAATAACTTACTGATATTTGTGGAGAAGGACTTGGAGTAGCATCAGTTGTACTTGAATTAGTACTCATACTTGGGCTTGGAGGACTTACTTTGCTATTTTTAGGCTGCACTTGAGAGGAACTTGCATCATGAGATCCATCATCAACAAAAAGTTTTTGATGACCCCATTCTCCCCCTTCATCAAAAATTACATCCCTGGAAAGTACAATTTTATGTGTTTTGGGATTGTAGAGCCTATATGCTTTGGAAGACTCACAATATCCAACAAAAATACATGCTTGAATTTTGGGGTCAAGTTTATTTCTTTGCTCATCAAGAATGTGGGCATATGCAAGACAACCAAAAACCTTAAAGTGTTTTACATTTGGTTTTTTTCCATACCATCCTTCATAAGGAGTGATCCCATCTAGACTAGAAGTAGGACTCCTATTAAAAATGTAAACACTAGTTCTTACAACATCAACCAAATACATGTTACTTAGATGCTTAGTTTGCAGCATTGATCTAGCCATTTCTACTATAGTACGGTTCTTTATTTTAGCCACACCATTTTGTTGTGGGGTGTAGGCGGTTGTGAATTGCCTTTTTATTCCACAATATTTACAATATTTTAGAAATACATTTGAAGAATACTCTCCTCCTCTATTAGTCCTTAGACTCTTTACAAAAAACTCACTTTTATTCTCTACATTATTTTTGAAATCTATGAAATAATCAAAAGCTTCATCTTTAGTTTTCAAAAAATAAATCCAACACATCCTAGAAAAATCATCAATGAAAGTGAGAAAGTAAGAGTTGTTACCAATGCTTTTAGTTTGCATTGGACCACAAATGTCTGAATGCACCAATTAGAGTGGATGGATAGCTATCCATGCTTGTCCTATTGGAAACTTAGATCTTGAGTGCTTTCCCAAAGCACACCCTTCACACACCTCCTTGTGTTCATCAACTTTCAAAATTCCACTTACCATAGCTTAAGAAGTCAACATCTTCAAGCTTACAAAATTGAGATGACCATATCACAAGTGCCAAAGCACACTTGGATTAGAAATATCAACACTAGCAAGTTGAGCACTCATTGTTCCCTAAAATTAAGAGGAAACAACCTATTATGTGTCATAAGTACTTGGGTAACAACTCTATTACAATTTTTCTTATTAAAAATTACACATTTGCCTTCATAAAAAATAAGCCTATAATTTTTCTCCATCATTTGTCCAACACTAAGCAAGTTATGTTGGAGTTTGGGGGTGTAATAGATGTCATTTACCTTCTTGGTGCCTTATTTTGTTGGAACCTCCATGGCTCCAATACCTTCAACTTGTAGAGCTTTGTCATCTCCCAACTTGATTATTGATTTGTAGGTGGAATCCATTGTAGCAAAGAGCTCCTCTTTGCCACTCATGTGATTGGAAAAACCAGCATCCAAAATCCAAGTTTCATTTAGACTTTGATCTGATTTTCCACAAGTAAGAAAAAAATTTGAAGTTCCTTCTTCTTCACCATAGTTTCCATATTGACCTCTTCCACCTTGAGAAGTCTTGGACCAACAATATTTAGCAAAGTGACCAAGCTTACCACAATTGTAACAAGATTTCTTTGATTTGTCACCTTCTCTTCCTTGAGTGCCACTCCTTTCTTGATTGCCACCTCTTCCTTGATTGCCACCTCTTGAGCTACTTCTTCCTCTGCCTCTCCTTTGTCCTCTGCCTTGTCCTCTTCCTTGGATTCCCCCTTGACCTCTTCCTTCACTCTCATTGGATGAGAAATCTTTGTCATCACCTCCATATATTGTTGAAGTAGAACCCTATAATATTTATTCATGAGACATTAAGAAACCAATTAAAGCATCAAAAGATAAAGTAGACAAATCCTTAGACTCTTAAATGATGATAGCAATATGGTTCCATTTATGAAGAAGTTTTCTCAACACTTTCTTCACCATGACTTTAGATTTGATGTCTTCTCCAAGTGTTTGCATTTTTTTGACCACTGCCTTCACTCTCACACAATAGTCACCTATAGTTTCACTCTCTTGCATCTTGAGATTTTTAAAATCCCTTTTCAAGGTTTGAAGTCTCACTTGCTTCACTTGATCACTACCTTGATAACTATCCTTCAAAGATTTCCATGCATCTTGACCAGATAAAAAAGAAGCAATTCTTAGAAATATGCTCTTCTCCAAAGCTGTTTGGAGATGGTAGAGGGCAAAAGAATTGATCTTTTGGGCATATTTCTTGTTTTTTTTATCTGCTTCACTCAAGGTGGTCCAATCTGAAGGTTCTGCATAACCTTATTCAACTATATCCCACAGTCCTTTTCCAATGAGTAAGGTCCTCATCTTGATGGACCAATACTCATAATCTAGCCCGTTAAACTCTGGTATGGGCATATTATTATTGGCTTCCATGAAACTAATATTCTGTATTTTAATGCAATAATTACAAAATAACACTCTTTTGTAATATCTCACTTTACATAAAAATATATATTTGAACAATAGTAAGGTAAAAACAATAGCAACTAAAGTGCTTACTTTGCAGTATCTCCTACTTCTTTGAGGCCTTCAACTTCTCACTACGATGAATTTTGAAGCTGACTACCTCGATGGTTGTTTTTCTACTCTAACAAATCAAAAGCCTACTCTAATGACTTTTTTCTATTGTTTCACTATCTAGGATGTCTTTGCATCTATCGAGCACATCTATCATAGAGTTCACACCATCATGAGTATTTCAAACATGCTCACATCACACATATCCTCCAATCACTGATGACATGATCTTCCACTACAAGCTTATTCAGGCTCTCCTCATATGATCGTGCCAATGTCTCTTACGTTGCTCCTGTTTAGATCTTCGTACCTGGATCATGAAGAGTTTTGTCTTTTAGCAAAGATAGCGTAGCTCAACACATGTAGTATAGCATATTTTTTAACACTTGTAGCTCAATGATGCTTTATGTTAAACAATGCAACACGTCAACTGCCTTATCACGAAATTCTTCACGATGGAATAATATCACGTCTATATGAAATAATATCATTCCATGAATAAAAAATAAGGATATTGAGCACATATCATGAAGATCTCACATTTGTGGAGCATTCCCTTTATTACAAGGACACTGATAGCCTTCTGTAGGCATTAAACGAACACAACCTTCTTCCTCGCACAACAAAGAAACCTTTTCTATCTTTATGCGATTCATAGAAACTAACAATGCAACTAACTCTTCTTTACACTTCATAGCCTTCACTATGCTCCTCTCCACATTACTCGATGAACGTCTCCTCTCAAAGATATCGGCTCACAACTACAAATTGTGGACGTCCTTCGTACACATTGGCTGACCTCAATGCTCACACAAATCAATTGCTATACCTTATGCATTCTTACTCAACAACACAACGTTTAGAAGCACAACACTCAACATCATACTTAGTAGCACAATTTTTTATTAAAACTAATGTCGTATTTCATGTGGATGAATTCCGCAAAAAAAATATTAAATTTTTTCATGCGAATCAATTTCCCATCCTATCTTAAGACAAGTCACACGCCTGCTGTTTGTTGGAAAAATTCACGGACCCGCATCTCGAGTTTGAAATGCTCTAGCTAAAAAATCGCTCCTCGTCGTCCTCCACTTCCATGGCGAAGGATTTGACCTTAATCCAGCATAGATATTAATCCAGTGCAAACCTCAATCCATCTCACTAATCATGTTTAGCAGAAGGTTTCATAGCCACGTTCCAAAGTTACACATAGATCCTCCATGGCCATAACATTCCACAACCACGTACACAGATCCTCGTGATGCTATCCATGAATAGATCTCTCTTTCGCTTTGCTGCTCTACTCACATACAACCAAGAAAATTCATGACACTTGTCAACTAGCTTTCTCTCCAACAACATCTCTCACAACAATGTCTAGCACAATGAGCTTTCTCTCCAACAATCTCTTTTCAAACCACGAAGATTGAACTCACTACTTGAGTGATGGTAATCACAGGTTTTAAAAAAAAAATTGCTGGCTCTGATACCAAATGTGATATCAAATCACATACAAATTATATTTCTTAGCAATCAGATTACATTTTATAGGGAGATCTCAACATATTTGATCCTAAGTTTTGGATCTCTCCAGATTAACAAAAAACAATAATAATCTAATATTAGACTAATTCTAATTTAACCCTACAATTTCTCTCAAGCTAGAAAGATGCCAATTGACTTAGCTACGTAGGGATATTTGTATTCACACCTACATAGTTACAGATAGGGTTCAAGGTTCAACACAAATCTATCTCAAATGTGTACACATTACATGCACAAATCTATCTCAACTCTATCTCAAGTCTTCTCACAATACTTGCTCAAATATACCTCAAACTTGCTTCAAGTATTCTCACAAGACTTGCTCAAATCTATCTCAAACCTGCTTCAATTATTCTCACAAGACTTGCTCAAATATGTTTCACTATCTCTACTTAACTCTACCCTAACACATGCTCAAAACTTCTCATAACACATACTCAGATCATGCTCATGACACATGCTTTGATCAAAATACTTCAAACATATTCTACCCAAAATTCTTGTTCAAGAACACATAAAAACTGATATGCAATACAATTTCACAATATGTTCTTTCCAAATATCACTCAATCCCAATGCACAAATTGATTCACAAAATTGATTCATTCAATGCCACTTAAACCAATGCCTAAAAGCTTCACAAATTAATTCAAACAGTGAAGCACAATTTGTTCATAAACTTTAATGCAAGTGTTTCCAATTTCTTTCAACAAAGATGCTTTACAAACCCTAGCTCAAATATTTCCAACAATGTACATATATAATCCTTATTTCTCCACCTTATGATTTAGAAATATTTTCTCAACCAAATACCTTAAAAAAGGTATAATGTCACCATACCTCTTAACTTGCTTTGATGAAAATGTGCCCTCAAAAACCTGTCTCAAAAGAATTTCCTCTTCAAAGTGCCACTTCAAAACTAGTTAGTAGATTTCTCTTTCAAACCATCAACATTAACTTTATTCTCAAAAAGATATGCTCAATGAAATCTAAAAATGATGTTCAATGACTCTCCTTTTGTTCTCAAAATATAGGACATTAACAATTATCAAAACCCCTCAAACTTACTTTTCACCATACAAAAATTTCAACCAAAAATCAAACCACAATAACACCTTATAACTCCTACTTGTAAAAGACACAAATAATTTTCAATATCAATAATGTACCTTATAATAATCCAAAACCCTAAGTGCAGAATAATTTTAATTTCCCTTTCATAAATCTTATACCTCCTATTCTCACATGCAAAAATATCCCCTTTGTATTTTCTCTTTATGCTATTTGCAAAATAAAAACTTTATAAAACACCTTTATAATTTCTATTTGCAAAATAGAAAGCTTTTATAACACATCCTTACAACTCCTTATTTGTAAAACAAAAATTTATTAACTCACACCCTTATGACTCCCTAATTACCAAAATAAAACTTTATAAAATCACACCCTTATGACTCCCTAATTACCAAATAAAACTTTATAACAAAATTTAATTGCCCTTACCAATTCTGCCACCGAAGAGAGTCGAACATGAAACCTCACAGAGACCACGCTCTAGCGCGAGCTAGAGTGCTAGCTAGGCTGGCCCACCTGCTGGAACCAAATGTGCATGATCAAGATTTTATTAATCTTTTCTTCTACCCAATCGTAACTTAAAAATAAATTGCTACTATGACTTAAATATGAAACCTTCTCAATGTCAATGTATTGCGTAGGGTCTACCTGCCACTTGGGCTAACTGCCTAGTTGGAACCAATCGATCGCTACCTCTTGTATTGAGGTTTGTGTACCATCCTCCTTGTGTTAAAGTCCGTGCACTCTCCTTGCTCACTTTGCCCTCACATTCAACTTTGTGCACTCTCCTTACTTCCCTCATGAATGGAACGAATGGCACTATACCTTAATCTCTACAACCTTTGCAAATTAATTTTATTTCCTCCTTATATATGCAATTCGAAACTTAGGAAGACACCCGATCTCTTGCCACCATTTGAATTTTAAATTTTGGTGCCATTTAAAATTAAAATTTATTTTTATTATAATAATTAAACCTTGATTTAAATATTATAATTTATCTTTTAATCTTTTGTCTTTTGCTCTTGAAATATTTTTCAACCTTGTAATAAATAAATATTTTTCAATGGAACCTTGTCTACCTTATCTTTTTCTTGCTAACATAACCATAGAGAACCTTGTATTTTTCTTGCAAACATAACCATGGAGAACCTTATATTTTTCTTGCAAACATAACTATGGAGAACCTTTTTAAATAAATAACACCTTATCATTTTCTTGCACACACAACCATGAAGAATGCTTTTACCTTGAAAATTATTGTACCCTTGAAGATATTTGTATTTCACTTTAATATTTCAACCTTGAATATGATTTTCAACCATTTCACCTTTGACATCAATGACAACCAATGTACTCAATATTTCTAACAAATATTCCTAATTTCTATTGAATTGGTGAGGTTTATATTTTATTTGTTGTCAATGAGAAGGATTACAACTATAGTTAGGGAGATTTTGTATTACCTCTTGGTAATAGTTTTACTCTTTAGCATCAAATGGACCACTAGGGTCATCTTTCACTACTAAGACTTATTGGTAAACCTTCTACTAAGTTGATGGGTTACTCCTAATAATTTGAGCCAATGTTGGTCACAATACTATAAAAAATTGGTTCACTTGCATCACCTAATTTTCAACTAAAGGTATCTCGTTTACGAGTTATACAAAAACAAATTCATATTTGTTTAAGAGTACATAGAATTTATTAGGAGGGTTAAGCTAAAACTAGAATACAAATAAATATTTTAGAATGCTTTAGAAGAGACATAGGGGTTAAACAAGAATACCCATTATCCCCTAACTAATTTTATGTTTTATATTGATAAACTAAAGGAATGACTAAATTTGAATGAAGATGATGGCGTTCATTTGTGAATATATGCAATAAGACTTCTTTTATATGTACGTGATTTCATTCTAATTAGAAGGTCAACATAGGATTTGACAAAGCATTTAAAAACCTTAGAGCACTTTTACAAATGGCTAGACATGCAAATAAATACCAACAAAACTAAGATCATGATCTTCTCTAACCAAAATAAAGAAATTTAGTTACATTTTTATTTTGAAGGGAATCTTCTGGAAGAAGTAATAGACTGCAAAATTTTTTGGATAGACTTCAATCATAAGCTCAATTGGAAAACATATAAAATAAATAGAATATTAGGAGGATAAAGAGCACTTTTTACATTACAAAATAAAAGTAAAGAGACTAAATTATGGGACTAGAAGGCCACATGAGTTTTATTTGGGCTATTAATAGTATCAATGATGTTGTATGGGTGTGAATTATGGGTTAGTGGCACCTTAGAATTAAAATAGAGATAAATAGAGAGGATTTAAAAAATCTTGATTAAAAATGAACTAAAAATAAAAGAGTTAGTTCCGTATGAGATTCTTCTAGCATAAATAATTACCTTTCATATAGAGAGAATTGCTATGGTTTATCTTCTAGTATAGTTAAGCAAATTAAACAAATGATCTAAAAATATAATGGAAGATCTAAACAGATGAAACAAGACATGGATGGAGAAAAATAAGAAGTTGATGAACAATTATAATACAATATTGAATAAATTCCCAAATAGTAACAAAGATAGATATTTGTTAAAAAAAAATTAAAACAACTATATAGGAAAAAAATTAGGAAGAAAGAGATAAAGTCATCTTATTTAAATTAACCTTATATGATCAACACTAAAAGGCTCATATAAGGTTAAACTTAAATTAGAGAGCCAAGATGCACATGGTCCAATTAAAGACCAACTTATACAAATTTAGATATAAAATAAGTAGATGAAAGAAACCAAAAAAATATGAAAAAAAAAGAATATGTTATACTTTATGGAGAGTTGAGATTGAAAAATATTTTATTTTAAAATGTAAAATAAAATAATATTTAAATTTACCATAATTATACTTTAAAATACATTTATTACAAATATTATTTAAAAATTTCATCATAAAATTTTAAAGAAAATAAATAATTAAATCATATTTTAAGGTTTACAACGAGAAATGCTAAACTGTTTTTAACCTTATAATTATTCTATTTTGAATGAAAGACATTTATTCTTCTCAAGGGGAGGTTCAAGGTTCAAACCGCGGCTGTGTGAGGGGTAGGTGTGTGGTGGGTGTATGTTAAATTCCCTATTGATAAGCATAGCTCTCGATTTTATAAAAAATCATGATTAAAAAGAAACTGCTCAAATCATGATTAAAATTGACCTTTGCAAGTTATTTTTTTTTTCTTATATTTTTTTTAATTAATAACATTTTTATTTAATTATATATTTTTTCTATCAATAAACTGCCTTCTGGCCCCAGCAGAGGTGTAGGCCACAAGTAATTTGATGGCCACGTTCAAAAGTATGCCAGCAATTCCGAGCTTTATAAAACAGGAGCGGTTGAGATGTAAAGAAAGGCTATTTGAATTAAAGATTAAATTACAGTAATATATAGAAGTCTCACGATCAAGCATGATCAACCATGAAGGGAGTGGACTACGGGTATATGTTTCAACTTCTTTCGCGAAAGGAGAAGTATATCTCCTGTTTCCAATTTAACAGCAGGCAACTAGACTGAGCGGGAGGCATAGAATCAACCAAATTGTCCATGCTTAACAATTGTCTTGACTCTTGAGCACAGACTTCTTTTATGTCAATGCTATGTAATCAGATTCATGACATACGGCCAAGAAATGCACTTGGTATGTTTGAAAATACCGGTTATGTTAATATTCTCATTCATGTATATGAAACAAGAAGCCTATGTTCACTCTTAAAGTAATCTGCCAGATTTCTATAATTCCCCTTCCATAAAATCTCATGGTTCAATATGAGTTTTGTAGGAACTTTGAATCAATATGAGTTTTTTCCAACATTAAAAAAATGTGCATTGAAGGCTTAAGTAAGATTGAGGAATACATTAAGAGGGAAAACAAATACTTAGACACGCCTCGTAGGTTTATTTGTTAATAGGTATTTGAATTCTTTAAACGACACAATGTTTAGTTTCTACGCATTGTATAATATTATCTACAACTCTTCAAAAAGAAGTGGAATTGTACTTCTTCACTATTAGGATTAATCATGCAATTTGCCTCTTATAAGTTTGTTGTTATATCCACCTATGTTTATTATTTTTTTTGTTTTATAAAAAAATTGGGTTTCTTATAGTTACATATATATTTTTTATTAATAATTATTAATTATTTTATATATAAAATATAAATATATATACGACCTTATATATATGATCATAAAAAATCTACTGTGAAGAAGGGAAAAAAGGGTGCACCGAAAAAAGATCTTGTAGTTTTTTTTCTTTTCTTTTCTCACTTTAAGATTAGGGGAAATAAAAGTGATAAGACTAAGATTATGTTTAATGTGTATTTTTGCAAACACCTACTTTTCTAAGGAAACTCGGGAACCAAGTTTTCTCCTAAGATCCACTTCTATCTAGCATGAACCCTTTCAATTTTGATATTTTTTCTTATATTTGATCTATGATACACAAACAAAAATATAGGAAATAAAATTTAAGACTAAATAATGCACTTTGATGAAAAATGATTCCTCCTTCATTTTTCAGACAAGAAAGGTGCAATAGATAGTTTACCCTAAAATGTAAGCTACATGTAATTTTGATTCAATGGCTATAAAGGAATAATTCAAAATTTTCCTATTTCAATCACAGTCAAAACAAGATTCATAAATTTCCCTTTGCTAATTAAATTAACAAATAGAAACAAAAAGTCTAATTATTATATAGAAGAAACATATCTCATGCCCTAAAATATGTCATAAATGAGCATGGGGATGTGGAGTGGAGTTGGGGTTAAACCCTAATCGTAGTAAGGTTAACCGTGGGTTAGTTGTTGATATGGATGAGGTGGAATGTGAGTCACCCGTGCTCATGCCTTAAAACCAAAAAGTCTTCAAAAGTCATTTATGAATTCAAATTCACATGAGGATTTAAACTAGAGCAAGAGTTAGATTTAACTAGGGTTAGGTTGACCCTAGGTCAAATGTTGACTTTTGGGTGAGATGGAGTGTGATTCACCATGTCTCCCATGCCTTTGAACATAACAGTCTCCAAATGGTATTTAAGGTCCTAAATGCACATAGGGGGATGTGTAGACCAAGTGTTAAAGTTAACCCTAATTAGGTTGACCATAGGTTTAGCTAGGGTCAATTGGATGAGGTGGACACTAGGCTAGTCAAAGAGTAGACTAGGTGAGGTGGCCATGAATTAGATTGACCATGGGGTGGGGTTTGACAATAAAGTAATTTTTGACCAAGGTAAATATTTGACTAAGGTTAAGTCATGATGGTGGTCATATAAGGACCCAAAGTTAAGCATAGGAAAGAGCTTGAGTCTCCCAAGGGCCTTATGAAGAAAAATAGTATTTTGAGACTAAAATATGCAAATTTTATAGGCTTTGCAAATTGATCAACCGTGATGATGGGAGAAGTGGTAATGTGTGAATTTAAGATATCTATAATTGACGAATATGGGGACCCTTGATCGAGGTCCATTTGCCTAAATTTTCAAGGTGAATTTTTTTTTGGGTTTGGCTTGCCCTGCTTTGATAATAATTTCACTATTTTATTTTAAATTGCCAATATTCTCACCTAAATAGTGGATCCTTTCACCTTGAAATTATAAAAAAAATTATTTCCATAATCAAAATTGCCTATTATACCACTAGTATATATACCTAATGTGACAATGATACTCCTACATCTAAAATATTGATTCTCCTAAAAAAATGACCTATAGCAATAAAAAACCTACAACAACAAAAACTTACAACAATGAAAAAGCTACAACAATAAAAAATGACTTGTAGCAAGGAAAAGAATTGTAGCAATGAAAAGAGGGGTGACAAATGATAGGCAATAGAAAGGGAGATGGTGAATTATAGACAAAAAAAAGAGGGATGATGGACGATAGGTAGCAGAAAGGAGGCCGATGGAGAGTAGAAAGGGTGACATCAAATGATATATGATAGGGAATAAAAAGGGGGATGACAAATGATAGGAAATAAAAAGAGGGATATTGGATGATAGGTAGAAGAAAGGGGGTCAATGGACATCAGAAAGGGCGATAATAGATGATGGAAAACAAAAAGAGGATGATATTTGTAGATGATGGATAACAGAAAGGGGGACAACATTTTTGGATAACAAATAATGGATAGTAAAAAGGGTAACAGTGGATTATGGACATCAGAAAGGGTGATGGCGGATGATAAAAAGTAGAAAGAGGGATGATGGATGATGAACAATAGAAAGGGCAATGATGGATGATAGAGAGCAAAAAGGGGAACGATGGATGACAAATAGTAGAAATAGGGACAACAAATGATAGATAGAAAAAAGACAGATTATGGAAGATGGATAGCACAATGGGCAATGACGGATGATAGACAACACAAAGGGAGACAATGGATGATGGAAAGAAAAAAGAGGGACAATGGATGATGGAAAATATAAAGGGGGATGATGAATGATGGATAATAAAAAGAGGGATGATAAGCCAAATGCACAATGTTTTTTTTTTTTACTTTTGAAGTAGAAAATATTCTAAAAGGTATAACTTTTGATCTAGATATTTATTTTTACTTTTGTTTTTGAAACCATAAAGCTCGACGAGATGCTTTAATATGATCTATGATTGGTTTGGTAGTTGGTAAAATCCTCAAAAAACCCTCAAAAGACCTCTAAAATGAGCTCTAAAGTTGCTAAAGTGTGATACCAAAGAAAAAGCAAGTAAATATCTAGTAAGGATAAAATGCAGAAACCCTTAAAGGATACTATATCTTAGAAACCTAAAATGATGTATTTGGTAAATATTGTTGTCTTATCACAAAAATATATGAAAAATATGTTGTAGCAATATTTTGCAATTGATTCACCCAATTTTTATAATTTTAGGTGGAAAAATATAATTTATCATGTCTTCTACATGATTTTGGATACGATTCACCTTGATTTGAAAATAGATTTACCTTATTTTTATAAATACATTTTGGGAATGCCTCCTTATGTATAACCATGGGTAAGACATCCTTGAACTACTTAAGAACAAGATGAGATTCCATAGGTTTTTATCTTTTCACCCTAATTATCTTAAAACATGATAAAAAACTATTGATATCCCTTCCTAAACCTTATTTTAAGTCATATTACTAATATTATTGTAGACACCAAAACAGCACCAATCCGATTACGTGACTGCAAACACTGATCGCTTTGACAAACACAGCCCCCAGGGCAGCCCTCAGAGGTCAAACAGTGGTCCTAACCACTTTCATAGCAATTTTGTAAGGTCAAAAGGGCAATTTGGCACATTTAAGCACTTTGCTCATAATCTGTCTCACCCAGAGACGGATTCAAATCTGTCTCACCCAGAGACGAATTCAAAATTAGAATCTGTCTCACCCAGAGATGGATTCTCGAATTCGTAACTGGTAGGGATGAATTCTGAGTTTAACGGGCAAAAGGAAGAATGGTGCCAAGTGGCAGCCAGGGACAGTCAGTTAATGACTCCTACCTCGCACGCGTGTGTGGGTGAACATATGGGCCGTTAGAGGACTGTCACAAGGGCAGTTATGAAAGCCCAAGTCATGGAGGACTCCCCTCCCTCATGGGAAGACTAGACTGCCACATGGCACCTATGACCAACACGTGGCGCCTATGCTTCCCTCTCAAAAAAGACCCCATGGGTCTATAAAAGGTGGGACTTTTCTCACCCAAAATATACAGGTTGAAGGAGATTTCAAGCAACGAAGTGCTGCCGAGTTGAAGACCCACTTGCATCCCTTTTGGTTCACCTTCTCGCATCCACCAATATCTTTTGCAAGGGAGGTTGTTGGGTGGCTTTTGGAAGCTTGAACCTGACCCAAATCCAACACATGGACACCTGAACCAACCAATTCGCCGACCCCCCAATCCTAAGAGGTTTTGGGCCCATCCCTAGTGGATTGGCACCGGAATCAAGTGCCAACGGTGGGAGGCCCACTTGGGCACCCCCGCACTTTCTAAGTTTTAGAGCATTCTAGATTACTTTTTTAGGTTGCATTTTGTGTTATCATGTTTGGTTAACTCATAGCTGCAAGTTCGTAACTTTTGATCAGATTCTAGTATGTTTTGTGTCGCTTTGTTGTTTCACTGACTTGCAGGTGGCGAGATCAAATTCCTGAGGGTAGAGGCCAAATTGGGAGAATCCGACCATCTGGGTCATCCCAAAATGGCCCCAATTACATAACCCCCTTATTTGCATGCATTTTGCAGGTCTCGAGAATCGACATTGGAGCAGCAGCAGGTCGGCTTCTTCAACACGGAAGAATTCGTCCCACCCAGGGACGAATTGCAGTCAGAATTCGTCCTGCCTAGGGACGAATTCCAGTTGAAGGCAGATTGGCCAGCTGTCTCAGTGGCAATGGCCTTCTGGTAACTTTTTCTGTCTTCTGTCAAGATTTCAAGCCATTTGGACTCACTGTATTTACTGTTTCAGGCAAATGTTTACATGCATATTTCGTTAATTCTAGAGAACGAACACTTTCCATTTGCGGTAGGTGCTACTGACATCTTGGTTGTTTCTTTGTTCGTAGGAGAAGCAGCAGAGGTGAAGAACTCATCGACATCAGCGGCGGCATCATCTTGGCCCGTCCATTTCAATCGTGGGCACGCGGAAAGAGGAACATTAAGTGATTGTAATCAAATTCTTTTAGCGCTCCTAGCCCCTGAAAAGGGAGGAGGCGTCATTGTAACAGAGATCAAGAAATTTTAATGAAAGGGCTATGTTTTCTCCATTTGCTTGTGTCTCATTTTAATGCGTCTCTTTCATTTCATGCATTTTACATTTCTAGGACTTAAGCGCATTTGATTTTGGTTGCATCGCAATTAGTGTTTCCTTCGCCCGAAATCTCGTGCTTTCAGTGGCGATCACGGTGGGACCTGTCCCATATTTTTAAAATCATAGAAAATTGATCAAAGTTTTGTGTTTGTGCTTGATAGGTACATTTTTTTGTTGCAGACTGCTATTCGTCTCTGACTGTTACGAATTCTTTACTGCAATTCATCTGACCCTGAGACGAATTCAAATTCGTCTCTGGGAGGGACGAATTCTGTTCTGCAATTCGTCTCCCGTAGGGACGAATTCCTGCTCGTGGATTTTCAGAGCAGAAATTCAGAAGCAACCGGAGCAGGCAGAGAAGAGGTAGGGATTTTTATAATCTCTGTTAAAATTTCTGTTTTTGTTTCCCGTTTCTTTGACTGTTTTCATTTTATCCTGCATGCTTAGGGAAAATCATTCATGCTTGTTTCATTTTCGTTAAATAAAATGAATCCCACACACATCACGAAACAATTTTAAACCAAGGAGCTGGTCGTAAGACCCCAGCCCTTGAGCAAGACCAACGGTGGGTTCATCACCACCTTGGCTTAGCTTTGCATCCATTTCCCGATTGTCAACTGTTGTTAGGCGTAAATCCTGACGAAAGCAGACCGAGTGTCGCTGGGGTGATTCCCATGCGCGCGAGGATAAGTTTTCTATGGTAGGTGCCATTAACAGGACAATCCCCCTTCCGTACCGCCTACGTACCACGTACCTTCTCCTCTCACGTACCTATAGTCTCCCTCTCGTAAGGGCGGGTATATAGAGAGGTTGGTATATCGGCCTGGTTGGTATATTGAAGGGGCGACCATTTTGGGAGTTATATGAGCCGTCATAATGCATTTAAACGATCTTCAAAACCTACAAAAACAAAACAAAACATCAAAATGCACTAAACCAGTTTAGGACACACTATTAATCCTTAAAAGAGATAATCACGATTTGTGTATGCGTGTGTTTATTTCTACTTAGTGTAGACAAAAACAAAAATCATCATAAAAGAGATAAAAATCTGTTTAGATAGCATAGAAGCACCGCAATGGTGTACACCCACAGCCAAGCCCAATCAAGGGCAGAAGCTCTGGAAGGTACACAAGAAGCAGGCACAAGTCGTCTTCGCTTCAGTCTTGAGGATTTGGTCATACCGCCTTATCGGTCCAACCTACAAAAGAATCCAATTCAGAATCCTCGGTGGGGTATGCCCATTCAAGGCAGCCCCTTTCGGGAAGACGCCCTACATGTAGACCTTGATATAAATAGAGAATCACCTTCTGAGGTTAGACATGAGTGGCCACGGCGCGATGAAGCGCTAGATAGGTACACCATCCATTTAGAGGGACAACGTGGATATGGTATCCCTTCTTTACCTCCCATCAGAATAGAGAGACAAAATCCAGAGCGTAGGGCTCCTTACATAGGGCGACCTAACTCCGCCCACCCCCTTCACACCTATGAGAGGGAACGCGAGGAAGATCATCGCATTCCTCAAGGACAACAACATGCAACGCGGGAACCTTGCGTTTCCGCACCAGCTGGACATCATGATCACCCCTTGAGGCCAGGACCTCGAGTACATGCCGCATACCTCGACAGAGGGAAGCGACCCATTGGAATTTTAGATCATCAAAATCAAGATAAACACATAGGGGAAACATTCGAACCTCCTGAGCAAAATAGGGTAGACCAAATTGACCCGATAGTCGCCCAACATGCCGCCCATCAAGCCAAAATCATGCGGCTTAAACAAAGTCATCAGGAGATAGAGTATCGACACCGCTTGGATAGAGAGCGCATGCAACGCGAAGCGGATGAACTACGCTATAAACTACCTGAGAGGGAGCCAACCCCTCGCATCCAAAGGGCTGAACAATATGAGAGGCATAATCCGTTGGTACAGGACAGGTCTCCACGACCTCGCCAAGCTTTGCCTCCAAGACCTTATAGACCCGAGAGGGAGGCCACTCCCCGAAACAACGATGGGTACCTTCAGCAAGGACTCAATCAGGGTTATAGGTCTCGCCCAGAGACTCCTCAAGAATTTTACGAGGAGTACGAACCAGAAGTAGAATATGTTGAAACTCCCCATCAAGGCAGGAGGGCTGCCATTCGGCCACCCCTCCATAGGCCTCCAGTTTATCATAACTTACAACGAGAGAGAACAAGAGAGGAAGAAATAAAATCTTTCGATGCATACCAAGCGCTATTGGAGCGTTTGGAGTCTGTGGAAACAAAAGCTGCTGGGCATCAAAAACCCACATTACGTCAACTCCGCAGTAATCCGGTGCATCCCTCAGTGCCTACACCTCTTTACCCCGAGCACTTCAAGTTGCCTCAATTGGCAGTTTTTAAAGGTGAAGAGGACGCACAAGAACACGTTACAAGATTTTTAAGCCAATGCTTCGGCATCCAAGATAATGACGCATTGTTGCTTAGAACATTCATAACCACATTCGTAGGCCCTGCCTCGGATTGGTTCACACAACTACCCAAACACAACGATAAGCAACTTAGATCAATTAGTAGATGCGTTTCTTGAACGCTTTGCCTTCAACACAAGGAAGAAGGCATCACTGAGTGATCTGGCGAGCCTCAAACAATTTGAGGAGGAAACAATGGCAGCATATGGGAATCGATGGAGAGCTTTGCTTTCTAAGTTACCCTACCGTCCTCCTATGTCTGATCTCACGCAGATGTTCGCAAAAAGTTGCTTAAAATCAATCTCTGGTCTATTGTTGTTGTGGCAATACGATAGCTTAGAAGAAGCTTTGGCGCAAGCCGGAGTCATAGAAGAGATTAAAATAGGTGAAGGCGCAATCGCTAAGCCTAAAAAGAAAGAGTGGAATAAAACCACTAAAACCGGGACAACGCAACCACAACACGCTGCAGCCAACCAAGTTGCGATAAATGTTCCCGCGCTCGTGCAAGAAACGCAGCCCCAAAAGGCTAATTACCATGCAAGGGCTCTCCCGCTTATGAAAGAGATAATAGAAGACAGGAGCAAAATTACCCGCGTCGCCCTAGACGACATTTCACCCCATATGCGGAGTCTAGGGATTCCTTATTTGACCGCTTGTCAATGGCAAATTTAGTCACTGCCAGAAATTCAAACTATAGACCCTAACATTCCCAAGCCTAGGGGGTACAGAGAAGAATTGTATTGTAGATTCCATAGGCGCAGAGGACATGACTTGAATGGGTGCTGGAAATTCAAAGAACTAGTCCAGGATTTGATCGACAATAGAACATTGGTCGTGGACAACCCCATCGCGCCAAACAACCAACAAATGGGGGTATTCAAGGACCCCTTGCCTGCCCACGAGGCACAGACAAAACCACTCCAGATTAACGAGGTGCGACAGGATCTTCCCACGCAGGGATTTGTGGGAATGATTAGCATAGTAACAAGGAACATAAGGTACCCAACAGTTGCCCCCGAGGTAGCTACGAGGGAAGTTTCGACAACATCGCAGCCTCAACAACGCCCAACGCAGTTGCCTCCGCCTAGACCCGAGGTCACAATACGAACCAAACTCACGCAGAGTTTGCAGACCACATCGGCTAGGCTGTCCATTTACGAGCTTATTCAACAGTCAGCACCCCATAGGGAAGCTCTTATGGACATTTTAAAAGCCATTGAATTACAGCCCCACGAAGCAAATTCTTTCAACAACTTCGTAGGACATGTGAAACGATGTACGGAGCCGGTCATCACATTCAGAGAAGATGAGGTCAAAACGATATCGAATGACATGGCAGATCCACCCCTGCACGTTATCGCGTGGGTCAACGGGATTCCGTACAAGAGAGTGCTGATAGATACTGGCTCGTCCAAGAACATCATTACCACTGCAGCCTTAAAACATTTGAAGTCGCCAACCTCTCACATCACAGACCTCCACGTACACACTGCGAGCTTTCAACGATGCAATATGCTCGACAGTCGGCACAGTTGTTCTGCCTATCCGGGTAGGACAAAAGACAATACCTACACTGTGCCATGTGCTGGAAGGTGAAATGGCTTATAATATACTGCTAGGGCGGCCTTGGATCAGGGACATGAAGTGTGTCCCTTCGATCGCCCACCAATGCTTAAAGTATGCTTATGAGGGAGAAATACATGTAGTCCCAATGGACTTAGAGCCCTTCAAGTATTGCAATGCGGTACAATTCATGCCTCAATCGACCCTCCCTTCAACGCATTTGGATTTTCAATTAAATCCATCTAAACAGGGTCCGATACCGCAGGCACCACTGGTGGCCAACAAGGCAAAATCCCAGCCAGGTGAGACCTCATCACCTGCTCCTTCATCATCAACGCCACCTATCATGGCCCAACAGAAGGACAAGGGAAAACAGATCGTGGAAGAGGTTAAACCCTTGGAAGAAAGGTTGCCCACAATCTCAACGGTATCAACGGAGAAAACACCCAAAGCACAACAGAAACTAAGACTCCCGAAACACCAAACATGGAATGGAGTCAAGAAGGACTACCATTTCCTCCCACCCAATCATCAACAATCACCGTTGAAATGGCCAGTACGGGCTTGGGGGAATATTTGGTACAAAATGTTGTGGCGACGCCAGCATTGGAGTCAATACAAGACATGGGAAGACCTCGCCTTCCCATAGGGACAATTGTTCCTCTAGGCTACCCTCCAAACCAGACAAATTTCGTGTATGGGGGCCTTGATCATGGTCTTGAACCATGCCAACAAAAGGAAGCAGACGAAGAGCCTTTTGTTGAAAACATCAACTATCTGTCAAACCCATATTTTGCCCTAAAATATCTCGGCCAATGCAATTGGCATGGATACGGGCTAGGCAGATATGAGCAAGGGATGCGGATCCTTTGCCAACCAAGATATCAGATGCCATATGACAAGTCAGGGGTAGGGTTCAACCATCCCCTACCATTAGACATCTTGGTTGAAAATATGCAAGGCCTAGAAATAGGCAACAAGGGGGGATTGGCATTAGACCCTTATGCCAATCCAAATACAGAATACACATTGGGAGACTACCTCCCATGGTCAACAAACACCCCTGGAAATAGCAGTAATCCCTCTCCTTTGCTAGAGAGAGGCGAAAGTTCGGACAGTGGTCCTCAAAGAGAAAACCAACGCCTGTCGGACATCTTTCTGAAGTTGTTCCCCTTAGAGATTCCAGACGAAACAACACAACATCAAGAGAATCAGGTCCCTCCACCAAGAGTGGAACAACCACAATGGGACCAGATTAACTTACTGGAACAAGGAGGATCCTCAACGTCGCAATCAACAGTTGCTGGAGAGGATGAACAATTTTGGATCTATGAAAGCGATTCAGAAGATGAGACTGAGATGGACTATCTCAGACATGCGCGAAGACATCACCGCGCTTTAACTCATGAAGATCTAATGGGACAGATGGGCATACTGCTGGGGCATGAATGGCAAGTAGACCCAGCAAGGTGGGACCAAGTGTTAGACCCATGGCTCCAAATTCAAGATGAGCATCGTCCACCTCGAGATCCCATCATGACAAAGTGTCGAGGGAAGACCCCGCCCTCCTTTTTGCAAAATTCGCACCTAGGGAAGATCCATTCGTGCCCGTTCCCGTAGAGCCAGATCCAGAGTATAGGGAGCATCTAAAAGAATCGAGCTATCACACCCGCGGTTCTGGAGACCAAATTCATTCCATCCACATGATCTCCATTGATTTGACCGCACCCATCCGCAATCCGGCCGATCCAACACGGTCATTGCATCTAGACATAGATGCCATCGATTGGGATCGCGTCAATTCACCATTATCACCATCGTAGTACTGGCCTTTCGGTGAAATACCTCATTTGACCCCAAGGACAACTCAAGAAATTTTTTAGGCTGAAGAGGGACCCGAGGTTCCAAACGTAGATTTAAACTCAGCCAATGATATCCATTTGATCCCGACTCCACATCAGTTGGAGGAAGGATCCCACATGTCAGTCGAAGAAACGACTGACGTAGACATCGGCTTAGACCCAACGAATCCACAGATTATCAAACTGGGGGTAAGTCTTTCCCCCGAAGAGCAAGCCGATTACATTACCCTTCTCAAAGCGAAGAAGGAGGTTTTTGCATGGTCATACAGAGACATGCCGGGACTAGACCCGCAGCTAGTCACGCATAATTTAACGCTTGATCCGACAATCAAGCCTGTAAAGCAAAAACTACGCAAGATGCACCCAACAGTGGCCTTGATGGTCAAAGACGAATTACAAAAGCCGTTGGATGCACAGTTCGTCATCTGCGTGGATTATCCGCCATGGCTGTCCAACATGGTTCCCGTCAAGAAGCCCGATGGGAGGATTCGCATATGCACCGATTTTTGAGACCTAAACAAAGCGAGTCCTAAGGATGATTTCCCCTTGCCAAGCATCGACGCGCTAGTAGACGCTACAACAGGTCATGAAATGCTCTCCCTAATGGATGGCTTCTCAGGATACAACCAAATTCGTATCAATCCTGAAGACCAACTTAAAACGGCATTCACAACGCCTTGGGGGACATTTTGTTATAAGGTCATGCCTTTTGGCCTTAAAAATGCTGGCGCTACCTACCAACGTGCCATGACATATATCTTCCACGATTACATGCACAAAACTTTGGAAGATTACATGGATGATTTGTTAGCCAAATCTCTTTTGCGCTCAGATCATCTCGGTGACTTAAGCAAGATTCTCGATCGCCTCATAGAGCATAAGGTCGACTGAATCCCAAGAAGTGCGTATTTGGCGTCACATCTGGAAAACTCTTGGGTTTTATAGTCTCAAAACGAGGCATTGAAGTGGACCCAAAGAAAGTCAAGGCAATCCTTGAAATGGCTCCCCCAACTACTATCAAGCAACTCAGAAGTCTGCAAGGAAAGGTCGCGTCGATTAAACGCTTCATAGCGCAATTATCTGACAAATGCCGACCCATGAACAAATTATTGCACAAGGGGGTCACATTTCATTGGGATGACGAGTGCCGGTCAGCCTTTGACGAAATCAAACAATACTTGGCTTCGCCAGCGATATTGGCACCACCTAGACCAGGAGTGTCGTTCTACTTATACATCTCAGCTACTGAGGTGGCACTGGGAGCCATGCTAGCCCAAAAGAATGAACTTCACAAAGAACAGGCTACTTACTATCTTAGCCGCACCCTGGTCAGTTACGAACTTAACTATGCATACGTTGAGAAACTCTGCTTGGCAAGTGGTGTTTGCTACCAAAAAGCTACGCCACTACATGCTGAGCAACACTACGTATGTTGTGTCTAAGGAGAATCCATTGCGATACATGATGAGTCGTACTTATCATAGTAGTCGCACGGCGAAATGGATCATGTTGTTGACGGAATTTGACATTGAGTTCATTGGGCAAAAATCTATCAAAGGACAAGTCATAGCCGATCAACTAGCAGAGGCTCCTCTTGAAGACGATCAGCCTCTCGTCATAGAACTACCCGATGATGGGGTCTTCCATGTCTCGGAATCGCCAGATTCTCGATGAGCCCGAGTCACGTGCCGACATAACCCTCGTTCTTCGATGGTTCTAAATGCGAGCAAGGTGGTGGCGCAGAATTGTATTCTTCACACCGCAGGGCGCTCCAATGCCCCCGTCATTTAAATTAAACTTCCAAAGGCACCAACAATAATGCAGAATATGAAGCCTTGCTCCTAGGTCTTCAAACAACAATCGCCATGAACATCAAACGATTGAATATCTTTGGTGATTCGCCGTTAATAGTCAATCAAGTCAAAGGGGTATATCAATGCAAATGCCCAGCTCGAAGGCCTATAAAGCCCTCGTGGACAAATTCCTGGCAAAACTTGAGTGGTATGACATCGAGGCACTCCCTCGATCATCGAATCATTTTGCGGACACAATGGCCTCTTTGGGGTCACTAATCCCGCAAGACCTTTCGGGTGATATGACAACCATCCAAGTCAAAACCTTATCGCAATCCACGATGGAGCGTGCAAGCCCAGACTTGACGCCAGGAATCCACATGATCCAGATCGAACCATCCTCGGATAAGTTCTTTCGAATCCGAGATCGTCTGAAACGTGCCAACTGGGGGTCCTTGTTTTCCCCTACTCCCATTAATAGCAACACAATGCTATTTTTACAAGTTTTATCCCAATCAAGCATTTGTTAGGGAAGAACTTCAAAAGGGATTGGCGGTTCATACTGTCGAGGTTTCTGATCAACAGGACTGGTATTTACCCATAAGAGATTACCTCAAATTAGGTAATCTTCCCTTTGGATTGACGCACGCCGCAAAACGAACATTCAAGCAGAAAGCGGCTAAGTATGTCTTGATAGGAGACATTTTGTATCGTCGAAGCTATGACGGAATTCTTCTTCGTTGTTTGGACCAGCAAGAGTCCACTTGGGCAATCGCCCAAGCGCACGACGGTACATGTGGTGGCCACTTTAGTGGTATGGCCATCGCAAAGCGCATTCTTCGCATAGGCTATTATTGGCCATCTTTAGAGCGAGATTGTTGCGAGTATGTCAAGAAGTGCGTGAAGTGTCAACATCATGCCAATTTGATGCACGTACCTTCCTAGGCCCTATAGAAAGTCCAGTCTGCTTGGCCATTTTCGTAGTGGGGCCTCGATCTAATCGGAAAGATCTCCCCGGCATCGTCAGGCCGTCACACGTTTATCATAACGGCCACAGAATATTTTACCAAATGGGTGGAAGCAATTCCGTTAACCTCAACGAAAGGACCCCGCATTGTGGAGTTCATCTTGCATAACATCATATGTCATTTTGGTATTCCATCCAAAATAATCTCAGATAATGGGCCATCATTCAAGAACAAAGACGTGCGTGCTTTGACCACAAAGTACAAAATTCAGCACAACTTTTCAACGCCCTATTATCCGCAAGCAAACGGGCAAGCAGAGGCATCAAACAAAACACTAGTCGCCATCCTTAAAAAGACAGTCACAGACAGTCATAAGGATTGGCACATACAAATCCCACTTGCCCTTTGGGCTTATCGCACTAGCATTCGGACGCCCACTGGGGCAACTCCGTTTTCGCTCATGTATGGCTCAGAGGCGGTAATGCCTCTCGAGTTGGAAATTCCTTCCCTCCGCATATCAATGCAGGAGTTCATCGATGATAACACTGCGTGGCAGGCCCGGTTAGACCAACTTACGTTGCTTGACGAACGACGCGTTAATGCTCTCGAGCATTTACGTATCTATCAAGAGCGACTTAAAAGGGCTTACAACATGAAAGTTCACCTAAGGGACTTTCGGGTTGGTGATTTGGTTTTGAAGGAAAACCAACAGAACTCAAATTTGCCGTCCCACATGAGGGACAAATTCATGGCAAATTGGTTAGGTCCATATGTCATTGATAGCATAATAGGACCCGAGACATACCGGCTAGCTTCTCTTGATGGTATCAAGGAAACAGAACCCTTGAATATCAGTCATTTGTGACCATTCCACATCTAAGAAAGCCATATCCTCAAAAAGCTCCAAGGATTATCACAATCACTTGGTCAATCCAAAAGCTCCAAGGATTATCACAATCACTTGGTCAAAACAAAAAGCTCCAAGGATTATCGCAATCACTTGGTCACAACAAAAAGCTCCAAGGATTATCGCAATCACTTGGTCACCAAAAAGCTCCAAGGATTATCGCAATCACTTGGTCACACCAAAAGCTCCAAGGATTATCGCAATCACTTGGTCAAAACAAAAAGCTCCAAGGATTATCGCAATCACTTGGTCAACCAAAAAGCTCCAAGGATTATCGCAATCACTTGGTCAAAATCCAAAAAGCTCCAAGGATTATCGCAATCACTTGGTCAATACAAAAGCTCCAAGGATTATCGCAATCACTTGGTCAACACAAAAAAGCTCCAAGGATTATCGCAATCACTTGGTCACACCAAAAAGCTCCAAGGATTATCGCAATCACTTGGTCAAACCTAAAAAGCTCCAACGATTATCGCAATCGCTTGGTCAAATTCATCAATAGAGAGTTCCTCTAGCACCGCATATTCACATTCACAAAATCAATCCATCAAAAGTACAAAAATATGTAGCTGCATTAAGCATTGCATCCATACATTGCATATTTGTGGTTGTATAGGTCAAAGGCACCATAGGCTGCAATTGCTCTGCTAGTCCATCTTGTTCCGCATAGTTCCATTTTACAAAAACAACAAAAACACCATGCATAACTTTTACCACACTACAGTCAGTGGTCTGTAAATGTACCAAGAGTTTCAATGATTCAGTCATCATTTTCCTCTTTAACCATGTAATGTATCAAATCGAACATATTTTACGAAGGTAGAATCATACTTGAAATACACCTTGTTACGTAACATCCCAACACAAATTAAAACATTAAAAATTCCCAAGTTGTGTGAACGAAAGATGAAACCTGCAAAGTAATCTAGGTCACCACAAGCGAAACGGTTATCTTGATCATCCCCCCGTGCGAATGACCCCTAGAATGCTGAGAGTTGGCAAAAGGACAAGCATCCTCCCTACCCAATTCCCTAAGAATCCCTAAAGTTCTCAATAGTTGCAAAACACCAAAAATTTGCAAAATGTCAAAACTCCAAAATTTGACAACCTACAGTGCACACATCAAAAGGCAAAAACAACAGTGATTTTCGTCACTCCATATCCCCAGTCCCTTGCTCGAAAGAAAAACAAATCAAAATAAACAAGTGATCTCATCACTACAAATGAGCAAGTATCCCAATACAATTGAAGAAAAGAAGGGAGTTGACCTTGAATCCCCGGAACTCTCAAGCATTCTATAGGTCATAAGGCAAGCTTCAGCACCAATTTGGTTGATAGCCTATCGGTAATGTAAGTAAACCTCCCGCATGACGATATATCTGTCACATTAACTTGCGTACAGATCAATGTTTGCATGTGGATGAGCTAGCTTATGGCATCCCTGGATTACATCGCAGATTAATCTTAGTACATACAACAAAGGAATTCGTGGAGCTAATTAGGTGATCCTCAATACAGGTTCGGTTGAAAGCCCATTTGGCACTGGCGGTATCCTAACAAATACCACTAAATGAACTCAATTGCACACACAGGGATGTAAAATAACTTGGTCAAAAACAAGTCCGATTCATACCTTGTCCAAAAGTCTTGTAAGATAAAGTACAGTCATGGATAGTGAGTTAAAACTGTCTGAATCTCAAAAAACATAACATACATTCCTAAACCATCTGCGCTGCTTATCATCCTTATAATACCATCAAAAAATACAAAAATAGAAAACCACATATATCCATACAAGAGTCATACACCATAACAATAAAAAGCATCTTAAACAGCCTATGGTGCCATAACCAATCATCACAAAATTCAATTCATTCACTTTGCATATCACATAAAGAAATCAAAAACATTTGCATTCATCATAACATAAGCATCCATCAAAATAAATAAATATACATACATCCATAGTAATTAGCCATCACGCATAACAAAAATAAAACATCACACGTACAAAACCAAATAAAACAGGTATATATATATATCGCCAAAAATATGCCCGCAGGCTACAAAATTGGTCCTCAGACCCTGCAATCATATCCAAAAAACCCAACCTAAAGCGTCGACCACCATAATCACGCAGGATCGGTGCGACGGGAACTACCCCCATGGTGTGGGTCCTATGGGACCTCGGCAGGGCGGCTACTGCCAACCCCCGCATCATGCCTGCTACCGCCTCCCTCATCTAATCGTCGGCGACGAGATGATGCTGACTGCTCAGTCGCACTATCCCTCGTCCGGCGAGAAGATCCACTGACCGAGGGCTCAGGTAGCCGCCCACCAAGGCGGATGACCTCCCTCTCCAAGTCTATCCGGTGCCGACACCACTCTGCCTCTCGCCGATGATAGTAAGACACTGCATCATCGCGCTGTGCCAAAACCCTATCCCGCTCTGCCAGCTCAGACCGCAGGATATCCCTCTCCCGCCTCGCATCCCCCAACTCTAGATCCCGTATCCGTAGCAGCTCTATCAGTCATGCATTTTTAGCGCGTATCTCAGACTCCACCTCCTCTCGTGTCTGCTCGACGAACAGGATCCTCTGGAGCAACAGCTCACTCTGGCTCCCATTGCTCATCCACGTCCCGCATGTCCGGCTGATCCGGAGCGCCCAAGTCTACAGCATCATCACCCACATCAACCATGTCCGCATCATCCAATGGACCCCCCCAATCACCCCCTGCTACCTCAGCATCCTCCACTGCCGCCTCCGTGCCTCCCAGTGGCCCCTCTCCTCTCCATCGCCGTAAAACCCACCACGAGTCATACTCGATGGTAGTCCCGACGTCATCCACGTCCGGGACACCAATCACTGCATCGGACTCCTCGCCCAATGGCGCAGTGACCGGTGGCTCTAAACCCCTCTCATCTCCACGCCTCCGATAGACCACGGGCTCACTAGGGCAACCCCTGGCAAACCCTGAACTGTCGTGTAACCCGATCGTACGAAAAGAACTCATGCTCCGTCCCGTGCCGCCCAGTCAACCACCGCTCCTCGCGTACCCGTCGGAGCCACTCTCCAGCCTCAAGCCAGGCTAGATAGTCCCGATAGGGACGCCAAAACACCTCCCCCGGAGTGAGCCGAGAAAAGGCATCAGTGTAGTGCTCAACGGCACCGCCCATCGCCGACTCGCCCTCGCTCCGTAGACCGCCGCCACAAAACCGCATAACCAATCTCCTCATCCTCCATCACCGCCCGAGTCATCCACGGTAACCCGGTAGGCCTCTCAACAGCTATGTGCCGCCAACCCCAAGACCGCAACAAAAACCGCAACCGACACCCTTCCGCTGTCGACACCGGACCCCATACAGCTCCCCGTAGAGCCGTGCCAACAAAGTCTGTCCCCATCTCGGAATCAACGGTGCCTCTATCGGGCACTCGCCAACCGCCACACCAAATCCAAAGGTTCCACGGGAACCTCGCGCTCGACGAATCAGGGAGAAGAATTTTAGAAATGAGGCCCATCAAGAATGCGTGCCTCACTCCTAACACCCCCCTCTCCTGCCACCAGCTAACAAAAATACCGCCATCCTAGCAATCCACCTCGGCTGTCTCCACCGGGTTTGCTACACCCACTGCCCCCATGCCCAAAACATCTCGTAAGTATAGCAATCCGCGATCAAACGGCGATGTCCTAATAGGCAGACCATCTATCGAAATCCGAAGCAGCCGATAGACGTCCTCAAGAGTCACATCATCTCCCCTGTCGGGAGATGAAAAGTATTGGTCCACGGATCCCAAAGCTTGATCAGGGCCGTCAGATAGGCCTGATCCGGGACCACAGCTCCAGTCGAGCCACCTACTTGAGCCCAAGGGCATCAAGCCATTCCCAGTCATCATCGGTCAATGCCAACCGCGCCTCAGTAAAAGCAGCGGGTACACGGTACCGGCTCCTAACAACCTGCAAAGCAAAAAAACAACACAAACACAAAAAAAAAAAAATAATAACAAATCAAATTTTCAGTTCTAGGGTTTCTAACCTTAACTGTTAAACAAAAACATCACAAAAAATCTTCAAGTTTTGAAAAGCGTCAACACAAAAACAATCATCAAATAAAAGCAAAAATAAACTCTAGGGACACTTACAGGTTTCGCTTCGGCTCCGCCGCTCGAACCAGTTTGTGCACTCATGATGGCAGAGAGAATTCCAACAGCGCTTCGCTTCGCAGAATTACCTCCTCCTCCCAGAGCTCCAAAATCGCAAGAAAAAAATGACACAAATGAGCCCAAAATCAAGTTTTGGCCATTAAATAGGCCTTTTGCACTGGAATTCATCCTTGACTGGGATGAGCGCTCTGATTAGCGCTCGTCCCACCCAGGGACGAATTCTCCAGCTGGAATTCGTCCCACCCAGGGACGAATTCAGGCCAGCACTTCAAAAAAATTGAAAAATGACTAAAAATGCACTAAAAACAGACAATAAAATTGCCCGACAGGAGTGCTACTGCACCTGACAACAAGGGCATACAAAATCGACATTGGAGTCACAAATTGTCACTATCATACTCCCTAAGAAGGCTACCATAGCCGGACCGCTCCACGGAAGACGGATTTTCGACAATTGCATCTCCAAACGCGTCACAAAAAAAAAAACAACAAAAACAGTACAAAATTCAACAAAAACAAACAAGCAATAAACATTTCCGGACACAAGTGCTCTTGCACTTAACCTCTGGGCAAAGAAAATCGATGTCGGGGTTCAAATTATCGCTCTCCTACTTCCCCAAGAAGGCTATAATAGCCGGACCGCTCCACGGGAAGTTAGATTTTCGATGATTTCACCTCATTACGACATCACCAAAAGGGTTAACACCCACCAAAAATAGGTCCAAATGTTGGAAAAATTGCATATGCTTAACGGTAAACCCTCTAAACGCACCCTTGCACAAGTCATCTTGGGTCAAGCGACTCGTCGCTTTGCTCACGAAGGTCATTCCCTCATCGATTCGTCGCTTGAGGGGGTAGTCACACTTAGTCACCAATCAACAATCACACACCCAATTAAGGAAAACGGCATGCATTCAAAGAATCATTGACAAAGACAATCACGCTCCCGCTTGGGGAAGTAAACAAGTAACAATCAAATCAATCAAACACTTGGCATTTCGTGAATCATGAACACAAGGTTCCCCCTGAGGATAAAACGCCCTTCGCCTATTCATGACTGATCAATGTCTAAGTTCAAGTCACACCTCACCAAAACAGGTTAATACTTGAAATCAAATTCCTTAGCTCGTCAGAAGCAAGGATTCAAGAATGCATGCCCTTTCCATGCTTGAGGCATCAAAAGTTGGTTAGGTTACCAAGGAACCCTAATCATTAGTGCTTTGGTTATCTATTTTTGCTCAGGATCGCGTCACCCGCAGCGCTTCCCAAAAAGGGGCATCTCGTAGACACCAAAACAGCACCAATCCGATTACGTGACTGCAAACACTGATCGCTTTGACAAACACAGCCCCCAGTGGCAGCCCTCGTAGGTCAAACAAGTGGTCCTAACCACTTTCATAGCAATTTTGTAAGGTCAAAAGGGCAATTTGGCACATTTAAGCACTTTGCTCGTAATCTGTCTCACCCAGAGACGGATTCAAATCTGTCTCACCCAGAGACGAATTCAAAATTAGAATCTGTCTCACCCAGAGACGGATTCTGAATTCGTAACTGGTAGGGACGAATTCTGAGTTTAACGGGCAAAAGGAAGAATGGTGCCAAGTGGCAGCCAGGGACAGTCAGTTAATGACTCCTACCTCGCACGCGTGTGTGGGTGAACATATGGGCCGTTAGAGGACTGTCACAAGGGCAGTTATGAAAGCCCAAGTCATGGAGGACTCCCCTCCCTCATGGGAAGACTAGACTGCCACATGGCACCTATGACCAACACGTGGCGCCTATGCTTCCCTCTCAAAAAAGACCCCATGGGTCTATAAAAGGTGGGACTTTTCTCACCCAAAATATACAAAGTTGAAGGAGATTTCAAGCAACGAAGTGCCGCCGAGTTGAAGACCCACTTGCATCCCTTTTGGTTCACCTTCTCGCATCCACCAATCTCTTTTGCAAGGGAGGTTGTTGGGTGGCTTTTGGAAGCTTGAACCCGACCCAAATCCAACACATGGACACCTGAACCAACCAATTCGCCGACCCCCCAATCCTAAGAGGTTTTGGGCCCATCCCTAGTGGATTGGCGCCGGAATCAAGTGCCAACGGTGGGAGGCCCACTTGGGCACCCCCGCACTTTCTAAGTTTTAGAGCATTCTAGATTACTTTTTCAGGTTGCATTTTGTGTTATCATGTTTGGTTAACTCATAGCTGCAAGTTCGTAACTTTTGATCGGATTTTAGTATGTTTTGTGTCGCTTTGTTGTTTCACTGACTTGCAGGTGGCGAGATCAAATTCCCGAGGGTAGAGGCCAAATTGGGAGAATCCGACCATCTGGGTCGTCCCAAAATGGCCCCAATTACATAACCCCCTTGTTTGCAGGCATTTTGCAGTTCTCGAGAATCGACATTGGAGCAGCAGCAGGTCGGCTTCTTCAACACAGAAGAATTCGTCCCACCCAGGGACGAATTGCAGCTCGAATTCGTCCTGCCCAGGGACGAATTCCAGTTGAAGGCAGATTGGCCAGCTGTCTCAGTGGCAATGGCCTTCTGGTAACTTTTTCTGTCTTCTGTCAAGATTTCAAGCCATTTGGACTCACTGTATTTACCGTTTCAGGCAAATGTTTACATGCATATTTCGTTAATTCTAGAGAACGAACACTTTCCATTTGCGGCAGGTGCTACTGACATCTTGGTTGTTTCTTTGTTCGCAGGAGAAGCAACAGAGGTGAAGAACTCATCGACATCAGCGGCGACATCATCTTGGCCCGTCCATTTCAATCGTGGGCACGCGGAAAGAGGAACATTAAGTGATTGTAATCAAATTCTTTTAGCGCTCCTAGCCCCTGAAAAGGGAGGAGGCGTCATTGTAATAGAGATCAAGAAATTTTAATGAAAGGGCTGTGTTTTCTCCATTTGCTTGTGTCTCGTTTTAATGCGTCTCTTTCGTTTCATGCATTTTACATTTCTAGGACTTAAGCGCATTTGATTTTGGTTGCATCGCAATTAGTGTTTCCTTTGCCCGGAATCTCGTGCTTTCAATTATTCTTAAATATATAGGACAAACTATCCCTTGGATCTCTACATTATTTCTCAAATTACAAACACACTCAAAACTATTAGTACAACAATCTTACTTTACTTGATGACTGCTTAGAAAATGCATGCATACAATAATATCATATCAATACAAGGGCATCATCAAGAGTTCTAAACATGTGATCCAATATCTAAAATTAAATTCACATATATTTAGTTCAGTCTTAATGGATTGGAGAGTACTTAAAACTATTCATCTTGCCAAGGTTTACCTAGCTCTTGCTCTACCAAACCAAACTTTCCTACTAAGTTAGAAATATTGAAAGACATAGAATCCATAGAGTCAATCAAAATAGATACTTGGTGACCCAAAATATGACCTAAAGTTTTAATCGTAGTCATTTGGTACTCCACATTGGTAGTTTTTCACAACTAAATACACTCAATGTAATTTTGGTTCCCCATTTGAGTAGATTATGATTGGGATGTACTTCCTCTTCCTGCTTCTTGTTTATATTAGAAAGAATCTCTAGAAAAATGGGGATCCCACACAAAAACATACTCTTGGTGATTCCATGCTCTAAGAACTTATGTTGGTCCTCATTTTATTTTGTTATTAGGACCTAGACTAAAAGTAAGAGCTCAATAAGAAGGGGAAGGAGATCTAGATGATATACCTCAACTTGGAAATATTTCCATTAATTAACCTAGAGATCTTCACTCCTTAAATATTCCTAATCTCTATTAAAAGTGGTGAGGTTTATATTTTATTGTTGCCATTGAGGGGTATTACAAATATAGTTAGGGATACTTTGTATTACCTCTTGGTAATAGTTTTACTCTCTAGACTCAAATGGACCACTAGGGTTATCTTTCACTACTAAGGCTTATTGGTAAACCTTCTACCAAGTCAATGGGTTACTCCTAATAATTTGAGCTAATGTTGGTCAAAATCCTATAAAAAATTGGCTCACTTGCATCACCTCATTTTTGACTAAAGGTATCTCGGTTAGGAGTTATACAAGTTTTTACTCATATTTATTTAAGAGTACATATAATTTATAATGAGGTTTAAGCTAAAATTAGAATGCAAATAAGCTTTTTAGAATGCTCTAGAAGTGACATAGGGGTTAAAAAAGAATACCCATTATCCCCTAACTTATTTTATTTTTTATATTGATAAATTAAAATAATGACTAAATTTAAAAGAAGAGGATGGTGTTCATTTGTGAATAGATGATGTAGATGATTTCATTCTAATTGCAATGTTAACATAGGGTTTACAACACTTTTACAAATAGCTAGGTATGCAAATAAATACCAACAAAACTAAGATGATGATCTTCTCTAATAAAAATAAAGAAATTGAGTTAAATTTTATTTTGAAGGGAGTCTTTTGGAAGAAGTAATAAACTACAAAAATATTTGGATAGACTTCAATCATAAGCTCAATTTAAAAACATGTAAAATGAATAGAATACTAGGAGGATAAAGAGCATTTTTGCATTACAAAATAAAAGTAGAGAGATTAAATTATGGGACTAGAAGCCCATATGAGTTTTATTTGGGCTATTAATAGTGACAATGATGCTGTATGGATATGAATTATGGGTTGGGAAACATTAGAATTAAAATAGAGATAAATAGAGAGTATTTAGAAACTTTTGATTACAAACAAATTAAAAATAAAAGAGTTCCATATGAGATTATTTTAGAAGAAATAATTACCTTTCATATAAATACAATTGCTATGGTTTATATTCTAGTATATTTAAATAAATTGAACAAATGATTTAAAATTGTAATAAAAGATATAAACAAAAGAAACAAGGTATAGATGGAGTAAAACAATAAGTAGGTAAAAAAATAGAATATAAACTTGAATGAATGCCCAAACAGTAACACAAACATAAAGAAATTTTAAAAATAATAATTTAAAGCAACTATGTAGAAAAAACGTTAGGAAGAAAGAGAGAATGTCATCTTGTTAAAATTAACCTTATATACTCAACACTAAAAGTCCTATATAAGGGTAAATATCAATTGGAAAGCTAATATGCTCATGGTCCAATTAAAAATCAACTTATACATATTTAGATATAAAATAAGTAGATAAAAGAGACCCAAAAAAATGAAAAAGGATATATTATACTTTAAGGGGAGTTGAGATGGAAACATATTTTATTTATTTATTTTTGAATTTACATGGTGGAATTGGTAGTTGCCACGAATCCCAACAGGTTGTCCGGCTTATTATGGCAGCTAAAGTATTCTATGTTGTCCATCCCAAAATTTGCCACACAGATCTTTGCATAGTCCACCTTTATAACCACCATGCCATAATCATTTAAAACCTTTTACATCGCTGAAAGCACTAGAAAAGGGACAAGCGTTCAGTCCGATGAAAACATGTTTTATTTTAGAATGTGAAATATAATAATATTTAAGATTACTATAATTATACTTTAAAATACATTTATTACAAGTATTATTTAAAAAATTCATCATCAAAAATTTAGAGAAAATAAATAATTAAATCATATTTTAAGATTTACAACTACAAAACTTAAACTATTTTTAACCTTATAATTATTCTATTTTGAATGATAGATATTTGTTCTTCCTAATGCGCTCCTCAAGCCAACAGATTAAGGTCATGTAGCGTGAAAAAGAAAACATGTGCACCTTATAAAATCCACAAAATATTTTAATCGCTTACCCCACTTTTTTCCCATTTTGTTTGGAAACTCAATATCCACTCACTTAGCAATCTCCATTGCTGCCATTCAAGATATTCAAAAAACCAAATACATCCCTAGATACATTAACTCTACATTTCTTGCCCTTATTCCCAAATCTCCTGAAGCCAAGTCATTATCTGATTTCAGACCCATTAGCCTTTGCAATGTCATTTATAAAATTTTATCAAATATCTTAGCCAACAGAATGAAGGACATCCTCCATATTATAATTTATCCTTTCAAAGGAAGTTCTCTTCAAGGGGAGTTATTACTGATGGAATCATCACTATCCACGAGCTCATCCACTCTATCTCCAAAAGTAACAAAGCTAGCCTTTTTCTCAAACTTGACATGAACAAGGTCTTTGATAGGGTGTCATGGGATTTTCTCATTTCTATTCTATCTAAGTTTGGGTTCCACATAGATTGGATTGCATTTATTAAAGAATGCTTATCTACTGCTTGGTTCTATGTTATCATCAATGGATTAGCTACTGGATATTTTAAGAGTTTCAGAGGGCTCAGACAGGGGGACCCCCTTTCCCCTTTCTCCTTTCGTTTTCATTATTCTTGTTGAATCTTTAGGAAGAACCCTTAAAGTTACCTATTCCCAAGGATTCATTTTTGGTATAAAGACCTCTTCCATCCTTCACCCCATAACTCATCAATAATTTTTTGATGACACCATTCTCACCACCGTGTCTTCCATTCTCCAAGCTAAATTATCAAAAACATTCTCAACACTTATGAGGAAATTGTGGGTCAAAAGGTTAATTTTATTAAAAGTAAATTATACTTCCTCAACACCCATTTTTGTAGCCAATTCAAAATTGCTAAGATCCTTGGTTGCACCATCTCTAGCTTTCCAGCCATCTATCTCAGTCTTCCTCTCTTATTTGGCAAACCATCTTATAATATGTGGAACAATGCTATTGAAAGAATGCACAAGAAGCTCACTGGGTGGAAAGGAGCTCTTCTAAGCTAAGCATGGAAATCAAATTTGGTTCAAGCCTGTCTCCAAAGTATTCTAGTTTTTTTTATCCATTTTCAAAGCTCCTATCTCCATTTATCAAAAAATTGAACAAATATAGAAAATATTCTTATGGTTAGGTTTTGAAGATCATAAATGCTTCCACTTGGTTTCTTGGGATAGAATTTGCTCCAAAAAATAGCAGTGTGGTTTGGAATTTAGAAAGGTTGACAAGATGAACTTGGCTCTTATAGCAAAACAATATTGGAGGCTCCTAAAAGATAAAAAAAATCCATGTGGATTGAAATAGTAAAAAATAAATACCTTCAGCATAAGGATTTCTTAAGTGGAGATCCTTTTCTAATGGGGTCTGCATTCTCGAACTCTATTATTAAATCTAGATCGATTATCAAGAAAGAGCTTAGATGATAGCTAGGTAATGGATGAATTATATACTTTTGAAGGGGCCCCTGGCTAAAATATCATCCACTAATGGAAGACCCCACCTTAATCACCATCAAACCCACTATAAACCATATTTTTGGTGATAATATGTGCAACTTTATTGATTCTTATAGCAAGAGAAATGTGTCAAAAAATATTACTTCTAGAAATATTTATGAGGAATAGGTTCAAGCAGTAAGAAATCTCTTCAATATTCTTAAAACTTACGTTATTCTCAGTTCAAATGATGGTGACTATCTCATATAGAAAGCTATTGAGGATGGGCATTCATAGTCAGGTCTACCTATTTCTTAGCTAAGGGATCTAAAGAAAAATAGTTTCTTACCAATATCATCTGGCTCAAACATCTTATCCCTAAGATTGGTTTTTTTCTGGCTTATTATCCATGATAAAATTCTTACCATCGATAACCTGTTGATTAGAGGTATGATCATTCCCAACTATTGCTATCTCTGTCTTTCATCCCACCACATATTTCTTGAATGTCCATTTTCTTTAAAGGTCCATTCTATTTTCAAGCTTTTTATATTGTTTGGACCCATCCCAAATCAATTTTAGACCTCTGTTTTCAATGACCCAATCCTTTTCGTGGGTCCTATATCAAGTCTCTTTGGGTCTTCTACATTTCTCATTATCTTTGGTAAATTTATATTGAGAGAAATTCTTGAGCCTTTTGTAAGGACCCTCTCTATCAGTAATCGAGTGCTTGTTTTTGTTGTTAAAAATTCTAAATTGGTCCCTTCTCGAGAGTCTATTGACTTACCTATTGAGGTTACAATTTTTTTGCTTCTTTGAACATTTCTTTGTATCCCTCCTTTCCTTCCCTAGCCCTTGTTGAAAGATCTTAAATTCGTTGGACTCCTCCATCGAATGGTTGGATCAAGCCAAATTTTAGTTACACTACTAAGGGGAACCTAGGGATTATAGGAGCTAGTGGTATCTTTAGAGATTACTATGGAAAGATCTCCCCTATGCAAAAAATCTATGAATTCAAACCAATCAAGTTTCTGAAGCAAGAGTGCTCTATCAAGGTTTGTCCCTGCTCACCTTCATTCATTGTACTAAACTCATTATAGAGGAGTATTTGCTTAATATTATCAACTACCTTAAGGGATCCCAAAAATCTTCATGGAATGTTCAAAATTTGACTGTGAAGTCAAGGAAAGTATTAACAAATCTCAATAGCAAGGTAATTCAACAAGTATACAGAGAAGACAATAAAGTAGTGGACACTCTTATCCCTCCATGTGTGGCACAATAATAAAATATATGATTTGAGTATGTTAAATGGTAATACTTTGATTTAATATTTAATATCATTCTGTGGGATGTTATTTGGTTGGATAGGATTGGTCTTTTTGTGGGATACATGTCTTCCTCTAATCTGTTACAAAATGGTCCAAGTTCTCACTACAGTTTTATTTGTGAAACCATTGCTGGTTTTTGGTGCTTAGTGATGTACTTGCATTTTAATTTGGCAGGTTTTCTTAGCTCTTAAGTGGGTCTTCTTGGTGGCTTATCTTAGAGACTCTCTACCCTACTTGTGTTGGTTTATAGTTTGTCTTATATGGACTGTCCCTTTTTGTTCTTGATAATGTAAAAAGATTTGAGGATCCTTTCGAAACCCCTTCCACCCACTACTAAAAAAAAAAAAAGGAAAAAAGTGACCTTTGCAAGTCTTTTTCTTTTAATTAGTAACACTTTTTATTTAATGGGAAGTGTTTACATCATTTTTTTTCAATGAATCTACGTAGGTTTTTATTTATGAGGGAACCTGGTCCCCCCTTGTCATGATTTATTTTCATAAAACCAGGAAAAATAATTTTAAAAATATCTTTTACAAATAACTTGAAAATTAAGGTTTTATTTTCTTCTAAAAATAAAACCATGATTTAGTTTTATTGCAGAAAAATAAAACTAAACTATTACAAAGCTAAAAATAGCAGAATTTAATTGACAAAAAATTACTAAATTGAAATTGCAACATTAATATTGAAACTAGTAAATAATGAAACTTTTTGAAATTGCAGAAAAAAATGTCTCTTTCTGAAATGGAAATGAGATAAAATGATAACATTCAAAAACTAATAAATAAAGTTGCACAACTTATAACAAATTAGGTTGACAAGAAATTATGAAAATATTGCAAATTCTAAAATAAATTAGAAACAAAAAGTACTATGTTAAATTCTACCCTAGATGAGTTACCTACCATGCATTCAAATGCCACATTATCCTAATTACTAACCATGCAAAAACTGTTAGATATCTGCTGACCTGTTGCAGCCAAAAATTAGCAGAATTATGACAGGTATAAACCCTCTTTCGAGCCTGGAAGTGGCCCTTGATTCCTGAAACAGAAGAGGGCAAATGAAATTGCTTTAAACTATTAAATCTTCACACTCAGCTCAGAAGCAAACATGAATTTAAAATATTGCATCTTTATTTCATTCTTAGTAGCATGACAACAATGTAGGGGAAGATATGTAGGTTACTGTGCTACTGTAATACACAATTACAAAACTTAAAATAGTTATAACTCTTATCATTTATTTCCTATATTCTTCTATATGATCAACCAAACGAGAGCATTTTATTTATACAATTAGGGTACAACATTGATAAGGTTTTGTGTGCCATGTAGGAATGTTACAACTGTTACAGGACTATTTCCCAGAATGCAGATATTAGGTCTATTATCTCTTATCCATTCCAGTTGATGGATTTATCTAGTGAGGTATAGGTGTTGGAAAGGGTAGGGAGGTCCATAGAATAGTTAAAACCACCGTTTACCTCCCTTTTAATACAATTAAAGACGCATTTGACCAAATTTATGTCTTCTGCGCTTATTCTAGAGCTTCTCTAGAATATTAGACAACATAATAATATTGGTGTTAATTCATGCAACATAAGCATGTGTGACCAGTTGTGATGACATAAATAATCTCCATAGTTACCCAGATGACTGATTCCACCTTTCGTATCAGCTACAGTGGATAAATTCTAAGCCATGCTGTATATGTACAACTGGCTAGAATTTGTATGGAAAAATTCCTATTTTCTGCACAGTCAACTGTTGACAAAGTTCTTGACATCTTTTTGGTTATTCAAAGTGAATAGATGGTGGGAAAATCTTGTGAAAAAAGCACAAAACCAAATAGATAGCAGTACCTTAATATTACAACATTAACTTAATGTAAAATATACTAAATAATACAACTAAAATAGACTATAAAATATAGAAAATAAATCAAAACAGGATATATGCACTTTAACATTTACAACATGTAAACATCAATACATAATGCATTCTATCACTATAATTAGCATCAAAACATAACATAAGGTGTTCAAAAGTGTTTATAAGTTATCAAAACTAGTCCATGGATGAGGTATTTGCAGGCCTCATCACTTGCATCACCCCATTTTTGATTAAAGGTATCTCGATTAGGAGTTATACAACTTTTTACTCATATTTATTTAAGAGTACATAGAATTTATAATGAGGTTTAAGCTAAAATTAGAATACAAATAAGCCTTTTAGAATGCTCTAGAAGTGACATAGGGGTTAAACAAGAATTCCCATTATCCCCTAACTTATTTTATTTTTTATATTGATAAATAAAAAGAATGAATAAATTTAAAAGAAGAGGATGGTGTTCATTTGTGAATAGATGATGCAGATGATTTCATTCTAATTACAATGTTAACATAGGGTTTACAACACTTTTACAAATAGCTAGGTATGCAAATAAATACCAACAAAACTAAGATGATGATCTTCTCTAATAACAATAAAGAAATTGAGTTAAATTTTATTTTGAAGGGAGTCTTTTGGAAGAAGTAATAAAATACAAAAATCTTTGGATAGACTTCAATCATAAGCTCAATTGAAAAATATGTAAAATGAATAGAATACTAGGAGGATAAAGAGCATTTTTTGCATTACAAAATAAAAGTAGAGAGATTAAATTATGGGACTAGAAGCCCATATGAGTTTTATTTGGGCTATTAATAGTGATAATGATGTTGTATGGATGTGAATTATGGGTTGGGAAACATTAGAATTAAAATAGAGATAAATAGGGAGTATTTAGAAACTTTTGATTACAAACAAATTAAAAATAAAAGAGTTCCATATGAGATTATTTTAGAAGAAATAATTACCTTTCATATAGAGACAATTGCTATGGTTTATCTTCTAGTATATTTAAATAAATTGAACAAATAATTTAAAACTGTAATAAAATAGATAAACAAAAGAAATAAGGTATAGATGGAGTAAAACAATAAGTAGGTAAAAATTAGAATATAAACTTGAATGAATGCCCAAAAAGTAACACAAACATAAAGAAATTTTAAAAATAATAATTTAAAGCAACTATGTAAAAAAAAAGTTAGGAAGAAAGAGAGAATGTCATCTTGTTAAAATTAACCTTATATACTCAACACTAAAAGTCCTATATAAGGGTAAATATCAATTGGAAAGCTAATATGCTCATGGTCCAATTAAAAATCAACTTATACATATTTAGATATAAAATAGGTAGATAAAAGAGACCCAAAAAAATGAAAAAAGGATATATTATACTTTAAGCAGAGTTGAGATGGAAACATATTTTATTTATTTATTTTTAAATTTACATGCTGGAATCGATAGCTACCACGAATCCCAACAGGCTGTTCGGCTTATTATGGTACCTAAAGTATTCTACGCTGTCCATCCCAAAATTTGCCACACAGATCTTTGCACAGTCCACCTTTATAACCACCATGCCATAATCATTTAAAACCTTTTACACCGTTGAAAGCACTAGGAAAGGGACAAGTGCTCAGTCCGGTGAAAACCTATTTTATTTTAGAATGTGAAATATAATAATATTTAAGCTTACTATAATTATACTTTAAAATACATTTATTACAAGTATTATTTAAAAAATTCATCATCAAAAATTTAGAGAAGATAAATAATTAAATCATATTTTAAGGTTTGCAACTACAAAACTTAAACTATTTTTAACCTTATAATTATTCTATTTTGAATGATAGATATTTGTTCTTCCTAATGCGCTCCTCAAGCCAATAGATTAAGGTCATGTAGCATGAAAAATAAAACATGTGCATCTTATAAGATCCTCTTCTAATGGGGCCTGCATTCTCGAACTCTATTATTAAATTTAGATCGATTATCAAGAAAGAGCTTAGATGAAAACTAGGTAATGGAAGAATTATATAATTTTGAAGGGGCCCCTGGCTAAAATATCATCCACTAATGGAAGACCCCACCTTAATCACCATCAAACCCACTATAAATCATATTTTTGGTGATAAGATGTGTAACTTTATTGATTCTTCTAGCAAGAGAAATGTGTCAAAAAACATTACTTCTAGAAATATTTATGAGGAATAGGTTCAAGTGGTAAGAACTCTCTTCAATATTCTTAAAACTTACGTTATTACCAGTTCAAATGATGGTGACTATCTCATATAGAAAGCTACTGAGGATGGGCATTTCGTAGTTAGGTCTACCTATTTCTTAGCTAAGGGATCTAAAGAGAAATAGTTTCTTACCAATATCATCTGGCTCAAACATCTTATCCATAATATTGGTTTTTTCTTGGTTTATTATCCATGATAAAATTCTTACCATCGATAACCTGTTGACTAGAGGTATGATCATTCCCAACTATTGGTATCTTTGTCTTTCATCTCACCACATCTTTCTTGAATGTCCATAAATTTAAAGGTCCATTCTATTTTCAAGGTTTTTATATTGTCTTGACCCATCCCAAATCGATTTTAGACCTCTGTGTTCAATGACCCAATCCTTTTCGTGGGTCCTATATCAAGTCTCTTTGGGTCTTCTACATTTCTCATTATCTTTGGTAAATTTGTATTGAGAGAAATTCTTGAGCCTTTTGTAAGGACGTTCTCTATCAGTAATCAAGTGCTTGTTTTTGTTGTTAAAAATTCAAAAATGGTCCCTTCTCGAGATTCTATTGACTTACCTATTGAGGTTACGATTTTTTTGCTTCTTTGAACCTTTCTTTGTATCCCTCCTTTCCTTCCCTAGCCCTTGTTGAAAGATCTTAAATTCGTTGGACTCCTCCATCGAATGGTTGGATCAAGCCAAATTTTAGTTACACTACTAAGGGGAACCTAGGGATTATAGGAGCTAGTGGTATCTTTAGAGATTACTATGGAAAGATCTCCCCTATGCAAAAAATCTAGGAATTCAAACCAATCATGTTGCTGAAGCAAGAGTGCTCTATCAAGGTTTGTCCCTGCTCACCTACATTCCTTGTACTAAACTCATTATAGAGGAGTATTTGCTTAACATTATCAACTACCTTAAGGGATCCCAAAACCCTTCATGGAATGTTCAAAATCTTATTGTGGAGTCAAGGAAAGCATTAACAAATCTCAATAGCAAGGTCATTCAACATGTATACAGAGAAGACAATAAAGTAGTGGACACTCTTATCCCTCCATGTGTGGCACAATAATAAAATATATGATTTGAGTATGTTAAATGGTAATACTTTGATTTAATATTTAATATCATTCTGTGGGATGTTATTTGGTTGGATAGGATTGGTCTTTTTGTGGGATACATGTCTTCCTCTAATCTGTTACAAAATGGTCCATGTTCTCACTACAGTTTTATTTGTGAAACCATTGCTGGTTTTTGGTGCTTAGTGATGTACTTGGGTTTTAATTTGGCAGGTTTTCTTAGCTCTTAAGTGGGTCTTCTTGGTGTCTTATCCTAGAGACTCTCTACCCTACTTGTGTTGGTTTCTAGTTTGTCCTATATGGACTGTCTCTTTTTGTTCCTGATAATGTAAAAAGGTTTGAGGATCCTTTCAAAACCCCTTCCACCCACTAATTAAAAAAAAAAAAGGAAAAAAGTGACCTTTGCAAGTTTTTTTGTTTTTTTTTAACTAGTAACACATTTTATTTAATGGGAAGTGTTTACATCATTTTTTTTCAATGAATCTACGTAGGTTTTTATGAGGGAACCTGGTCCCCCCTTGTCATGATTTATTTTCATAAAACCAGGAAAAATAAATTTAAAAATATCTTTTACAAATAACTTGAAAATTAAGGTTTTATTTTCTTCTACTAAAACATAAAAATTAATTTTAATCTCTACCATACAATTTACTTAAATAATATATTTTTTACCAATAACATCCAAACTATTTTTTCTTATCTTAAATATTTTAACTTTTCTAATAAATCAAAATTTAAATAATAGATACTTCAATTTTTTTTTTTTATTGTTTTAACCTAATCTTTTACTAAAAGTTCTAAACATTACTATGCAATTTACATTTAAAAAATCATAACTGTTTAATTTAAAAATAATAAAAAGCTTAATAAAATTTTAAAATCATAATTGTATTTTATATTTATAAATTACTTAATTAAAAATCACTTCAATTTTTATATTAAATTTTAAATCAATAAAATATTTGATAAAAATTAAAATTTTTAATTAAAAAAATATTTATTTATCAAGAAAATTACTCTATCCATATCTTATTTAACACTTAATTATAAATATGGTATCTAATCTGCATGCGTGTTATTTATCTATAAGGATGGTAATGAAAGATGTGCATAAAAATATTGATCCAAAAAATATAACATTTAAATAGAAAATATATGTTTATGTCCAAAATACACGGAAGCATTGAGTAAGATGGACAGCTGGCTTAGCCCACAAAGGCAACGGCTGGTTGAGGAAGGAGCAACGTATTGCTATGCATGTGCTTCTCTACCTTTTCTTGTTGAATGTCATGTCTTGTCAATAAAAGGACAAATAACAAGTCAAATGTTGTTGATTCATTTATTATTATAAACCGTTTGTTGGTAAAAATAAGTTAATGAGTTTAATTTTATTTGTTTATTTTAATAATTTTTTTTAAAGTATATGTTTTAAAAGAGTTTTGAATTTGAATCTAGATCTTATAAATAAAAACTAAAAAATATATTATTATTATATCTCAATACCATCCAGGTGTTGTAGGTGAGTTGATGTTGTAAGTGAGTTGGAGAGGAAAGGGCAATCCTCAGGTCCTAGGTTCAAATCTTCACCCTAACAAAAAGTTGAATTAGGTATCCAAAATCTAATTGATAATGTTGGTACGGGCAGGGTTGGGTGGATGACTTTGACAGTGTAGAACCCCCTGTTCTTAGTATCTCAGATCAAGCGACCCAACAAGAAATTTTTAGCTTAAAAAAAAAAAAAAAATCTAAATACCAATTAAATAATATATATATTTTATGTACTTCAACTTATTCTAATTAAAATTAAAAAACATATTTTTTTTTTTGTTAAATCTAAAAATAACTTTATATTCTATTATTTAGAACTTGAGACAGGTCCTGTCTATTATCAGTCCTAAAAAGGTCAGCGCCATGAAGTCTCTTTGCGAACCACCAGTCTAAGAAGGACGCTATGAAACTTTCAAGAGAGACATGAAAGCCCAGTGGCAATTACCGCGGTCCTACCCTCACCAACGAAGGAGAAAGTTTAGGCGGTTAGAAACCTCGTTTACGCTTTCGAAATGTCGCATGTTTGACTTGTATGAAAAAGATATTTTTGAAACGCAATTGGCTTAAAAGTCCACAATAAATGATTTCTTAGTCAAATCTACTTTAACGTTGTATTTTTTAAGATCCAGGAGAAGTAAAAAAATATTAAATAGGAATAACCAACTAACAAGCAGACCCTACCAAACAGTCGATCAATACTTGTATATTAAATTAACATAACATCAGATAAACAAATCATTTTAACACGATGTTTCATATAACAACTTTGCTTTAACCTCTTCAAAGTCTTAAAGGCGATTACTGCGTTCGTTCAAGACGGGTTGGTGCGCTCGTTCAAAAATGGTGGGAGTCTTGATCACCACGCCTTACGCGAGACCAGGCTCCTCTGACTCGGACAAACTCAATTCGAGCCCGTCGTTTGCTTTGAATAAACTCCCTTCTGGTCCAAGTCCTGGAGTAGGCCATGCATTTATTAATGCAGGACCTGTGAAGGCTAGTTGGGAGGTAAGCATATTGAAGAATAAACTTCCTTCTGGTCCAAGTCCTGGAGTCGGCCACGCATATGTTGAGGCCACTCCTGTGAAGAGTAGTGAGGCAGCAACAACGTTACAAGATAAACTTCCTTCTGGTTCAAGTCCGGGAGTTGGTCACAGCTTCATCAATGCTGGCCCCGTCAAGACTATAAAGATTTTTTCTATCAATAAACTGCCTTCTGGCCCCAGTAGAGGAGTAGGCCACAAGTAAGTTGGTGAAAGCACGAGATTCCGGGCGAAGGAAACACTAATTGCGATGCATTCAAAATCAAATACGCTTAAGTCCTAGAAATGTAGAATGCATGAAATGAAAGAGACGCATTGAAATGAGATACAAGCAAATGGAGAAAACACAACCCTTTCATTAAACTCTCTTGATCTCTGTTACAAAGACGCCTCCTCCCTTTTCAGGGGCTAGGAGCGTTAAAAGAATTTGATTACAATCAAGACTTAAGGTTCCTCTTTCCGCGTGCCCACACTTGAGATGGGCGGGCCAAGACGATGCCGCCGCTGATGTTGATGAGTCCTTAACCTCCACTGCTCCTCCTGCGAACAAAGAAACAACAAAGATGTCAGTAGCACTCGCTGACAAATAAGAAGTGTTTGTTCTCTAAAATCGCCAAAAGATGCATGTAAACATTTGTCCAAAACAGATAGAGTAAAATGACTCTAAATGACCCGAAAACTCGATAGAAGACAGAAGACATTACCGGAAGGCCGTTGCCATCGAAACAGCTTGGCCAATCTGCCTTCACCTGGAATTCGTCCCCGGGCGGGACGAATTCTGATCGCTATTCGTCCCCGGGTGGGACGAATTCTTCGTGTTGGAAAAGCCGAAGTGATGCTGCTCCAATGTCGACTCCCGAGACCTCCAAAACACCCGCAAACAGAGGGGTTATGTAATTGGGGCCATTTTGGGACGACCCGGATGGTCGGATTCTCCCAATTTGGCCTCTATCCTCGGGAATTCGATATCGCCACCTCGCAAGTTAGTAGGACAACAAAGCGACAAAAGGCATGATAAAATCTGATCAAAATGTTATGAAATTGAAGCTATGAGTTAACCAGACAGAATAACATAAGATGCAATATGAACAAATAATCTAGAATGCTTTAGAATAAAACTTAGAAAGTGCGGGGGTGCCCAAGTGGGCCTCCCACCGTTGGCACTTGATTTCGGCGCCAATCCACTAGGGATGGGCCCAAAACCTCTTAGGATTGGGATGTCTGCAAATTGGTGGTGTAAGGTGGTCAAATGTTGGATTTGGGTTGGATCCACGCTTCCAAAAGCCACCCAATAACCTCCCTTGCGAAAGAGATTAGTGGATGTGAGAAGGTGAATCAAAAAGATGCAAGTGGGTAATCAATCGGACAACACTTCGTTGCTTGAAATCGCCTCCAATCTGTCCTCTTTTGGGTGAGAAAAGTCCCACCTTTTATAGACCCATGGGGTCTCTTTTGAGAGGGAAGCATAAGCGCCATGTGTTGGTCATAGGTGCCATGTGGCGGTCATGTCTTCCCATGAGGGAGGGGAGTCCTCCATGACTTGGGCTTTCATAACTGCCCTTGTGACAGTCCTCTAACGGCCTATTTGCCCACCCACACACGCGTGCGAGGCAGGAGTCATCAACGAGCTGTCTTTGGCTGCCACTTGGCGCCATTCTTCTTTTTGCCCGTTAAACCTAGAATTCGTCCTACCCAGGGACGAATTCAGAATTCGTCCCTTGGTGAGACGGATTCCAATTTGAATTCGTCCCAGGGTGGGACGAATTTGGAGTAGGTTGTCCGAAGGTGCCAAATTGCCTTCTGACCTTCCAAAATTGCTATGAAAGTGGTTAGGACCACTGTTTGACCTCTGAGGGCTGCCCTGGGGGCTATGTTTGTCAAAGCGATCGGTGTTTGTAGCCACATAATCGGATTGGTGTTGTTTTGGTGTCTACAGATGCCCCTTTTTGGGATGCGTTGTGCATGGCGCAGCGTCGAGCAAAAATAGATAACCAAAGCACTAATGATTAGGGTTTCTTGGTAACCTAACCAACTTTTGATGCCCCAAGCATGGAAAGGGCATGCATTCTTGAATCCTTGCTTTTGACGAGCTAAGGAATTTGATTTCAAGTATTAACCTATTTTGGTGAGGTGTGACTTGAACTTAGACATTGATCAGTCATGAATAGGCAAAGGGCGCAACCTTTTATCCACGGGGGAACCTTGAGTTCATGCTTCGGGAATGCCAAGCGTTTGATCGCGTTTGATCGATTTGTTGTTATTGCTTGTTTGCTGCCCCAAGCAGGAGCGTGATTGTCTTTGTCAATGATTCTTTGAATGCATGTCATTTCCTTAATTGGGTGTGTGCTTGTTGATTGGTGACTAAGTGTGACTACCCCCTCAAGCGACGAATCGATGAGGGAATGACCTTCGTGAGAAAAGCGACGAGTCGCTTGACCCAAGATGACTTGTGCAAGGGTGCCTTTAGATGGTTTATCGTTAAGCATGTGCAATTTTTCCAACATTTGGACCTATTTTTGGTGGGTGTTAACCCTTTTTGCGATGCTGTTTGGGGGTGAAATTGGCGAAAATCCGTCTTCCCATGGAGCGGTCCGGCTAAAGTAGCCTTCTTAGGGAGTAGGATAGTGACAATTTGAGACCCCAACATCGATTTTCTATGCCAAGAGGTTAAGTGCAAGAGCACTTGTGTCCGAAAATGCTTATTGCTTTGTTTTTATGTTGCATTTTTTTGTTGTTTTTGATTTTTTTTTTTTTTGTGACACCATTTGGGGATTAAATTGTCGAAAATCCGTCCTCCCGTGGAGCGGTCCGGCTATGGTAGCCTTCTTAGGGAGTAGGATAGTGACAATGTAAACCCCGACATCAATTTTCTATGCCAAGAGGTTAAGTGCAAGAGCACTTGTGTCTGGCAATGTTTATTGTTGTTTGTTGTTTTGATTTTCTTATTGTTTTTTAGTGGGCTTTGACCCATTTGTGATGCCATTTGGGGGTGAAATTGTCAAAAATCCGTCTTCCCGTGGAGCGGTCCGGCTATGGTAGCCTTCTTAGAGAGTAGGATAGTGACAATGTAAACCCCAACATCAATTTTTCTATGCCAAGAGGTTAAGTGCAAGAGCACTTGTGTCTGGCAATGTTTATTGCTTTTTGTTTTTGTGTTGCATTTATTTGTTGTTTTTGTTGTTTTGATTTTCTTGTTGTTTTTTAGTGGGCTTTGACCCATTTGTGATGCCATTTAGGGGTGAAATTGTCAACAATCCGTCTTCTCGTGGAGCGGTCCGGCTATGGTAGCCTTCTTAGAGAGTAGGATAGTGACAATGTAAACCCCGACATCAATTTTTCTATGCCAAGAGGTTAAGTGCAAGAGCACTTGTGTCTAGCAATGTTTATTGCTTTTTTTTTATGTTGCATTTTTTGTTGTTTTTTTTTAATTTGTGACCCATTTGGGTGAAATTTGTAAAATCCTCTTCCTAGCGGCTATGTAGCCTTCTTAAGTAGGTTATAGTGAAAGAGGACTTGAGCACGGAATGTTTATTGTTTTTGTTGTGTTGATTTTCTTGTTGTTTTTGAGTGGGCTTTGACCCATTTGTGATGCCATTTAGGGGTGAAATTGTCAAAAATCCGTCTTCCCATGGAGCGGTCCGGCTATGGTAGCCTTCTTAGAGAGTAGGATAGTGACAATGTAAACCCCGACATCAATTTTTCTATGCCAAGAGGTTAAGTGCAAGAGCACTTGTGTCTAGCAATGTTTATTGCTTTTTTTTTGTGTTGCATTTTTTTGTTGTTTTGTTGTTTTGATTTTCTTTGATCTTATGCATGATGGTTGATGAATATGGATGTATGCATGTTGATTTATTTTGATGGATGCATATGCTATGATGAATGCAAATGTTTTTGATTTATATGTGATATGCAGAGATGAAATGGATGAATGGGATTTGTGATGTTTGGCTATGGCACCATAGACTGTTTAGAACTCTGTTATTTTGTTTTTAGGCGATTGTTGTGATGCATGACTTTGTATGTATACATGTGGTTTTTCTCTTTTTGTATTTTTTGATGGTATTGTAAAGATGAAAAGTAGCGCAGTTGGTTTAGAAATGTAGCTAAGGTTTTCTGAGACTCAGACGGTTTTAACTCACTAGCCATGACTCTACTTTATCTTACAAGACTTTTGAACAAGGTATGAATCGGACTTGTTTTTGACCAAGCTATTTCACATCCCTGTGTGTGCAATTGAGTTCATTTATGTGGTATTTGTCGAGATACCGCCAGTGCCGGATGGGCTTTCAATCGAACTCGTACTGAGGATCACCTAATTAGCTCCACTAACTCCTTTGTTGTATTTAGTTAGATTAATCTGCGGTGTTATCCAGGATGCCATAAGCTAGCTCATCCACATGCAAACATTGATCTGTACGCAAGTTAATGTGACAGATATATCGTCATGCGAGAAGTTTACCGCCAGTTACCGATAGGCTATCAACCAAACCGGTACTGAGGCTTGCCTCATGACCTGTTAGAATGCTGAGAGTTCCAGGGATTCAAGTTCAACTCCCTTCTTTTCTTCAATTGTATTGGGATACTTGCTCGTTTGTAGTGATAAGATCACTTGTTTATTTTGATTTGTTTTTCTTTTGAGCAAGGGATTGGGGATATGGAGTGATGAAAATCACTATCGTTTGTGTCGTTTGATGTGTGCACTTGTAGGATGTCAAATATTTGAGTTTTTGACGTTTTGCAAATTTTTGATGTTTTGCAACTATTGAGAACTAGGGATTCTTAGGGAATTGGGTAGGGAGGATGCTTGTCCTTTTGCCAACTCTCAGCATTCTTGGGGTCATTCGCACAGGGGGATGAGCAAGATAACCGTTTCGCTTATGGTGACCTGGATTACTCTACAGGTTTCATCTTTCGTTCACACAACTTAGGAATTGTTTTATGTGTTTTAATTTGTGTTGGGATGTTACGTAACAAGGTGTATTTCAAGTGTAACTCTACCTTCGTAAAATCTGTTTGACTTGATACATTACATGGCTAAAGAGCAAAATGATGACTGAATCACGAAAAACTCTTGATACATTAAAAGACCACTGACTCTAGTGTGGTAAAAGCAATGCATGGTGTTTTTGTTGTTTTTGTAAAATGGAACAGTGTGGAACAAGATGGACTAGCAGAGCAATTACAACCTATGGTGCCTTTGACCTATATGACCACAAATATGCAATGTATGGATGCAATGCTTTGATGCAGCTACGTATTTTTGTATTTTTGATGGATTGATTTTTGTGAATATGAAGATGAGGTGCGAGAAGAGCTCTCTATTGATGAATTTGAGTATGCCTAGAAATGAGATGCAAATTTTTGTTGTTTTTGATGATTTTTGTTGTTTTTGAATTTTCTTGATTTTTGACCAAGCGATTGTGGAAATCCTTGGAGCTTTTTGGGATTGACCAAGTGAGTTTGGAGTTGACCAGCGATAATCCTTGGAGCATTTTGGGTGACCAAGTGATTGCGATAATCCTTGGAGCATTTTGGGTGACCAAGTGATTGCGATAATCCTTGGAGCTTTTGGGTTGACCAAGTGATTGCGATAATCCTTGGAGCTTTTTGGGGTGACCAAGTGATTGCGATAATCCTTGGAGCTTTTTGGGGTGACCAAGTGATTGCGATAATCCTTGGAGCTTTTTGGGTGACCAAGTGATTGCGATAATCCTTGGAGCTTTTTGGGTGACCAAGTGATTGCGATAATCCTTGGAGCTTTTGGGTTGACCAAGTGATTGCGATAATCCTTGGAGCTTTTTGGGTGACCAAGTGATTGCGATAATCCTTGGAGCTTTTTGGGTGACCAAGTGATTGCGATAATCCTTGGAGCTTTTTGGGGTGACCAAGTGATTGCGATAATCCTTGGAGCTTTTGGGGTGACCAAGTGATTGCGATAATCCTTGGAGCTTTTGGGGTGACCAAGTGATTGCGATAATCCTTGGAGCTTTTTGGGGTGACCAAGTGATTGCGATAATCCTTGGAGCTTTTGGGGTGACCAAGTGATTGCGATAATCCTTGGAGCTTTTGGGTGACCAAGTGATTGCGATAATCCTTGGAGCTTTTTGGGGTGACCAAGTGATTGCGATAATCCTTGGAGCTTTTTGGGTGACCAAGTGATTGCGATAATCCTTGGAGCTTTTTGGGGTGACCAAGTGATTGCGATAATCCTTGGAGCTTTTGGGGTGACCAAGTGATTGCGATAATCCTTGGAGCTTTTTGGGGTGACCAGTGATTCATAATCCTTGGACTTTTGAAGAAAACCAGTTTGAAAAACCTTGGAGCTTTTGGGGAAACCAAGGGAACCGGACCTGAGCTTTAGGAGTTGACCAAGTGATTGCGATAATCCTTGGAGCTTTTGGGGTGACCAAGTGATTGCGATAATCCTTGGAGCTTTTGGGGTGACCAAGTGATTGCGATAATCCTTGGAGCTTTTTGGTTTGGATTATGGCTCTTCAAGGGATAGAGGTACCCCCAGCTTGATGGTCTTTGCACTCCGGATCTGGCTCTGGAGGTATGGGCACGAATGGATCGGCCCTATGCACGGATAGGAGGACAGGGTCCGCCCTCGGCACTGATGTTGCTATGAGGTCTCTGGGCAGAAGTTGATCTTTGTGTGCCCAAAGTGGTGGATGTAACGCTTGGTCCCACTGCGGTGGGTTAACGCGCCACTCATGCCCTAGTATTATGTTTATCTATTGACATGCTTCCTCGATTTTTATGGGATGCCGATGTTGTCGCATGTGATTGTTGTGGGCTATCTCTGTTTTATCCTCACCTTCGACCAGTGAGTACAGCTCATCAAAATCTAGAGATTCTGAGACATGGAGGACTGCATCATCAGGTAGCCCTATGGTTAAAGGTTGATCCTCTTCGAAAGGAGCCTCATGTAAGTTGGGCCTTGGGAGCTCCAAAATCTTGGTCTCTACCGACTCTAAGTGCTCTAGCGCTTTGCATGTATCGGGGGATTTGAGCTCCTCCTCTTTGGTTGGTTCTTGTTGAGGAACTTGGGGCCTATGGAGGGGTGGCCAGATAGCACCCCCCATGCCTTGGTAGGGCAGTTCATCCCGCTCTTCTTCTTGCTCGATTCCTTAGAGGCTTCTTGATGAATTTCTAAGGGTGGCTCATAAACCTGGGTGGATGTCTGAGGAAGGCACCCATCATTGGTTATAGGAGCGGCCTCCCGCTCATGTCTAGGAGGCATCGGGGGTGGTGCTTCAGGAATCGGGAGAGTAGCCTCCCGCTCCTGTCTAGGAGGTGTTGGGGGTAGCGTTTGATGAGGTCGCGATGACCTGTCTTGCCCCCATGGGTTGTGCCCCTCAAAATGTTTTGTCTTATGCGTGTGAGGGGTTGGAGTCTTCTCCTGCATAGTGTGTTGGAACAACTCATCCTTCTGGTGTTGAAGGTGCTCTTTGTTAATATAGTATAGTTCCTCTAAACGTAGTCGCTCTAGCTCAAGTTGCGTGAATTGCATCCGACGTGTGATGTGCTTGATAGATTCTAAGATAGTTGGTCCTACCGCCTCATGTCTAGAAGGCCTAGATGCCTCTCCTAGATATCTATCTCGGTCGTAGTGATCCAAGATCTCTATAGGACAGCATCCCTCTGTTGGGGGTAGCGGCATTCCCTCGGGGCTTTGGCCTCAGTGAGTGGTCCTGATAGATAGCAGGTGCGGAGGCGTATTGCTCCTGCACTGTATATTGCTCTCGAGGAAGGTAAGGGTCTTCCTCGTGCTCTCTTTCATAAGTGAAAAAGGGATGGATGGAGTTGGCTCGCCCCACCCGAGGAGCCTTGTGCTCTGGATTTGTCTTTGTAGTCCTGACAACTAGAGGGGGTGAAGGAGGGATAATGTAATCATGTGGTTCCTCCCGTCGAACCCTATGTTGACCTAGCGCTTCGTCGCACGGTGACCGCTCATAGCGAGCATCTAAGGGAGCTCTCCTATGGATGTACCCCTCATGGGAGGGTGTGTGCTGGGTGCTATGCTGAACAGGAGTGCCCCTAGAAGAGGTGCCCCTATAGTCCCTTTCTGTTAAGGTGTGGAGGGGATTGCCTTGTGTGTTAGGTCACCAAGGTGGTATGACCAAATCCTTGGGACTGTAACGGAGGTGACTCGTGCCTCCTTGGATATTCCCCACAGCATCCGCCCGTGATTGGGCTTGGCTACGGGTGAGCACCATGATGATGTCTCTCTAAAAACCCTAAAAATTGAAAATGAGTCAGATGGGGCCCAAAATTGGCGTGCGCATCCCTCTTATAGTAGATAAGACAAAAATGAAGTTTCAAGTCCTAACTCTAAATACATTAGGAGATATTGACATCCGAACAGCTCAAAAAGTGCAAAAAATTGGGCACGCAATTTTAAAACCTAATTTCGGGGCACTAGATGATGGAATTTGGCCCCAAAAACTGACTTTTTTGGGCAAATAGGATTCAATGGAATCATATTTGTTTAAAATTATCCCAACTAACTCCCTGTAAAATTTCAAGTCAATCGGAGCTACGGTTGAGAAGTTATGGCCCCGACAAGATGCACTAAAATTTAGGGAAAAATATAAGATTTCCCATATTTTGTTGGATGCTCCTGCATCACTTATGGGCACCTTTGGGGTGCTTTTGGGTTGACCAAAGGGTTCATGGACACCTTTGGGGCATTTTGGAGTGACCAAGCGATTGCGGGAATCCTTGGAGCTTTTTGGAGAAAGTGACAAAATGCGTAGATTTTTATCTTTTGTTTATGATGATTTTTCTTTTTGTTTACACTAAGCAGAAATGAACACACACATACACAAACAGTGATTATCTCTTTTAAGGATTAATAGTGTGTCCTAAACTGGTTTAGTGCATTTTGATGTTTTGTTTTGTTTTTGAATGTTTTTGAAGAACGTTTAAATGCATAATGAAGGCTCATATAACTCCCAAAATGGTCGCCCCTTCAATATACCAACCAGGCCGATATACCAACCTCTCTATATACCCGCCCTTACGAGAGGGAGACTATAGGTACGTGAGAGCAGATGGTACGTGGTACGTAGGCGGTACGGAAGGGGGATTGTCCTGTTAATGGCACCTACCATAGAAGACTTATCCTCGCGCGCATGGGAATCACCCCAGCGACACTCGGTCAGCTTTCGTCAGGATTTACGCCTAACAATAGTGACAATCGGGGAAATGGATGCAAAGCTAAGCCAAGGTGGTGATGAACCCACCGTTGGTCTTGCTCAAGGGCTGGGGTCTTACGACCAGCTCCTTGGTTTAATTTACCACGTGATGTGTGTGGGATTCATTTTATTTAACGAAAATGAAACAAGCATAAATGACTTTCCCTAAGCAATGCAGGATAAAATGAAAACAATCAAAGAAACAGAAACGAAACAAAAAATTTAACAGAGATTATAAAAATCCCTACCTCTTCTCTGCCCGGATCGGTTGCTTCTGACCTTCTGCTCTGAAAATCTACAGGCAAGAATTCGTCCCTCTGTGAGACGAATTTCAAAACAGAATTCGTCCCTGCCAGAGATGAATTTGAATTCGTCTCAGGGTCAGACGAATTACAGTAAAGAATTCGTCACAGTCAGAGACGAATAATAGTCTGCAACAAAAAAATGTACCTGTCAAGCACAAAACACAAAAATTTGATCAGTTTCTGTGATCTTAAAAACCAGGGGACAGGGTCCCACCGTGATCGCCACTGAAAGCACGAGATTTCGGGCGAAGGAAACACTAATTGCGATGCATTCAAAATCAAATACGCTTAAGTCCTAGAAATGTAGAATGCATGAAATGAAAGAGACGCATTGAAATGAGATACAAGCAAATGGAGAAAACACAGCCCTTTCATTAAACTCTCTTGATCTCTGTTACAAAGACGCCTCCTCCCTTTTCAGGGGCTAGGAGCGTTAAAAGAATTTGATTACAATCAAGACTTAAGGTTCCTCTTTCCGCGTGCCCACACTTGAGATGGGCGGGCCAAGATGATGCCGCCGCTGATGTTGATGAGTCCTTAACCTCTGCTGCTCCTCCTGCGAACAAAGAAACAACAAAGATGTCAGTAGCACTCGCTGCAAATAAGAAGTGTTTGTTCTCTAAAATCGCCAAAAGATGCATGTAAATCATTTGTCCAAAACGAGTGAGTAAAATGACTCTAAATGGCCCGACAAACTCGATAGAAGACAGAAGACATCACCAGAAGGCCGCTGCCATCGAGACAGTTGGCCAATCTGCCTTCACCTGGAATTCGTCCCTGGGCAGGACGAATTCTGACTGCTATTCGTCCCTGGGTGGGACGAATTCTACTGTGTTGGAAAAGCCGAAGTGATGCTGCTCCAATGTCGACTCCCGAGACCTCCAAAACACCTGCAAACAGAGGGGTTATGTAATTGGGGCCATTTTGGGACGACCCAGATGGTCGGATTCTCCCAATTTGGCCTCTATCCTCGGGAATTCGATATCGCCACCTGCAAGTTAGTAGGACAACAAAGCGACAAAAGGCATGATAAAATCTGATCAAAATGTTATGAAATTGAAGCTATGAGTTAACCAGATAGAATAACATAAGATGCAACATGAACAAATAATCTAGAATGCTTTAGAATAAAACTTAGAAAGTGCGGGGGTGCCCAAGTGGGCCTCCCACCGTTGGCACTTGATTTCGGTGCCAATCCACTAGGGATGGGCCCAAAACCTCTTAGGATTGGGATGTCTGCAAATTGGTGGTGTAAGGTGGTCAAATGTTGGATTTGGGTTGGATCCACGCTTCCAAAAGCCACCCAATAACCTCCCTTGCGAAAGAGATTAGTGGATGTGAGAAGGTGAATCAAAAAGATGCAAGTGGGTAATCAATCGGACAACACTTCGTTGCTTGAAATCGCCTCCAATCTGTCCTCTTTTGGGTGAGAAAAGTCCCACCTTTTATAGACCCATGGGGTCTCTTTTGAGAGGGAAGCATAAGCGCCATGTGTTGGTCATAGGTGCCATGTGGCGGTCATGTCTTCCCATGAGGGAGGGGAGTCCTCCATGACTTGGGCTTTCATAATTGCCCTTGTGACAGTCCTCTAACGGCCTATTTGCCCACCCACACACGCGTGCGAGGCAGGAGTCATCAACTGACTGTCTTTGGCTGCCACTTGGCGCCATTCTTCTTTTTGCCCGTTAAACCTAGAATTCGTCCTACCCAGGGACGAATTCAGAATTCGTCCCTTGGTGAGACGGATTCCAATTTGAATTCGTCCCAGGGTGGGACGAATTTGGAGTAGGTTGTCCGAAGGTGCCAAATTGCCTCTTGACCTTCCAAAATTGCTATGAAAGTGGTTAGGACCACTGTTTAACCTCTGAGGGCTGCCCTGGGGGCTGTGTTTGTCAAAGCGATCAGTGTTTGTAGCCACATAATCGGATTGGTGTTGTTTTGGTGTCTACAGTTTGCGACCACGTTCAAAATTATGCCAGAAATGCCCAACTTTATAAACAGGAGCGGTTGAGATATAAAGAAAGGCTATTTGAATGAAATATTAAATGGCAGTAATATATAGAAGTCTCACGATAAAGCATGACCAACCATGAAGGGACTGGACTACGGATATATGTTTCAACTTCTTTCGCGAAAGGAGGAGTATATCTCCCGTTTTCAATTTATCAGCAGGCAACTAGACTGAGCGGGAGGCATAGAAGCAACAAAATTGTCCATGCTTAACAATTGTCTTGACTCTTGAGCACAGACATTTATGTCAATGCTACCTATTAATGACATACGGCCAAGAAATGCACTTGGTCCGTTTGAAAATACCTATTCGGTTAATATTCTCAATCATGTATATGAAACAAGAAGCCTATGTTCGCTGTTAAAGTAATCTGCCATATTTGTATAGGAAATCAATTCGTAGGTTTATTTGTTAATAGGTATTTGAATGCTGTAAACCACACATTGTTTAGTTTCTACAATTTTTTAATTGCTTTACCCTCAATTGTGATTCTCACATGAACACTTTGGTTTTTCCACATGGTTAATAAATTTAGTGAAATCATCATCAAAATCAACTATATTTTAATTGATTGACATTATACATCAAAATAATTACACAGAGTCCTAACAAGATAACACCACAATCCAATATGGTATTATAAATATTTTATATTTTGTCATCATTTAATAATCCATAGATTTATGCTTACCAAGGGATTAAAAAGGAAAACATTACAAACCTTTCCCCTTATAAGAATTTCCTCCTAGAAGTTAATCAAATAGGTGTGGATAAGCTTGTGCATTTTATGTAAAGATTTTCATGTGGTTTAATTCATTTTACGGTTATTCCATTGAAACAAAACTTGATCTACTATTCTATTTCTAAGTTATTTAGTTCTTCTTTCAAGTATGATAAGAGATTCATTGCTGAGATCCTTGTCCTTTTCCATAATCAAGCATATGAGAGGCATTGGACATAAATGTTTTGAGTATACATATACGAAAAACATTATGTATACAAGAAAAATTAGGTGAAATAGCAAGGTGATATGCTATTGGTCCTATTCTCTCAAGAATTTCAAAAGGACACACAAACTAGGGTATAAGTTATGCTCATTTTCCAAAGTGATAGAGCTTTTAGGAGGTTGAACTCTAATAAATACATTATCACCCACTAGAAAAATCTTCTTTAATTTCTATGTAATTAGTGTAGCTCAGTTACCTATATCTTGGGTTTGTTTTGGTTCTCCATATCCTATAATATTTTTGTCCCAATGATAGATTTACTCTCAATTTGGTCCCAACTTAAAGGTGTCCTACAAGGTCTTCCATATTATGCTTCATAGAGTGCCTTCCAAATGGAATGATGATAACTATTGTTATAAGCAAATTCAACCAAACTAGATACTTCTCCCATTATTTAGGCTTATCCATTGCATACTTTCATGTTATATCTTCCAAGACATAATTTACTCTTTTTATTTATCCATTTTTCTTAGGGTGATATGTTGTATTAAAGTTTAATTGAACAACCATCACATTTTGAAAGCTCTTCCAAAAGCATGTTATGAATAAGGAATTCTAGTCTAATATAATCATTTTAGGTACTACATCAAATCTAAGGACTTATTTAACATTAGGTTGAGCCACATCCCTAGCCTCAAATATATTTCTTATGGGTAGAAAATGTGTAGCTTTGATCAAATTATCTACGACCACCAAATTGAGACATACCTTTGTTGAGTTGATGATAATGTTATAATAAAGTCCATGGACACTACATTATACTTTTATTATAGGATTTTATGGGGATATAATAAGCCTACATGATGTTGATGCTGAACCTTTACACATTGATACTCTAAACAACTTGCTAAAACATTTGCTACATATTTCTTTATCCCTAACAATTTGTTTTTTTATCTTAGATCAACATATATTCTTTTCACCCTTAGATGGACTATATATGGTACCTTATAGGTCTCAATAAATATAATATTTCTCAACACACCTATTTTTGGTACATATAAAGTCTTTTGAGATCTAGGTGCTTCATCATCATCAACAAAATAACCTATATATTTATCCTTAACTCACTAAAAATTTGAGTACCTCTAACTTCATCATACCATGAATCACCCTAAAGTTTATTCTTAAGTTATTTTTTAAGGTCCATGTTTACTAGTATTGAAGCACACATGTATCTTCTCTTGCTCATGGAATATGTGACCTTATTATCCTTACCCTTGATATAATGGATATCAGAATTATATTCATATAAGAATTCAAACTATCTATGTTGTAAGGAGTTTAGATCTAGTTAAGTGAAAATATACCTTAAAATTTGGTGATTTGACTTTACTTTAAATATTTTCTCTAGTAGATAATGCCTCTACGTTGTTAAATTATGGATGATTATAGCCAAATCCAAGTTGTATGTAGGGTATTTCACACTATAATATTTAAATTTTCTTGATTTATATGTAATTACACATCCATGCTACAAGAAGATATCCCTTGACCCTTCCTTGTAAGCATTCATGCATGCTAAAAAATAGTTCATTGGATCTAGTATAACAAAAATAGGTGCTTTAATATTTTAACTCTTGAAATGTTACTTCACACTTCTTTGTCCCAAATATAAATATATTTTTTCTATGTGGAAATGTGATAGTATTAGCATTTTTGGAAAAATTCTAAATAAATATTTGACATTTGATAAAACATTTGACTTATAAAATATTTATAGGGATTGACTTAGGACTTCACTCTTTAATGGATCAACTAGTATCCATTTTCCTAATATGATATACCCTAGGTATCATATCTATTTTTCAAAGAAGGGAACTTTTGAAATCTTAGCACACTTTTATTCTTTGAGATATTAAAATATTTGTCTCAAGTGCTCCTCATGTTTCTATTCATTCTTGAAGTAGGTTAGATGTCAATAAATATGACAATAAACCTAAATTCAAGTACATATTGAATAATCTATTCACTAAATTTATAAATATTGCTAACACATTGGTTTAACCAAAAGGAATAATCATAAACTCATATGCCCATATCAAGTTTTAAATTCTATTTTATAAATATCAACATCTTTTATACATATTTGATAATACTTTGGTCTCAAATCAATATTTGAAAATATTGTTGCTCTATACATATGATCAAATAATTCATCATGGAAAAAGAGTACCTACTATTAATGGTGGTGTAACTATATCTAATCAATGTAGAATCTCATTGATCAATCCTCCTTAACAAATATTAGGGGTGTGACCCATGATGACACACTTGGATGAATCAACCCTTTATCTAGTAGTTAAAGTTGTATTTTAATTCACTTAATTTTGTAGCTATCATCCTATAAGGTGCCTTGGATATTGGTTAAGTTCCAAGGACAAGCTCTATTGAGGAGTCAAGCTCCCTTGAAGGAGGTCACCTTAGCAACTCATCATGTAAGACTAGGGTTATGCATAGTGACAAATCATCATTAATTCATGAATATTAGGATTTTCAAAATTTGAATTTGGTGAATATGGAGACCCTTGATCGAGGCCCATTCGCTCAAATTTTAGGATGTAAAATTGTTTTGGGGTTAACTCGCCCCGCTTTGATAATAATTTCACTATTTTTATTTTAAATCACTAACATTCCCGCCTAAACCATGGACCTTTTCACCTTGAAATTATAAATAATTTTATTTACACAACCAAATTTACCTATTATACCACTAGTATATATACCTAATGTGACAATGATACTCCTACATCTAAAATATTGATCCTCCTTAGAAAAGGACTTGTAGTAGCAACAAATCTACATCAACAAAAACTTACAACAATGAAAATTATACAACAAAAATTGATTTGCAGTAATGAAAACAACTATAGCAATGAAAAGAGGGATGACTGATGATAGGAATAAGAAAGGGAGACAATGAACAATATGAAACAGAAAGAGGGATGATGGTTGATTTGTAGAATAAAGGGGATCGATGGATAATACAAAGGGTGATAGTGGATGGTGAATGATAGGCAATAGAAGGGGGGATGATGAACGATAGGCAACACAAAAAATGAATTATGGAAAATAGGTAGAAGAAAAAGGGTCAATTAATAATAGAAAGGTAGAGTAGATGACAAACAACAAAAAGTGGAATAATATTTCTATATGACGAACAATAGAAAGGAGGATGAAATTTTGGATGATGAACAATGGACAATAAAAAGGGCAATAGTGGATGACAAATAGCAAAAGGGTGATAGTGGATGATGGATAATAGAAAGAGGGATGATGGACAATGAACAATAGAAAGGATTACGATGAATTATAGACAAAAAAAGAGGGACAATGGATGAAAAATAACATAAATGGGGATAATGAATGACAAATAGTAGCAAGGGTGATGATGGATGATGGACATCAAAATGGATGATGAGGAATGACAAAAAACACAAAGGGGAACAATGGATGATGGATAATAGAAAAGGGGATGATGGATAATGGATAATAGAAAGGGGGTGATGGATGATGGACAATAAAATGGGGTATGATAGAAAAAATGCACAATATTTGTTTTTAACTTTTGAAATAAGGAATCTTCTAAAAGGTGTAATTTTTGATCTAGAGATCTATTTTCAAAATTTTGAAACCACCTAGCTCGATGAAATCTACACTTTTAACTAATATATGATCAATTTGACACTTTGTAAAATTATTAAAACACCCTCAAAATACCTCCAAAATGAGCTCTAAATTTTCTAAAGTGCGATGCCAAAGAAAAAGCAAATATAGATCTAGTAAGGATAATGTGCAGAAACCCTTAAAGGATGTTAGATATTAGCAACATAAAATTATGGATCTGGTAAATATTGTTGTTTTATCATAAAAATCTATGAAAACATGTAGTATCATGATTTTGCAATTGATTTACCCTATTTTTTACATTTTTTCAATGGGAAAAAATACAATTCGCCATGTCTTCTACATGATTTTGGATAATATTTGCCTTGATTTCAAAATAGATTCATATTATTTTTATAAATACATTTTAGGGATACCCCATTATGCATAACCCTGGGTAAGACATCCCTAAATTCCTTAAGAACAAGATGAGAGTCCATGGGTATTTTTATCTTTTCACCCTAATTATCTTAAAACATGATAACAAACTATTGATATCCCTTCCTAAATCTTATTTTTAAGTCCTATTACTGATATTATTCTTAAATATATAGGACAAACTATCCCTTGGATCCCTACATTATTTCCCAAATTACAAACACACTCAACACTATTAGTGCAACAATTTTACTTTACTTGATGACTTCTTAGACAATCCATGCATACAATAATATCATATGAACACAAGAACATCATCAAGAGGTCTAAACATGTGATCTAATATCTAAAATTAATTTCACACATATTCACTTCACTCTTAATAGATTGGAGAGTACTTAAAACCATTTCCTCTTGCCAAGGTTTACCTATCTCTTGCTCTACCAAAGCAAAATTTCCTACTAAATTAGAATTAATAAAAGAAGTAGAATTCATACGGTCAATAAAAATAGATACTCGGTGATCCAACCTCAACTTTGGTAGTTTTACACAATTGTATACACTCAATGTAAGTTTGGTTCCCCATTTGAGTAGACTATGATGAAGAACACAAGCTTATACTGAGAGGGGGGTGAATAGTATAAGACCAAATTTTACTTTTCTTTCCCAAACAATATTATCCAATGTTATCAATTGCAATATCTTTCCAAAAATAGTATCAACCAATATCATCAATAGCAGTAGTAAAGCAATGCACAAATCATCACACACATGAGAGACACAAATTTAACATGGTTCACCCAATGTGGGCTACGTCCACGGAGAAAATATTTCTTCTAAATTTTCTCAACAAATATCTTGGGAACCAATTCCCTATTACAATGTTTATGGACCTCTATCCAAAGGAGATCTCAATCCCCTATGCTCAAGTTCATGGATCTCTATCCATAGGAGAACTCTATCCCCTTAACTCTGGTTCATGGAACTCTATCCATAGGAGAACTCTATCCCCTTAACTCTAGTTTGTGGAACTCTATCCACAGGAGAACTCTATCCCCTTAACTTTGGTTCGTGGAACTCTATCCATAGGAGACACCTATCCCCACTACTCTAGCTAGTGGACCTCTATCCATAGGAGACCTCTATCCCCACTACTCTAGCTAGTGGATCTCTATCCATAGGAGACCTCTATCCCCACTACTCTAGCTAGTGGACCTCTATCCATAGGAGACCTCCTATCCTCTCTACTCTGGTCATATCCAAATACTTCTCACTACTCTACTCAAATATACACATGTTACATGCATAAATCTACCTCAAGCCTTCACACAAGGCTTCCTCAAATCAACAACAAAAACTGCTCTCAGCTCTGCTCAAATATGCACATGTTACATGCACAAATATATCTCAAATCTATCCCAAATATACACACATTACATGCACAAATCTATCTCAAATCTACTCACAAAATCTGCACAAATCTGCACCAAGCCTCATCACAAGACTAGCACAAATATATCTCAAACCTGCTCATCAAATCTGCTCTCAAACCTATTTCAAGTCTTTTCACAAGACTTGCTCAAATCTACCTCAAAAAAACCATTTTCACAACTTCTCAAATCTCCTCAAACCTATTTCAATCCAATCCTCAAACCTATTTCAAGTCTTCTCACAAGACTTGCTCAAATCTGCCTACAAGCCTTCTCAAAAGACTTGCTCATAACACATGCTCAAAAACTGCTCAAAACACATACTCAAATCTGCTCATCAAAACCTCTTCTCAACTCTCCAAATCTTGCATACAAAACAATGTTCATCTATTTCTAGATCTTGCATAATAGTGTCACCAAGTGCTTTATCTAATCTTCAATGTGATTTCTTTAACTTGAAGCAGTTTAGACATATTCTACCCAGAATTCTTTTAACCTCTTGAACATATAGAGAATGATATGCACTTGACAAATGCTCAATATGTTCTACACATTCATTAAGTCTGTTGCTTTCACATGTCTCACATTTATTGCATTCTAAAGGTAGCTCTAGTCTAGCACATGATAACTGACCTTCTTATGTATTTCCCACAATCAAAATTGATGCACACACTTGCTTCACAAATCTGATTTCTAACACTTGCACATTCACTTTCAAGAACACTCAACTCAATGCACAACTTGTTCTCAAAGATCAAATACAATAATGCACAAGTTTGCTCTCAACCCTAGCACAAGTGTTTCCAATTTCTTTCAAGGATAAAGCACAACTTGTTCACAAACTCTAACACAAATATTTTCAATTTCTTTCAACAAGGATGCACATTTTGTTTCACAAACCCTAGCTCAAATATTTCCAACAATCCACACTAATCAAACCTTTTATCTCCACCTTATGATTCAGAAATATTTGCTCAATCAAACACCTTTAAGAAGGAATAATGTCACCATACCTCTTAACTTGCTTTGATGAAGAAGTGCCCTCAAAACCTGTCTCAAAATATTCTATCTTTCTTATGCCACTTTCAAGGGTTAGTTAGCATAGCACTTTTCAATCATCCACATGAAAACCTTTCCTCAAAAATTATGCACAAAAATATTGCTCTATACTCCTTTTAATTTCTCAAAACAAGGCTTTTTAATCAAATAACAAAAACCTTCAAACTTTCTTTCACCATGCAAAAATACACACAATAATTAAACCACAAAACACCTTATAACTCCTACTTTTAAAACACACACAATCAACTCATACAATGAAAGAATCCTTATCACACCTTATTTCTCCTTCTAAACAGATTTTAAATTTCAATACCAAAAGACCCTTTTCACACCTTATTTCTCCTATATCAAATGAGAAAAAATAAATGACAACTCAACCTTATAACTCCCACAAAAATCAAATCGCAATTGAGAAAATAAATACCTCTTTTATTCTGCCCTCAATGTGACTCGAACCTCTCACCTCGTGAGAGCAAGGTGCCCAACCAAAGGGCCATGACCAGTTATGCTAACGCAGCCTGTGAGAACACAAAGGTGCCAATCACCTTTTACTTCCTCCTACCGTGAACTCTACCCAACCAAACAAAAATGGTCCACGATGGGTTTCAAACCCGAAACCTCCTTCTCACAACACCTTCACATAGGTTCAGCCACCAGCTGGTCTAGCTGGCTGGATGGTATTTGATGTGCACCAATCCAAACATAAACCTTCATTGTTCACTGTAGAAGATTATGCTCTCCTTTCCTTTCCTTCTCTACCATGTGCAATGAATCGAATATCGAGATTATTGCTTGCACCATATCGAACAACTCAAAAATGACTTTAGGCATGGGGTATTAATATGATTTAATTTCCTCTTTGTCCAAAGTCGGCCCACCTTGTCTTTTTTACACCATATGATGTCGGCCACCTCAATTCAAAATTAATTCAAATTACCTTCAATTACTTGGTGCTCAAATGATATTATAACTTGAAATATTTATATTATAATAAAGATATTATAATATTAATCCTTTTGAACCTTGCCTTCACAATTAATATTATTGCCTTCAATAATATTAATATCTTGCCTTCATTTTTAAACCATTGTTCCAAAGAACTCTTAAGCCTTTTGTCCTTCATTATAATATTCAAAAATAAATATTATAATGCTTTTCTCAACAAATTTCCTTTCTCTTGAGATAAACCTGTGCCTTCATTATTGACCTTACTTAGAATAATAATTGTGCCTTGAGAATTTTCCTTGACATCAATGACATCTCTCTTTTGACATCAATGACAACAATTTGCACAAATATTTCCAACAATCTCCCCCTTTGTCATTGATGGCAACCCTTCTAAAATACTTCCTTTTGCTACCACTGGATTCCAAACTGCTCCCCTTGAGAAGCTGCTCCCCCTTACTGAATTCTCTCCCCCTTACTAAAACTCTCCCCCTTTGACATCAATGGCAAAGGGACTCCTTTGGGGCTAAAAATAAGACTCTTAGCTCAGCCCCCTCACCACCTCCTCTCCTTGAGGTGATCAATTTTGGGGTGGGAGTAAATCTACTCCCAACTTACAATGCTCTTCTCCTTTCTCAACTTTCTTTTTCCATACCTTTGTAGTCATACCTCTTTGAACCTTTTGATCATCTCTGTCCTTGCTTGTCTTTGGAAGTTCTGGAAACTCTGTTCTACACCACCTTGCTTTATGCCCAAAATTATTGCAATTGTAACACCTGATGTTGTAGTTCTTGAAAGGTGCAAATGACTTGAAATTCCTCTTGGTGAAGCCATAATCATTTCTATCATGAACCCTGCAATGGATCGCTTTATGACCAAAGTGATTACATGAGTAGCAATAACCTTGAAAGAAATATCCATCTTCAAATGAGTTGAAATTCCTCTTAGTGAAGCCATAATCCTTCTTTCCATGAACCCTGCAATGCACTGCTTTATGACCAAACTGATTACATGAGTAACAATAACCTTGGAATAAATATTCATCTTGCCTTGATCTCATTATCCTTTCTTTGCCTTCTCCTATGATGGTCTCTGTCTCTTGATGGTGCATTATTTTCTTCCTCTTATGATACTATCACCTCTTCAACATATCAACATAAGTCTTAGGTTCTTCTTCAATCACTTTTGGTTCTTCTAAATTTCTTTTACTTGAGCTTGACTCCTCTTTTTGTACCTCTTGACCTTCTTCAAAACCAAGTCCTATTTTGATAAATGAAGATCTTTGTGCTTTGATAATGTTATCCAAAGCTTTTGAACTTTTCCCAAACCTATGTAGCTTATCCTTAGCATATTTCACTTCCATCCTTAGAGAAACCACTTCATGTTCTAACCTTTCACATTCTAACTCTTTTACCTCTAACTTTTCAACCATACCTTCTTCAAATCTCCTTGCCTCTTCAACCTTAACCTTTGAGTTAGTGAGATCTTGTAGAAGCTTTGCCTTTATTTCCTCATCCTCTTGAACTTGAGCCTTCAATCTTGAATTCTCTCCTTTCAACTCTTCAAGATCAACAACAAGTCTTTCACATTCTAGTTCTTTTACCTTTAATTTCTTACCATACCTTCTTCAACTCTCCTTATATTTTCAATCTTAACTTTCAAGTTAGAGAGATATTGTAGATGATTTGTCTTAGTTTTCTTATCCTCTTGTATTTGAACCTTCAATTCTAAGTTCTCCCTTTTCAACTCAACAATTTCCTCAACTATGGTTTCCCTTTCTGAAACTTTCTCTTTTTGTAGGTCTTTGATAATAGGAGCATCTTCATTCTCTTCTTCACTACTACTGAATCCCTTACAATGAGTTGCATTGTGACCAAGGATACCACAAACAAAATATTCTTCTTCTTCTTCACTGCTACTATACCCAGCTTTTGAACAATGATCTGCAAGGTGACCAAAGTTACCACAAATAAAACATTTGAGTATTCTTAGTTCCTTCTTATTCCCTTTTACAAAGTTATTCCTCTTCACTTATTCCCCTAATCTCTATTTCCACTTATACCCTTAAAAAAAACTCAATATTAATCATCTTCCTTTTATTTCATAGCCATGTGTGTTCCTTCCTTCTTAGATCTCATGGTTCTTATTTTGCCTTTCCTTGCCATGTGTGTTCTTATAAGATCTTCCTTCAAGTTGTTAGGCTTCCCTGAAGGAACCCACTCTGATACCAATTGAAGAACATAAGCTTATACTGAGAGGGGGGTGAATAGTATAAGATCAAATTTTACTTTTCTTTCCCAAACAATATTATCCAATGTTATCAATTGTAATATCTTTCCAAAAATAGTATCAACCAATATCATCAATAGCAGTAGTAAAGCAATGCACAAATCATCACACACATGAGAGACACAGATTTAACATGGTTCACCCAATGTGGGCTACATCCATGAAGAAAATATTTCTTCTAAATTTTCTCAACAAATCTCTTGGGAACCAATTCCCTATTACAATGTTTATGGACCTCTATCCAAAGGAGATCTCAATCCCCTATGCTCAAGTTCATGGATCTCTATCCATAGGAGAACTCTATCCCCTTAACTCTGGTTCATGGAACTCTATCCATAGGAGAACTCTATCCCCTTAACTCTAGTTTGTGGAACTCTATCCATAGGAGAACTCTATCCCCTTAACTCTAGTTTATGGAACTCTATCCATAGGAGACACCTATCCCCACTACTCTGGCTAGTGGACCTCTATCCATAGGAGACCTCTGTCCCCACTACTCTGGCTAGTGGATCTCTATCCACAGGAGACCTCTATCCCCACTACTCTAGCTAGTGGACCTCTATCCACAGGAGACCTCTGTCCCCACTACTATGGCTAGTGGACCTCTATCCACAGGAGACTCCTCTCCTCTCTACTCTGGTCAGCTCCAAATCCTGCTCACTGCTCTACTAAAATCTACACATGTTACATGCACAAATCTACCTCAAGCCTTCACACAAGGCTTCCTCAAATCAACAATAAAAATTACTCTTAGCTCTACTCAAATTTGCACAAATTACATGCACAAATCTATCTCAACTCTATCCTAAATCTGCACACATTACATGCACAAATTTATCTCAAATATCTCACAAACTCTACATAAATCTGCACCAAGCCTCATCACAAGACTAGCACAAATTTATCTCAAACCTGCTCATCAAATCTGCTCTCAAACCTATTTCAAGTCTTTTCACAAGACTTGCTCAAATCTACCTCAAACCTATTTCAAGTCTTCTCACAAGACTTGCTCAAATATACCTCAAACCTATTTCAAGTCTTCTCACAAGACTTGCTCAAAAACTACAAGCCTTCTCAAAAGACTTGCTCATAACACATGCTCAAAAATTGCTCAAAACACATACTCAAATATGCTCATCAAAACCTCTTCTCAACTCTCCAAATCTTGCATACAAAACAATGTTCATCTATTTCTAGATCTTGCATAATAGTGTCACCAAGTGCTTTATCTAATCTTCAATGTGATTTCTTTAACTTGAAGCAGTTTAGACATATTCTACCCAGAATTCGTTTAACCTCTTGAACATATAGAGAATGATATGCACTTGAAAAATGCTCAATATGTTCTACACATTCATTAAGTTTGTCGCTTTCACATGTCTCACATTTATTGCATTCTAAAGGTAGCTCTAGTCTAGCACATGATAACTGACCTTCTTATGTATTTCCCACAATCAAAATTGATGCACACACTTGCTTCACAAATATGATTTCTAACACTTGCACATTCACTTTCAAGAACACTCAACTCAATGCACAACTTGTTCTCAAATATCAAATACAATAATGCACAAGTTTGCTCTCAACCCTAGCACAAGTGTTTCCAATTTCTTTCAAGGATAAAGCACAACTTGTTCACAAACTCTAACACAAATATTTTCAATTTCTTTCAACAAGGATGCACATTTTGTTTCACAAACCCTAGCTCAAATATTTCCAACAATCCACACTAATCAAACCTTTTATCTCCACCTTATGATTCAGAAATATTTGCTCAATCAAACACCTTTAAGAAGGAATAATGTCACCATACCTCTTAACTTGCTTTGATGAAGAAGTGCCCTCAAAACCTATCTCAAAATATTTTGTCTTTCTTATGCCACTTTCAAGGGTTAGTTAGCATAGCACTTTTCAATCATCCACATGAAAACCTTTCCTCAAAAATTGTGCACAAAAATATTGCTCTATACTCCTTTTAATTTCTCAAAACAAGGCTTTTTAATCAAAGAACAAAATCCTTCAAACTTTCTTTCACCATGCAGAAATACACACAATAATTAAACCACAAAACACCTTATAAATCCTACTTTTAAAACACACACAATCAACTCATACAATGAAAGAATCCTTATCACACCTTATTTCTCCTTCTAATTTCTCCTTCTAAACAGATTTTAAATTTCAATACCAAAAGACCCTTTTCACACCTTATTTCTCCTATATCAAATGAGCAAAAATAAATGACAACTCAACCTTATAACTCCCACAAAAATAAAATCGTAATTGAGAAAATAAATACCTCTTTTATTCTACCCTCAATGTGACTCGAACCTCTCACCTCGTGAGGGCAAGGCACCCAACCAAAGGGCCACGACCAACTGTGCTAACTCAGCCCATGACATCAATGACATCTCTCTTTTGACTTCAATGACAACAATTTGCACAAATATTTCCAACATATGATTGGGATGCACTTCCTCTTCCCGCTTCTTATTTATATTAAAAATAATCTCTAGAAAATTAGGGACCCTACACAAAAACATACTCTTGGTGGTTCCATGCTCTAAGCACTTATGTTGGGCCTAATTTTATTTTGTTATTAGGTCCTAGACTAAAAAGTAAGAGCTCAATGAGAAGGGGAAGGAGGTCTAGATGGTATACCTCAACTGGAAATCTTCCCATAAATTAACCTAGAGATATTCACTCCTTAAATATCCCTAATATCTATTAAAATTGGTGAGGCTTATATTTTATTTGTTGTCATTGAGGGGGATTACAACTATATTTAGGGAGATTTTGTATTACCTCTTGGTAATAGTTTTACTCTCTAGCCTCAAATGGACCACTAGGGCTATTTTTTAGTACTATGGGTTACTCCTAATAATTTGAGCTAATGTTTATCACAATCGTATAAAAAATTGGCTCACTTGCATCACCTCATTTTCAACTAAAGGTATCTTGTTTAGAAGTCATACAAAATTTTGCTCATATTTGTTTAAAAGTACATAGAATGTATGAGGAGGTTTAAGGTAAAATTAGAATGCAAATAAACCTTTTAGAATGCTTTAGAAGTGACATAGGGGTTAAACAAGAATGCCCATTATCCCCTAACTTATTTTATTTTTTATATTGATAAATTAAAGGAATGGCTAAATTTGAATGAAGAGGATGGTATTCATTTGTGAATAGATGTGATGATACTTCTTTTAGATGCAGATGATTTCATTCTAATTACAATGTCAACATAGGGTTTATTTTTTAAATTAGTAACACCTTTTATTTAGTGGGGCATTCTTTTGAATGAATTTTTAATACCATTATTATAAATCTTAGTTTGTTGGATAAAGACAAGTCAATGAGGTCCGAAGTTATTGGTTTATTTTGTTGGGATAATTTTTTTTGAAGTATAAGTTTTTAAAAGGATTATGATCCTTTTGTATAGTGATTTGAACTTAGATCTTCCAAATAAAAACAAAAAAAATATACCACTATTGTATCTCAACACTATATAAATAACAAAATTCTCTTTCTTATTCAACTTATTCAATTGAAATTATAAAAAACATATTACAGATTTTTTCTTCTTAAGAAAGTCACTCGACAGGTCCTGTCTAATATCAGTCCTAATCAGTTCAGCGCCATAAAGTCTCTTTGCGAACCAGCAGTCTAAGAAGGACGCTCTGAAACTTTCAAGATACAGACATGAAAGCCCTGTCGCAATTACCGCGGTCCTACCCTCACCAACGAAGGAGAAAGTCTAAGGAGAAAGTTGTATATTAAATTACCTAAACATCAGACAAACAAATCATAATAAGAACTTTGCTTTAACCTCTTCAAAGTCTAAGGCGATTACTGCGTTCGTTCAAAACGGGTTGGTGCGCTCGTTTAAAAATTGTGGAGGCTTGATCACCACGCCTTACGCGAGACCAGGCTCCTCTGACTCGGACAAACTCAATTCGAGCCCGTCGTTTGTTTTGAATAAGTAAAAATTCCACATTAACCTTTGCTAGTCAAAGCAGCGATCCCTCCCATATATACATATGCGTTCCTCCCATTGTCACCACAGATCACAGTTTCAGCGATCTTGGTTCTAAATACCAGATTAGTAAATAGATTTCCCTCTGAAAAAGTGCAAGAGAAATTGTTACAGTCAAGACTCAAGAGCATATCTTCCACCATGAGACACCTTCTAGTGCTGGGTGTTATTATTGTACTAGGGTTGCACATTGAAGCCGCTTATGGAGGTAGATCTCTCTTGCGGAAAAATCTAGCTCCTAAAGGCATCAGGAGCATAGTCGATGCAGGCCGTGATAAGACGGAAGGTAGTCAATTCTACGTAATCAGATTAATGACATACGGCCAAGAAATGCACTTGGTCTGTTTGAAAATACCGGTTCTGTTAATATTCTCAATCATGTATATGAAACAAGAAGCCTATGTTCACTGTTAAGGTAATCTGCCGGATTTGTATAATTCCTCTTCCACAAAATCTGATGGTTCAATATGAGTTTTTTCCAACATAAAAAAAAAATGTGCATTGAAGGCTTAAGTAAATACAAAGGAATACATTAAGAAGGAAGACAATAATTATGACACGTCTCGTAGGTTTATTTGTTAATAGGTATTTGAATGCTGTAAACCCACAATGTTTAGTTTCTACGCATTGTATAATTATATCTACAACTCTTCAAAAAGAAGTGGAATTGTACTTCTTCACTATTAAGATTGCTAATTATATCCACCTATATATATATTGTTTTGTTTTATAGAATTTTCAGATTTTTAGAGTTACATACCTCTGTTTTATATTTATATATAAGAGATCATTTAAAAAAAATGTTGTGGAGAAGCAAAAAGGAAGGAGCACCAAAGAGAGATCTTGTAGTCTTTCTTCTTCTTTTTTTTCTCATTTTAAAATTAGGGGAAATAAAAGTGATAAGATTAAGATTATTTTTAATGTGTATTTTTGCAAACACTTACATTTCTAAGTAGGGAACTGAATTTTCTTTTAAGATCCACTTCTATCTAGCATGCGCCTTTTTTATTTTGAGATTTAATCTTATATTTGATCTATGATACACAAACAAAAATATAGAAAATAAAAACTTATGATTAAATAATGCACATTGATGAAAAAAATGTCTTCTTCCCTTTTCAAACAAGAAATGTGCAATAAACAGTTTACCCTAAAATGTAAGATACATGCAATTTTATTTTAATATATAATAATAATTCAATTTTCCCTTATTTCAATCACATTCAAAACAAGATTCACACACTTTCCTTTGCTAATTAAATTAACAAACAAAAATTATTATATAGAAGAAACATATCTCATGCCTTAAACATAAATGACAAAATGCAATACAAAAAGTACCTAATTTTGTCATGAAGGCAAAAATACCACTCTTTTGCATAAGTACCACTAGCTCCTTACCAACACTCTTGTAGAATTTATCAAAATCCTACAAGACAAAAACAAAAAGAGTGACAATCAATGTAAAGGGGTCTATCAAGTCTTAGTGAAGATTGTGACTTTCTTGCTTTGATAATAAGACCCTTGTTTCTTGAGACAAAAGGATAGAAAACATTTGAATAAAAAAGGATAACAAATTCTAAAAGAAAAATGTTGAGTAAATGTAGAAAATAGAAGAATAAACACAACCCAAGACCATAGGATACCCTTTTTTCGATGGAGGATTGTTTAAAAGATGAGTGTTAATAACTTGATAATGAGTTGATGTTGATTTGATGCTTGCTATGAATTGCTAGAAAACGGAAAGAATGTAGGTTCACAAATAAGTTTTTCACAAAGGAATTCTGACATCATATGGACATCTCTTTTGATAAGTCTTCTTCTCCTTAGAAGATCTCTCTTTTTATTTTTTTCTAAACTATTTTTGTAATATTTTTATAAATTTTTAATATTTTTTTGAAAAATCTTGCAATATTTTTTACATTCTCTTACAATTTATTTATAATATTTGTTTATAATCTCTTTTAATATGTTTAATAATATCTTGCTCCTATTGCAAGGCAAGACACCATAAGGTTGTTTTTGGACATATCACCATAAAAGAGATGGACAATATATCAACTGGATATGAAGAGTACATTTCTCAATGGGTTTATTGTTGATAAAGTCAATGTGGATCAACCATAAGGCTTTGAGAAGAAAGATAAGGAGGATTGGTTATGCAATATCAAAAATACCCTATATGGACTCAAGCAAGCCCCTAAGTCTTAGTCAGTCCAAGATAGACAAAATATTCTTGGAGAGAGGTTGAATAAGAAGCAAAAATAAACCCACTCTTTAAATATAAACTTTAGGTAATCATACTCTTTATGTTTGATTTTATAATTATGATTTAATTTATAAAATTATTCAAGAGACATGATGAAGAGCTTATAGGAAGCAACAATGATTGGATTTAAGATGAAAAAATTGTTGTGATGTATTATTTTCTTGCAATAAAATTTCACCAATCACATGGTTAGATATTCCTTAGCCAAGCCAAGTATGTCTAAGACATATTGACAAAATTGAGAGTATAGGATTTCAATCCTAGAGATACTCCACTAGCTTGTAGTGAGAAGTTGATGAGGGATGATGGTAGTGTTATGACCCTCCCATGGTGAACTTTTTCATATAATAGACTTATTATGATCTGATGTGTTGTTTTAATGTTAATATGGCTATATGATGATTAGTTGTCATAAGTGCTTGATTTATTTATATGATGTTGCTAATGGATGAGCTTGTGCAAGTATAAGTAATCTCATGGATGGAAAAAGGTCTAGACTCTGACCGCAAAGAGCAAGTTATTACATGAAAGGAAGGGAAATGATGACTAAAATGGTCTAAACTATATGAGCATGCTAGTTAGATTTAGATCTAATTCACATCATTGTATTTTACATTTAACATTCTTGCATTTGAATGTTTGTCATCATTTCTCAATTTTCATATGGTTTAAATTAAGTTATATATAAAGTAATATAGAATGTTTAAAGGTTACCTTTAGATAATGGAAGTAGGGAGCAATGGTTAATATTTTATGGCAATGATTCCTCTTGCAAAAGAAAAAAAATTAGTTTACCTATGAAAATCATATTCACAAGCTTCTCTTATCAATATTTTGTGTCTTTGGATTTTAAAAAGAATTCTCGATGTCTTATTAATAATAAAATAACACATGGTTTGAACATTAGAATATAAAGGAAAAATAAGTTATTAGAAATAATTTTGTATTATTTCTAATTAAACCAAGCTTAATGAAATGGTTTATAAGTAGTTATTGAGTTCATTCCTTAAGTGAATTCTCTTTCGGTTTTATTTTAAAGATACTTGAGATAGTGAAGAGGGGGATCTCTTTTTGAATAAGGAATCTTTCTTTTTTTAGGATTTATCAAAATAACATACAAAGCTTGAGGAATTATGAAGAAGTGAAGACAACAAGAGACCTTACCTTCGATAAACACTTCGAACTTATACATTTAAGTTTCTTCAAATAGATAAGGTCCTCTATATGTATTATTGCTTGTCAGAAGTAAATAATTTCAATGTTATGAAAAGCAATCAATAAGTTTTGGATTACCTGTTTCAAAAAAATAGTAGTTTGGATATGCAATGCATGCTTTAACATTAGAGGGAGACTGATTTGTTCATCTCCAATCTATTTACCCAAACCAAACATTGGGCTACCCATGCATAGGTTGATGAGTGTACATTTTAAATTGATGCCTTTCCCTAAGATATGTAAAAAAATATTTCTTTTTATGTCCCACCGGGTGTGCCAGAATGAAACTACCAAAAAGAGATGCTATGAAACTCATTCAATATCAAAGAATCTACTGCATTTGTATTGATAATCATAAAAGGGATTACAAGAGGTGATATCCTTTTACAATCTTGCCCTGAAGTCTACAATGGGGTCTTCCCTTAGGAAGCCCTCTCAGATGTGGTACAAAGACAAAAATATTTGTCTCCTTGGATTCCTTGATGTAGGTGGGCTTCTTGCTCGTGAGCCACTGCTTGTTGGATATGTCTTTGTGCTCTATTGGACCTATAAACTTGCAAAATCCTATTAGTGTGTTGGGGGTCTGCCTTAGTCAAACCCCATAGTTATGAAGACAAAAGACTCATAAAAAGTATTCAAAACATAATGTAAACTGCTAAAAACAACATAAAACAACAAACTAATCTATTCTTACCTATCTAGGTGATTCTGGTGCATATTGTAGAGGTTCACACTCTTAGGGTTTGAACCGAGTGGTTCGCACGTGTGAGGTGCGAACCAGTCCTTTTTCGACCTTATTGCTCAGATAGCTTCTTTGGATATCCTGGAGTGGTTCTTGACTTGATTTTTGTTTGGTTTAGCTTCTAAAAATGTACTTTCTAGCAGAATTTTCAACCTATCTCATTCACCAAATAGTACTATGAGAGAGACCAATTGATTGTACCAATATAATGCTTGTCCCCCAAGAAAAAGTGGAAACATGCAAAGAATAATGGGGTCACTACCATGCAACTGGTAACAAGCAAAGCGCTAATTATTAAGATACTCTCTAGGATATTCCTTACTTTTAAATTTGTCAAATTTAGGGATCTTAAATCTGTAAGGATATGGATGAATAGGAAAATATGGGTGAATTGGTTTGTTGCACAACTTGTCATATGTAGGTTTTTGAGGCCCATAACTAGTACGCAAATCCAATGTACAAATATGTTCTTCCATGGCTTGAGATTCACTAGAGAGCATCATGGTAGTATTTGGTGGGGCCAAAAATGGAGGTGGTGATGTGGGTGCAGGTAATGACTATGATGGGGGTTGCGAATAATATAAATATGGTGGATACTACAACTATTGTTCCTCCCATGGATGATAGTAAGCAGCCTAATTTAGGTCAGGTGTCGACATAGTCTGATATTGTGGGAAAGGAACCTGATATGGATGAGGTGAGATGTAATAAGATTGGTAGGCGGGTGCCTATTATTGTGGATCATAATACCTTGGGACCTATTGGATAGACATAGGCATCTACTTATGTTCCATGTATGGATAAGTTAGTTGCACCTGAGCAGTAGTTGTAGAGAACCATGCAGGTGGTGATGTGAAGAGAGTGAGTGGTGTAGATGTTGGAGGCAGAAGAGATATCGATGTGGTAAAAGTGGACTAGTATGCAGATGGATGCAAAACCGATGAAGATGAAGTGGATACTATGGGAATGGTAAGGAGGGTCTCTGAATGAACTGAATACCAAGGTGGATGACCTTGATAAGCGAGGTTCAACGACAGTGGGTGAAAGGAAGGTGGGGATGGTAAGCGAAATGATGATGGAGTCGATGGAGGTCCATAGGAGGAGAATGGTGGGTAGCTAGTGGGTGGATAGGAAGTAAACTATGGTGTGATTGGAGGTGTACAAGAGGATGAAGAAGTCTACTATGGATGAAGCTAGATCGAAGGATGGGATAAATTGGGTGATCTCAGCTGGTAATAATATGATGGGTGCGAATAGTGTTGTGGTGGAAGTGAGGAAACTGTATGGGAGGAAGGCTAGTAATTTTATGAAGCCTGGTGAGAAGGTGGGGTTTGGGATAAAGATATGGTAGGAGTATACATGGAGGAAGGGGTGTGGATATCATACCAATTATATGTATAGTGGTGACAACATCAAGGATGATTTGGGAAATGACGAGATCAAATTCATCTCCAAAAAGTGGATGGAAAGAATGCTCAAGGAACATATGGGTAGCAGAAGGTGATGCAGGTGAAGTGAAATCATCTGCCATCATAATTGGTATGGAGCATCCAGGGGAGTGTAGATGACATACTAGTAGTATGTGGATGGGGGATTAGGTGAGGAAAGATCTTCCAAAGGAGGGGCCTCCTCAAAAGTATCATCCAATAGGTGATATGGGGTGGAAGATGTCATGTGGGATGTGGGACTAGCAGTAGGGGTGGAAGACCTAGTCAATAGATCAAGAGGACCTACAATAGTAACTCAGTCAGACTCAAAACATGGGTCGATGGTCTGAGAACTATAAGCACCTATCATCATGATAGTTCGTTGAGCAACCTCAATGGTACTATGAAGGGCTTCACGCATTTGACTACATGTATCTAGCATGGTAAAATGTGGAAAATGTACACTAAAAATAAATAGGTGTAATAATCTGAGCTCAAGAAAGATCTGACTGACTAGGACACTATTTGTTTTGAAAAATATAGGTTCACATAGGTGGGGTGCAAACCACTCAAAATGATAAAAAGATGCCAAATATGTATTGTGGAGTGTGTCTGTGTCCTGTGTGTGCAGTTTAGAACCTAAAAAATAGGTTCACACGCTAGATGTACGGACCGACTGGTTCGCACTCTAGGGGTGTGGACCACCCAAAACTGTGATAGAGAATAGATTTTGTGCTGTGTATACCCTCTGTGTGCTGTGGAAACCTATGAAATACATTTTTGTAGCCTGATAGCTATATTTTCACATAGAATCGTGTAAAATAAGTCCAAGTGTAGGGGAATCACACTATGGGGTGCAAATAACCTAAAAAAAGACTATGCAGTGTAAAGCACGAGAGTGAAACTATGGAACAACCAGTAAGTGTGTTATAGCACATTTGTTATGCTATTGTAACCACTTTTTTGAGACTCAACAATAAGCAAATGTTCTTTATTTTTTATTTTCATGTGTTTTTATAAAAGTGTGTATCTATCCTAAGAACAAATCCAAGTAATGGGTGAATTTCTATTTTGAATCAGAAATATCATAGCATAGAACCTTTTGCAACACCCAAAAGTGCACAAAATAGAACTATGTTTCCAAAAAGTGAATGACAACCTAGATGTATAAGGTACAATAAAATGGTATCCAAATTAGGGAAACTCAAAATGCTCTAATGAGTCAAATAAACTCTCACAAAGAGAGGTCACGTTGTCAATGTGGTGCTACCGGCATATCCATGCTTTTGCTTAACCCTCGTGTTTAAGGCATCCACAGTAACGATCAACTGCACCCACTAATTATTTGAAAAGACCTATGGTAAAAGGGCTTTCTAAAACCACCCACTCTAAAGGTACCTTCCAGTGATGAATTTTGTATAACCAACACTCAAAGTGGGAAGGACCGGCCATGTATTAATGTTAGAATGATCCACCTGGGAGGAAACTATGGTGATTAATCCAAAGGTGAGCTAGTGGAGAGTAATCCTAGACCTCACTAAACTCTAGTGTTGAACTGGTGATGAAATCCAATTCAGGTTGGATATGAAACCCAACGCTTTACACTGTTTAACATCGTTTAAATGGAACGTGTGTGTGGTGTTTGTTTGTGTGGTACTATTTTAGAAGCAAATCTAGATTAAATGCCTTTGCAAAATAAACTATGCTATGATACATTTTCGAAACAAATCTATTTATTTGGTTGTGTGAAAAAGAAAATTTAAGCTATTGATTTGTGAAATGGAAATCTGATTAATTTGTTTGCACTAAAACAAAGTTACACTATTTATTTTCAAAAATGAAATCTAATTTAAGTGTTTTTAAAGGGAAATGAATTGGAAAGGAATTACTATAATTTGAAGCTATACTAGAAAGCAACTGAAAATTCTAGCTAAAGCAAACAAGAATGTACGATGTTTGTGGAATTTGTAGCTCAACATGTTAGATTAGCTTCAAAAAAAAGAATAATAAAAGAATTTCACATAAAACATGCATCCAGGTGAGTGTAAACATCTCCTATGTACCCTATGGTCCAATATTGTGTAGATTTGGGAGGTTTGCACTCCTCGGGTGCAAACTTGTCTTCTGCTGAGGAGTTCAGACTCCTATAGTGTGAACTAGGATTCAAAGACAAAGCTGACTAGTTTTGGGGTGTTGGTAGTGATTTTGACGTCCTTGGAGTGTATTGAGTACATGTACCTACACAGAAGATTCTAGAAGCCCAATTTAAGTGTAGCAACATGACCAAAAATCACATAGATTTTGCAAATACCTGCAGTAAATAAATAACAAAAGGTAAACTAACTACTTATTTTATGCCAAAAGATACAAGGATGCTTTAACCTTGCATACACCATGGTAAGAGATAATTTGTGGTCTAGCTATGAGGGCACGTAATCCCTAGGAACATGAGGCTCTTAACCTCCCCTGACTTGCCTTGCCGTTAGTTGTGGGTGTCTGAACCAATGCCTAGGTATCAAGTAGTAGTTTGAGGTAGTTTGGGGAATTGACATGCACAAGTGTGTACTCACTACTCTCTTTGTAAGCTCACTGGTGCACCAGTGAACCTTTTTTGGTTTGTCTTGAGGTGTCTTTCAGGGCATTTTTGGTTTGTGGTGTTATTCAAAGATAACAACTTCCTACCATAAAAAATAGACAATATTTTTTTGTTAGAAGGCGATTAAGCTTATGCTTGGTGGGATGAAACTCCTAAAAAGAGATGCTAAGAAACTCATTCAATATCAAAGAATCTACTACATTTGTATTGATAATCATAAAAGAGGTTACAAGAGGTGATATCCTTTTACAATCTTACCCTAAAGGCTACAATGTGGTCTTCCCTTAGGAAGCCCTTTCAGATGTGTTACAAAGACAACAAGATTCATCTCCTTGGGTTCTCAATGTAGGTGGGCTTCTTGCTCGTGAGACATCGCTTGTTGGATATGTCCTTGTACTTTGCTGGACCTATAAAATTGCAAAATCCTATTAGTGCATTGGGGGGTCTGCCTCAGTAAAACCCCATATTTATAAAGATTAAATACTCATAAAAAGTATTCAAAACATTATGTAAATTTCTAAAAACCACATAAAACAACAAAATAATCTATTCTTACCTATCCGGGTGATTCTGGTGCCTGTTGTAGAGGTTCGTACTCCTAGGGTGCGAACCCAGTGGTTTGCACGTGTGAGGTGCGAAATGGTCCTTTTTTTATCTTATTGCTCAAACAACTTCTCTGGATGTCCTGGAGTGGTTCTTGACTTGATTTTTGTCTGGTTTAGCTTCTGAAAATACACTTTTTTGTGGAATTGTCAACCTATCTCATTCACCAAAGAGTACTTTGAGGGATACCAATTGATTGTGATGCTCGTATGATGGTTGTGTGATGGATGTAATGGCAGTAGTGATTTTGATAGAGTTTCGGTATGCAAAAATGTGTTGTTGTGACATGGTGAAAATGGACTTCTATTTATAGAGTGGGCCAGGGTGAAAGAAAGAGGATGAGGTGTCCCCTGTGAGGTGGCAGTGGTGAGGTGTCCACCAAAGAGGTGTCCTCTGAGGTATCCCGATTCATAATTGAGGTTGGGTGAGAGAATCCCTTACCCATCCAAAAGTAATGACGATCTAGCATAAATATCAAATTGTCATTAATATTTAGCTTTATTAAAATATATTAGGATTAAACAATGATTTTGTGTGCAAAAGTCCCCATCTTGCATTAATGACCCAGGGGGATGTGAGGTGGAGAAATATCTGGATGGAAAGATGGCAGGGCTAGGCTAGGTGAGATGGAGGGCTAGGCTAGTCAAAGTAGACTAGGTGAGGTGGAGGATTTAATTAAATCAAGGTTGGATCTAATTAATCATGAGATTAGCCATAAAGCATAATTTGACCATAAAGTTGTTTTTGACCATGGTGAGAGTTTTCAACCTTAGTTGAGTTTGCATGAGGTCACATGAAGATCCATGGTTAAGCGTAGGAAGGGTATAATGATGATGAATAGAAATTTTGATTAATGAATAGTGTTTTTAGCCAATTTATGCAATTTTCAAGGGTTTTACAAATTGATTGACCGTGGAAATGGGGAGAGGGACAATGTGTGACTTTTAGGTGTCTACAAAGTTATCGAAAAAAATGTGTGTGCTCGTTTGTATAATATTGGAATACGATGATGTATCTTTAGAATTCTACATGTGTAAATATCTTTTCCTTTAGAAATTCGTAAACGATTTTAGGGTTGATAGGAGATGACTTGGATTTTTTTTGAATGCTCACCATGCACCCAAGGTTTTGGGCCATAATAGGGTGGTATTTTATCCACATGGTATGTCTTGTTATCAATTATACCATTGAATCCATGTGAACTAACTTGTACACATGCTTAGTTCTAAATGGAAGTTGCTTAGTGTATCTTTCCCTGATATCATATCCACTCTATGTAGATCGAATCATGCTCTTATGTATGACCTATATGGAATTCAAGTATATGGAAGTTCTAATAGATATTATAATATAGTAATGGTATTTATCATTGTAACTTTTGGTTAAATGACATATTATGGATTTAATGTTATGTTGTATGGGGCAATAGAAGAATTAGAGAAGAAAATAATATATTTTATGTTCATTTTGCAACCCTTGAAACTTTGTAAAAAAATAAGTAATGGTTTATGTTATATTGGGTTCTTAAAGTTAAGCTTTAAATGGGAATTGCAATGGGACATAGAACTTTATGATAAAGCAATTATTATAAATGCTTTGATAGGGCTTTCTTATAGTTGGGAGAAGTAATTTTTATTAAAATGAATTGTTATTTATTTTAGATTAAAGATGAGTCATTTTATTTGAAAATAAAGTATTATTTATTTTGTGATTAATCTACTACATATTAGAAAGAAATAATATTTAGATTAGAGTTAATTCATTTTATTTAAAAATAATTATTCTTTATTTTTGTGATTAATCTTTTATAGATTAGAAAGAAATAATGATTAGATTAGATTTAATTCATTTTATTTGAAAATTAATTATCCTTTATTTTGTGATTAATCTATTATGTATTAGAAAGAAATAATATTTAGGTTAGAGTTAATTCATTATAGGGGAAAAGTGAATTGTTCTTTTGATTGAGGTTAATCTAGTAAGAAGGAATAATATTTAGTTGATAAAATATTATTTCTGTTATGGGTTTTTACCAATATCTTGAAAGATGAAGGTTATGTTTTGGTGTTTAGGCATAAAGTCTATTAAGGATATTGGAACTTATGGGGGTTCCAATATTATACTTTAGAAATACTTAAGGGAGGGACTCTAGGTATTTATGATTATATGAATGACTGTAGAGGGAATCATGGGGTTCCCTTATTATATTGTAAAAGTAAATTAATTTTATTCATGTACCATAGACATAAGAGTTTTGGTATTCTTATGTAATGATTTTTTGTGTTGGTTAAAGGAATAAGAGATTCCTTTATATGTAGTTGGATTATTGATTGCCATATTCATGCAATGAAAATGGTATTTTCAAGGCTGGGTTTTTCTTGTAAGGGTTTCCAAAGATATATAACATGTTATATGTGTACAATTTATAAATATTGATTTGAAATTATTATATGTATGTAAGTATCTATCTAATTAGTTAAGTTGCTATGAATTGTATTTGAAGAGAAAATAGATTTGTATATCTAATCATGTTATATTTATAATCAACAGTATTTGAGCTTGTGTAGAGTAAGATGAATGTTAAGTGTTTCTTTCACACTTGCAATAGAGTAAGGTATAATTAAATGGAATGAACAAAAAAAGGAGAGATATTGAGAGAAAGAGAATTTCATACTTAGTTTACTTTGGGGTTGGGTATTTTTTCTTAGGAGGGATTATCCATAGGAAATTACCCTAGTGAGACCCTAAAGGATGGTACCAAAACTAGGGAAATTGTGGTGTAGTAATCCCTTAGATTACTACTCCTAGGATGGATTCCTAGAATTTCCCTTCTGGTTGATAAAAGCAGGAAAAGTCTAGATTCCATTATAACTAGATTTATGTGATGGAACCTTGACTGTGAGGTATCCATGTGAGATATGTCATACAAATAATATTCATATAGGTACTGTATTGAATGTGGGAAACCTATGAGAGATGTTATTTGGTGTGACAATCATTGGAAACCCCGATTGACTATTGGGTATCTAGGTGAGATATGTCACATGGATGATAGTCACCTCAATTAAAATATCAAGGGGATGGTTTAATTGAGCATGATATTTTTACATATGGTGTAGTGGGTAAAACTATAATGAACTTTATACCTAGGTACTAGTGGAAATTGAATGAGACTAGTATTGGAATTGGCATCCCTTAAAAACTGAACAATATAGGGTTAATCCTATGCCATGGTCAAAATGTCCTTCAAAGAAAGGTAAGGAAATGGGGAGACCATGTGAAGGTATCCTTTAAGTTGTATGGGCAGTGTACAAGGTGAATCCCTAGAGTAGATGTGAGATATTGGCCACTCTTGTCCACTTGAGGGATGCTGCAACATTTAGAACTTAGAATTTAGTTGAAATATTCTATTGAATCTATCTAGAATGTCTTTGGTGAATATTACTTTTGTAAAAAAATGTATCTCCCAAGTTGGTTAGAATTGGGTTGTTATGGTTGGTATTAGAGCATGGTTGTAGGACTATAATATTTCCTAATATGAACTCTAGGTTATAATATTAGAAGTTTCCTTAGAGAGAAAACCTAGCCATGACCAAATTTGATGTGCATCTTAGAAATAATAGAATATTCGCATGGGGATGGTGATTTACATGGAGTAAACCTGACCATAGATCAAAGGATTGACAATACTCTTAGTAAGGCACATTACGTGAAGTGTGATTGGTGATACTCTTGAATGACTAATGATACTAGTTGTTAGTTCACATGAAGGATGAAACTAACTAGCAGTAAGGAGTACAATGTGGAGAAAATTGTAACCTAATTCAACTTCATTTGAGGATAATAAAAAAATATGTATTGAGTTGGAAAAGCATGACTAAGGTCATTGTTATTGGAGTGATAATGGTTATAACTGATATGGTACCTTATAGTGATGTAAGCATGACCCAGATCATTACTAGGGAAGTGATAATTGGTCATAACTAAATGACACCTTGTGGTGATACAAGTGTGATCATGACCATTACTAGAATAATGTTAATGGTCTAAGTTAGTTCATGGGAAGATGTAACTAACATTTTGAAGTACAATTGGGAGAAATTGTAACTTAGTTACCTTCTTGTATGGCCAGGAGAAAAGGCACCCAAGTTAAGGAGGGGTAGAAGAGAATATTCTTAGAATCCAAGGCTAGTTAGGCAAGATGGAACCAAAAGGGAAATTCTAGGAATCCAAAAAGAGAGATGAAAAATATCACTATTGTTGACTCATTATTTCAAGAGCAAATAGAGCAATAGAGGGAACAAATGAACCAACAAAGGTAGTTGTTGGAAACAATAGTGAATCAAAATGCACAACATAGGAATTCTAAGGTTAGACAAGAAAGGAATCCTACTACCATAGACTAGGTGGCCAGAGCTCTTATAGAGATAGAGTTGGCCAAGGATATGAAAGATGTCAAGATATCCAAGTTTAATGGAAATCAACCAAAGTTAGATTGAGGAGAAAATGAAGAGCTATATGGAAAAAAACCAAATATTGTAACAATTTAGGAATGTGTTCCCTAAATATTTTACTAGACTTAGAATAAGAATTTGATTTCACCATCGAACTGATACCAAGAATTGAGTTTATACATAGAACTCCCTATAGGATGAATCCCAGAGAAATATAGGAGTTGAAAGTACAACTTCAAGGATTGTTAGAGAAGGGGTTGATAAAACCTAGTGTGTCTCCATGGGGTGCACCCATTCTTTTTGTTAAGAAGAAATATGGATCACTCAAATTATATATTGACTACAAAATGTTGAATAAGGTTACCATAAAGAATAAATACCCGTTGCCCAAAATTAAGGATTTGTTTGATCAATTGAAGGGGGTAACCATATTTTCTAAAATTGACTTGAAGTCAAGATATCATCAACTAAGAATCCATGAGGAAGATACTCATAAAACTACCTTCAAGACTCGGTATGGGCACTATGAGTTCATAGTATGATTATTGGGCTGACTAATGCATTGACAACATTCATGAATCTAATAAACAATATTTTTAGGAAGCATTTAGATCAATTTATATTGATTTTTGTATATGTTATTATGATATATTTGAAAAGCAAGGAAGAGAATGACAAGCACTTGAGGTCAGTGCTTGAGTTGGTAAGGGAAAATCAATGTTATGGTAACTTATCAAAAAGTGATCTCTATGTCCTTGAGGTACAATATCTTAGATATATCTTATATGTGGATATAATTACAATAGATCCTAGGAATATTGAGGCTATTTTGAATTGTCCACAACCCACAAATGTGTTTGAAGTATGATTTTTTATGAGCATTACATGTTATTATAGATATTTTGTGAAAGACTACTAAAAGATCTCCTATCCAATAACCAACCTACAGAGGAAAGGAAAAGAGTTTAAATGGATGGATAAGTGTGAGGTAGCTTTTGAATTGCTTAAAAAAAACTCACAACAAAACCTATTATAAAAATTCCTAATCCACAAGGAAACTTCTCTAAATGTACTGATGCATCACTAAAAGGGTTAGGAGGGGTCCTATCCCAATATGAATCATTTTTGGTATATTAGTCGAGGAAACTCAAGAAACACAAAGTGAATTACACTACACATGACCTAGAACTTGCAATAGTTGTACATACCCTCAAGATGTGGTGATACTACTAATCTGATTGGAAAGCCTAAATTAATTTCCTAGATTCTATTTCAACAAGTTGTTTCAATTGTTTAAAACACTTGAAATATTTTGACTTTAATGATATAAAATAGACCCATATTTTTCATGACTAGTCATCAACAAATAGTTGGAAGTATTTATGTCCTCTAAAAACTAGTTGTCATGGGACCACACAAATATGTATGAATGAATTCCAAAGGTCTTGTTTCTATGTTTGAACTCAATTCAAATGGAATTCTATATTTTTTTCCAGCTATATAATTGAGACATGTTGGTAGAGTTTAAGATATATTAGGTAAAGCTATAACCATTTGATGTTTATGAAGTTCTAAAAGTGATATAGATCCAATATGACCAAATATTTTATGCCAAATAAATGTTGTATTTATTGTAATTGTAGATAAATCTATTTGAGAAGACGTAACATCAAGGGAAAATAAAATATTTTTGAATGTACCAATTTTAGTAGGTATTTGGTTTTTTGTGATAGAATATTGTTTCTTTCCATTAATATTTTTGAATTCCACTATTAACCCTTTATTGAATATTTGTGAGACTGAGAGAAGATTGTTGGATAAACCTAGAACATAAAGAATATTCTCTAGAGTGTATTTTTATCTAAAATTTTGAGATAAATATTACCAAACAATTTTGTTTGATAAGTTTTATCATTTACAATTATCACAAATTTTCCATCAGTTTTATGAAGATGACTAAACCATTGACTATCTCTTGTCATATGTTTGCTAGCTCCAAAATCAATGTACCATATTTATCCTTGTTTTTAGTAGGTTTCATAATGGAAACTTCTTATGACTCCCTTAAAAAATATATCTCACTATTTGAATGTTTGATCTCCAAAAAAATTTATTTTCTTTAATTAAATATTTTCAATGATATATATATATATATATATATATATATATATATATTTATATACAAGAATTATAAGGTAGTTAAAGATATATATATATATATATATATTTAACTACCTTATAACTCTTGTATATAAATATGATCCTGTAAATACATTTTCAATATTTTTCTATAGATTTTAATACTTTACCTTTATAAAATATTTAATTTTTTTTAAGTATTAAAAACAATATATTTTAAAATTATTGAGAATTTCTATAGTTTAGCAAATTATTGTCCCAAATGTATTAAAAAATATAAATTTTTAAAATAATTAAAAAAAAATAAACCTTGGAAACCTTTAGTTTAGCGTTTGGACACCTTAGCATACTCAAATTTGGATACTTGAAGAACTTGTATGTCTTGGAGTATTTACTTAGGTGTTGTTCTTGGATGCAAATGTTGGATGCACATTTTCTTGGAGCATTCACTTAGGCACTCTTTTATTTTTTAAGAACAAGTTCACACAAGTATACATAGGTTCATGCATATGTACATGAATTTACACTCTCTTAGGTGTTTCACTTTTGCTTTAATTTGTGCTTTGATGTGCTAAGACACTTGAAAAAAACACGAATAGGTTCCTCTTACTGGTGCATAGGTACTTCTTATATGTGTAGTAAAAAACTAAAAATCCAATAAATTACCTTCAATATAGGGCATAGTTATGTCCAAGGTATAGACCAATTAGTTTGACCAAACCTTGTAAGGGGACAAAGGTCCAAGGTCCAAATCTCGGGCCTCATTGGACTAAATACTTATCCCTTTCTTGGTGCTTTCAATGACGTAAAGGTTTAAAATGATTATGTCATGGTGGTTATAGGGGCAGATTGTGTGAAGAACTGTGGCAACTTCTAGAGCAGACAATGTAGAATACTATGGTAGCCATAAAAATTGAACAACCTACCCAAATTTGTAATAGCTACTGATTCCACCATATAAATTCAAAAAAATAAAAATTAATTATATATATAGGGCATAGTTATTTATTAATGATACTTTAATTTGGAAAATATCTTTATTACTTGGGCCTCCCTTTACCATATTACATAATTTCATGGATCTCCCTTTAACACATTGTATTATTTCCTAGGCCTTGCATTACATGATTACCTAATATTTTTGGTGTAAAATTAAATAAAATAATTTGGTGTGAAATCAACCAAAATACTTTGGTGTAAAATCAACTAGAATCATTTTAATAAAATAATGGTTTTTGGTGTGAAATCAACTAGAACCATAATATTTTGGTGTAAAATGTTTATCCACTCTTCTTCATAGCAAGTAATAAAATCTTCTTATGGATCAAGAATATTGCTCTGATACCACATGTTGGTAAAAGAGGATAACTCATAATGTTATATTTATATATTGATCACAATACAATACCTGATACATTTGTAAATATTTATTACAATTGAATCTTGTATGGTTCATTTGAATAATGAAATTAACGAGATAAACCTAACAAATATATTTCTAAACTTTAATTACCAAATAAGGTAATAATTTTGCTAAATATATCTCCCATGACCTTTTTTTATGGCTGATTCTATATTCCTATATCAAGAAGGGAATTAGATATCTATCTTATATTATTTTCTTTTCTAAGATTAAACTAGAAGTTGAGGAACATTATGTGGGATGATTCCAATTCCAAATCATATTTATTAACAACCTTTACATTTTCTAAGCCTCTATAATTATAAGATAATCCAAGCATTGATGTATTTTTTCAAGTTTCAAACCAATAGCATTACTAATATCCTATCATCACCATGTTAGGGTACCTACATGCACTCCTAACTTGACCTTCAATCAAACAAGTTTCATAACACATCCAAGTTTCTAGGTTGCAATCAATGATAGAACTTAATGGTGGTAATACAAAATTCTTACAATTTTTGAATTGCTTTATGTCATCCTCAATTGTGATTTGTACATATGAAACACATGAACACTTTGGTTTTTCCATATTGTTAATATAATTTAATGAAATTATCATCAAAATCAACTATACTCAAATTGATTGATATCATACACCAAAAAAATAACATATATTCTTAACAAGATGACACCACAATCCAACATGGTATCATAAATATTCTATATTTTTTCATAATTTAATAATCCATAGATTTATGCTTACCAAGGGGCACAAAAGGAAGGCATAACAAACCCCTCTCTTTCTAATAATTTTTCCTAGAAGTTAATCAAATCGGTGTGTATAAGCTTATGCATTTTATGTAAATATTTCCATGTGGTTTAATTCATACTATGGTTATGTTGGAAGTATTACATTATTTTTTGGAAGGATTTTTGCCTTCATTCTTTAATTTTGCTTTCTCTTCGTTCTGTAGCTCTGACTTTGGCATGGATGGTGTTGAGTGGTAATTTTGCCCAATTGTAAAATCACACTCACACTTAGGATTTTGATCATAAAATTCTCTCTTGCAAAGAAATATGAAATTTCTCCAAGGTTTCACTATATAAGCATTGCACATATATATATGTAATCTTGTAAATATGTGTTAAATGAGTGCTAGAAATGCCATAGTGATTTGTAAGTAATCATTAAAAAGGGGCCTATGTTGGTTTATTTTATTATGCTATGCTATTGATTGTTCATGAAACTTAAAGGAAAAAAAATGTGATTGGCCCTCATATGACCATGATGTAAAGCCTTAGTTCCTTTTATCTTGAAGAATTTTAGGTAGATTTTATCTTCTTGTTGTTAAGCAGATTTTAGATAAGTTTTATCTTCCTTAAACCCTGCTTTGAACATGAAAATAAAGATTAAAATCTATCTCTAAATGTGAATGTGAAATGAAGATTGAATTCCTTTAATTATTGTTTGATGAATGAAAAGGAAATAAATATGCATGACTAACTATAAATGTAATGGCCTTAAATATCATTATAAATTACCCGTCTTTAATGAAGTCATAATTTTCATAAAGAAGAAATAATTTAATTCTTTAAGAACAATAGCCTTTGATATACTATATAAATTACCTCTCTTTAGTGAAATCAGTATCTTCATAAAGAGAAGCAAATTTATTGCTCTAAAAATGATGGCCTATGAAATGCCATATAAATCACTCCCCTTTAATGAAATTGAAATTTTCATAAAGGAAATTTAATTTATTGCTTGTGAATAAAAATGCAAAGCTTAAAAAAATTATTTGCCTTCAAAATATAAAATAATGTAAAATTCCAGAATTATAAATATCCCCATAAAAAATAATTTTTATAATTTCAAAATAGCTTCAAAATGGGATCGAAATTGTTTCGGATGAAATATTGAAGCTCATTCTTCACACCCATACATTTAATTTTAGAATTTTTTTTTTTTTTTTTAAATTTTAATTGCCGAAGTTTTAAAAAATATATGCAAAAAGGGAAGGGTTAGAAAAATAAAAATAAAATCTAGAAATGGACTAGAATGCTGAAAATATAAACATGCAAAGCATTTGTCAGTCTAATGCTACCCTATCCTACAAAACCAAATATTGTGAGAGTTTTTGGATGTAACCTAGTCTATCTAAAGCTACATTTGCTCATTCTGAAATAAACTAGGTGCAAGCTTCTAGGGAATGAAAATAAATTCTATGTTTCTAGATATTCAACAATGCAACCATGAAATGTACTGAATATTGCTTATAAAAATAAAAATATAGAAAATAAAGATGAACATTTAAATTAAAACATCCATAAATTATTCTCCTCAAGTCTTGTTTATAAGGTACAAGTTTCTGGCACATTTGCATTAAAAATAGCAGAAAATACACTACCTACTACAACATATTTCCAACAGCATGTTTCCAAAATGTCCAGCCCTTGGCATTGGATAGGATTTTATCCCTTGTGCCTGCGTTCGCATGGGTTTTTAACATTTTCAATGCAACTCTTTATTTCGCTAAAGTCCGTCACCTTCACCTTCCTTTTCTGTAAAAACTATTCGTTTGCATTTTGAGTTTTTACCTTCATTGCATTTGGTTTTCCCTCAAAATGATCATCCATTTTTATCCATATAGTATTCATTCCATTTGAATTGCAGTTGGTAACGCTCCTTAACCGAAGTACATTTTTGTGTAACACCTCCATGTGAATATTGCGTGCTTCATCCATAATAATTTTATGCAACCAAATCATTGAAATAAATTTGATCTCTTTGCTTATATATATGTAACTCATCATGTCTAAAACTATCGTGCACTTTTTTATTAGGGCCTCAAATGCGCTATGCTTCGCTAAAGTTCACATGGTCCTAGAATTCATCTTATAACACTTGGTGTTACTTTAATTTTATTAATTTTTATTATGGATCCTATGTTTGTACTGCGTCTTTTGACCAGATTGATGCTAAGAAACAATTCAGTGACCACCCATCCTATTTTAGATATGATCAAGGTAAATCATGTGAAGAAAGACCCTCTTCGATGCCTGTTGTTGTGTTCTCTTATCTTTTTTTGGCTTTTGACTCGACATCCTCAATCTAGTATATGCCACATCACCAATAATCTAGTCATCATCGTCCACTATCCATGACCTCATCTACCTGAAATATGATTCAACCGAGGTCATATCTTGTACCTTCTTTGTTCATATGCATCTGATGAGATCTCTTCATGCATATTCTCTCATTGTTCGTGGCTTGTATTTTCTACTGGTGTGCTCTATGTGCTCATTAATGTAATATCTTCACTTTTTATATCATATAAAGGATAAAATTGATGAATCCAGTCATGCTCTAAATGCACCCATGTTTAGTCTAAACATGCTGCATGTCTAACATCTCAACATCATCCTTTCTACATGGCTAAAATATCAACTACATTACACATCCTTCCCTTTGTTACGTGTGCTCTGCTATCACACCTCTAATACCATCGATGTATCTCCCTATGGATTAACGGTTATATGCCATGAAACTTAATGTTATCTACTCAGGAATCCATGTCAAAATCACCACATTGCACATCCAGGTCATCATGATAAATGTCCAACAAATTTTGTATCCATCGCTACCACATCGATAATGAAATCATGCTATGTTTCACGTTGTAACTGTCACTAGTGTCAATGAGAATGTCTTTTTTCTAGCAATTCAACACCTGATGCTTGTCTTGTCTACCAGCGTTGACATCCAAAACCTTTGATTTAATTTTATCATAATTTAGAAAGTGTGGGTTTTATTGACCTTCAGTTTCAACAGTCTCATCCAAATTGTCTTCTAAGAACAAGTGGCAAAATTCTATTATGTCTTCAAATTCATTTATTGATTTGCTTTCAACCTCACTTTCAACAACTTCATTCAATTCTATAGAAGGTCCTATCCTATCACATATCTTCATGCATCAAATCTAGGAATCTTCCATCACTTGAAGGTTCATACATTTTGAAAAATAAATTAATCTCAACAATTTGATGGGTTTGTTCACCATAATTCTCATCGATGTACATTGGCTTTGAATATTGCACCTCCTCTTGAACAATATCTAAGGTGGTTGTAACATTTGTACATTCAACTTCATCCCATTGATTGTTCACATTAGACATCATTTGATTCAAGGGTGCTAGATTATATGGTTGGTATTGGTTGGAATCCATAACTCCTAAAGAACAGTTCATCATGGGAGAAGGTTGTACCTCAACCTGACTCATGGGTGGTGTTTGATTGTGCAAAATCCTCCATTGTTCTAATATTATTGTGGCATTGTAGGCTCTAGGTAGGGATGACTCTTCAAGAATTTCTCCTAGCAATGTATCAATTACGGGGTCTAAGGCTCCCCTATACATTTGAATGGCTTCTTCTTCTAAAATGGTGTAATGTATATCCTTTTTTATATACAGCCTATGGAACCTATCATTGAATTAACTCATGGATTCATTAGGTTCTTTACAGATAGAGGTAAATTGATTCGATATCGTATCCCAATTATCTAATGTTCCAATTTTTTTGAGAAACATTACTTCTAATTGATCACATGAAGTGATAGAAGTTGCAGGAAGATTGATAAACCAATCATGCATAATATTATCCAATGTGTATGAAAAAATTCACATCCAACATCTTCATGCATTATGTGTAAACAACTCATACTATTTATGAATGCATGAATGTGTGCTTCATATGACCTAGTTCCATCATGCCTAAACTAAGGTATATAAGACACCAAGTCCATAGGTACATCATGTGAAGGCCCATGTATGTTTAAGGGACTACCTGTCATCATTGGAGTACACATTGCCATTAATGGACCTTAAAGAATACAACTTTAATACCAATTTTATTAGTCAAATAAATATATCTTGAAAAGAAGCATGAAATGACTAACAAATCTCAAATGATTAAAATATAGATCATCATGTATATCAACCAAAATATATACATCAATTAAACCATGACATTAGAGAACATATCCAAACTACAAAAGGTTAGCATTAATGTATCACCAATTGGAGAACTTTAAAACCAATGAATATGATCAAAAAAACCTCATTAGTCAAGACCAATGCCTTAAAATAAACCCTTCAAGTAAACATGAAAAATTTAGCATCTAAATAGCAATAAAGTAAACCAATTCATGCCCTCCTTCTAGTGCCAAAATGTTGAGTGGTAATTTTACCCAATTGAAAAACCACACTCACACTTAGGATTTTGATCATAAAATCCTCTCGCAAAGAAATATGAAATTTTTCCAAGGTTCTGCTATATACGCATTGCACATATATATTTGTAATCTTGTAAAGATGTGTTAAATGAGTTCTAGGAATACCTTAGTGATTTGTAAATTATTGTTAAAAAGGAGCCTATGTTGATTTATTTTATTATGCTATCCTATTGACTGTTCATAAAAATTAAAGGAAAAAAAATGTGATTGGCCCTCATATGACCATGATGTAAAGCCTTAGTTCCTTTTATCTTGAAGAATTTTAGGTAGATTTTATCTTCTTGTTGTTAAGCATATTTTAGATAAGTTTTATCTTCCTTAAACCCTGCTTTGAACATGAAAATTATTAGAATAAGAGAATATTCTCTTAAGTTCCACTAGGATAGACACTTGAGTTTCCACTCCTCCATGTGTCAGGAGAACTCTCAGTGGTGTCTTCATCAGGTCTGATGAGTTGTTGTAATCCAACGGCTCTCAATGATCAACTCTGCTATTTATACAGAGTTGATCCTTGGAATAAATTAATCAGTTCCACTCTTCTCTTCATATTTTGTGTAATGCTTTGCATATCTATTATTGTGAAATTCTAACATGGTACCAGAGCAGGATAGATTTTGCTAGCATTCACTCTTGAAGGTTCTAGGATCTGGTTCTTTTTTTTGCTTTGGATTTTTTTTTACTATCTTGCTTCATATATGTTGTAGTCAGTTTATCCATATTTTTTTCAGCAAAATATTTTATAATATATGTATTGTTTTTTAAAGCTGATTCAGAACTCGAGGGTTTTATTTTTTGAAATTTTTTGCGCTCTTCCTTTACTCTTTCCAGAGCTTTCATTCTGTAATTTCTAGAGGAAGATCTTTTTTTCTTTTTTTCAAAATCTCAACCCTCATTTTTTAAATGAAAGCAATCAATGCTTAGATATATCGTTGCGTAATTTTTTGGCCCAAATAATTTTTGGAACTGCATCTTTTTCGTGGCTCCAAACCATTTCGCGCTGGCCCTTAATACGTGGCTTCCCTTAAATCTAAGCTTGGTGTATATTTTTTAAAACAATTACATATTTATTGCTAACCTTTTCTTCGAATCATTTTTTATCTCTAACCAAATCCGAATATTTTAAAACAACATCAAGTGTGTTTCTAAAATGTAAAATCTTGGCGCGCCACCCGCGACGTGGCTCTCGGAGACCTCCACGTCTCTCTTGGCATCGTTGCATCGTATCTTCTCACTGGGTGAAAGCATATCTGGCGTTGGTATCTTCTCCATTTATACTCTTCACCGCAAAGGAGATTCACACTTGTTCTGCTATTTTCTTCATCTCTGGTTCGAGTATCTAATTTCGTGATTCATCTAAGGTTAAGCATTCTTTTTTCTGACGTGTTCTACAGGAGATTTTTTTAGAGGCTTCTAACGTGTTCTGTAGGAGAGTTTTTTTGAGGCAACTTCTATTTTTTTCTGACGTGTTCTGCAGGACAATTTTTAGAGGCATCTAACGTGTTCTGCAGGAGGTTTTTTAGAGGTAGCGCTCATCTATATCGCTCCCCTCGGTGGCCCTTCCGAGCTCTCGCCTAGGGCACCAGAGATATAAAAAAATTATTATTTTAGTAATTTTTTTATATTTTTATTCTCTGGATATTTAAACCCTGTCTGCGCAGGTGGCATCTCACGACGTCCTCGGAATATCCCTCCTGCTATTTGCCTCCAGTGGTGGACGTCTTCCTCTTCCACACAGTCAATATCTACACAGAGATAAAATTTGTTATTTTTAAGCTCTCTGGTTTCTTTAATATTTTCTGTGCAGGTGGCCTCATCGGTTACTCGACGTCCTTGGATCATCCTTTGAAAATGGAGACCTCCTTTCTAATGTTTGTCTATGCTTGGTTCGACCCAATGACACATTAAGGAAATGAGTTCTTGACTTTTGGTTTGTTTCGAACACATTATTTTCTCTGAGCCGTGGGGCTTTATTTAAATCCTCATTCTTTTATTTTGTAAAGGTTAAATACACTTCGATTTCGAAGTATAAATCTGACTCCTTCTCAAAGCCTTTTTCATATTTTTTTAAAAAGAGGGGCCCTTTGATAAGTCGTAGTCATATTGTAACCATAATATAAAAGACTTTTTTTGGGGGGGTTTATGTGCAAAATAATGCACATTTGTGTCTCTTGAAGGGGGGTGCATATTTTTATCTATCTTTTCCTCAAGGTTTTTTTCCTTTTAGGTATTTAATTTAATAGAGGTGTAATGATTGCAATTTTAAATTTTTTTATTTTCTATGCTTACACTCTCTAATTAATAATTTACACCTATATTGTTTATCATTATTTGAGGAAAAGCTACCTTCTATTTATCTTCTTATAATATTGTTATTTTTTAATTAATAATTTTCCAAAGGAGTTCTAGTTATTTTTTGAATTTCTCATATATTATTTCTTCTCCTTTATTATTATTAATTTATTCAAATTAATATTTAAAAAAAGGAATATCTCACCTTTTCTTCTTCTCTAAAGGTGTTATTAAAATTCTATTATAGAATTCTGATCATATTTAAACATTAATGTGTTAATCTCTTCACTTTAAACACATTATTTTTTCTAAATATTTCCTAAACATAAAATTTTAAGTCTTCTTCCTCAAAATATATTTGCCTACGTTCCATGTATCATTACCACTAAAAACTTATAGTTTCCCTCACGTAAGGGCGGGTTTTTGGAGGTACTTGGTATAAAGGCCTGGAATATATTTTTCATTCATCCATTTATTTTTTTTGGATATCTCTCTCACTTATAGTTTCCCTCTAGTAAGGGCAAGTTTTGAGAAAATCCAAAATTATAAATTGGTTGAACTCTCTGCATTTCAAGCCTACAACCCTTGACAAATTCTTCTCTATACTTACAGTTTCCCTCAAGTAAGGGCGGGTATTGAGAGGAACTAAAAGGACTTGGCATTTCTCAAGAAAACAATATTTGAACCTCAATTTACTTATAGTTTCCCTCTCGTTAGGGTGGGTATATTGAGTTTTAGTATATTGAAAAGCTTCATTTTTTCCCTTCAAACATTTGCATTAATAAAATTTGAAGTTCTAAGGGGGGATATATTGGTTAATTATAACTTCAAACTTTTCTTTTGTGTTAAAAAAATATGAACTCAATTGAACCTCTCACCCCTCATAACTTTCACACTTGGAAACCTAAAATTTTAAATCTTATCTCTCAAAAAGGTCTTACTCATTTGTTAGAAGAAAAGCAACCAGAATTTGATAAAGAATATGAAATTTTTGTTCATAAAGGAAAAATGCATGAAACAATGGGTATTATTAGCTCTAATGTTCATGAAAGTTTGTGGTTTCATATTACAGATTGCAAAACTCCTCATGAAAGTTGGGAGAAACTAAAGACCTTATTTGGGAAAGTAGATCAGATGAGATCAATGCAACTAGAAGCCGAACTAACATCTTTGTCTCCTGAATATTTTAGTAGTATTGTTGAATTCCTCACTAAGTTCAAAGAAGTCCTCACTCAATACAAAGGTAGTGGGAAGACTAAGACTGAAGAAGAATGCATTTATCTAATCCTTTCTAAGCTAAATGGTGTTTTTCAAATTTTTGCTACCACCTTTATATCTACCAAAGATGCTCTTGGTGCAACCTTTAAAATGCCTTCTTTAGAAGAATTTTGTGATAGATTAACTAGGGAAGAAACCAAACTTGCTAGATATGAAATCTCTTCTTCTTCCTCTTCTTCAAAAGCCTTAGTAGCCTCCACCTCTTCTAAAGAAAAATTCAAAAAGAAGGAAAAGACTCCCATAACATGTACTCACTGTAAAAATAATGGTCACTCTGCTAACAAATGCTGGAAAATATTACAACAACTAGAGGCAGCTATGAAGGATCAAAATATAGAAAATAAAAATCAAATAGGAAAAGCCCTTAATGTTCAAGGAAAAACCTCCAATTCTTCCTCTAATTATTGGGTCCTAGATTCTGGAGCTACTCATCACATGACTGCTTCAGATAAGTCTTTCTCTTCTATCTCCTCTAGCTCTACTTGTAGCATAGAAGTGGGTGACTCTTCCTTCATCCCTGTCAAAGGAAAAGGGGATATAACCATTGATGGTGGCTCCATAAACAATGTTCTCTATGTTCCAGACATTGCCACCAATCTCCTATCCATCTATCAGATTTGTACTTCTAGAAATGGGAAAATTGTTCTCTTCTCTCCAACAAGAGTTGAGATAAGAGATTTTCAAGATCCCCATTCTCTTATAGCCAAAGGGAATATTGATCATAACTCTCATATTTTTCACTTCAAAGGTTTTCAAAATCCAGAAGGAGCCTCCTGTTTTGTGGCTCATGGTGATCTTGAAAGTCAAATATGGCATGAAAGGTTTGGTCATCTTAGTTACAACTACCTAAAGGATTTGAGCACCCATGATATGGTTACAGGATTACCCCAAGTCTCTTCTAGTGATGGAGTTTGTCCTGGATGTGCTCTTGGAAAGCAACATCAAGATCCTTTCCACCCAAGTAGTTCTCTAAAAACCTCATCCCCTCTAGATTTAATCCATAGTGACTTAATGACCTTTCCTGAACCATATTTCAAAGGAGCAAAGTATGCTCTAACCTTTATTGATGATTTTTCTAGAAGGTCCTGGGTCTACTTCCTGAAATATAAGAGTGATGTTCTATCCCACTTTAAGGTTTTTAAAGCCTTAGTTGAAAATCAGGCATCTTGCAAAATCAAGAAGATTCGCACAGATAATGGGGGGAATATTGTAGTAATGAGTTTTCCATATTTTTATCCAGTCATGGCATCATTCATCAACATTCTGTCTCCCATAATCCTCAAAAAAATGGTATTGCAGAAAGGAAAAACTGGACATTAAAAGAGATGGTTAATTGTATGCTCCATTCAAGAGATCTTCCAAAAGTTTTTTGGGTAGAAGCTATTAACTGTGCAAATTATATTCAAAATCGCACACCTCATAAAGCTCTTGACCATTTAACTCCTGAAGAAGCTTGGTCTGGCTTAAAACCAGATGTTTCCTACTTCAATATTTTTGGGTGTACTGCTTGGGCTCACATCCCAAAGAAGAAAAGGAAGGCTCTTGATAAGAAAAGCAAAAAGCTCATCTTTGTCGGTTATTGTGAAGAATTGAAAGCATACAAGCTTCTTGATCCCTCAACTCATGAGGTTTTCTTTCATAGGAATGTCCAATTTGATGAAACATTCCCTCAAAAATATCCTCAAAAGCCCTCTTCCTCCATTGAGCCTTCTCCTATAGTAGAACCTCAATATTATGAAGAGCCAACTCTTGAAGTTAACTTGGTCATTGATAATCAAGATGAGGAACCTGTAACTCCATCTCAATGTCTTTCAACTCCTTCAACTCCTTCCTCTATGCCAAAATGGGCCCGCACCATTGTTAAAGAAGCTACTCCTTACATCCAAAATCTTCCTTCAACCAGATCATCCAACCCCATAGGCACTGGTCTTGTATGTCAGTCTATTTCCTCTGATCCTCAATCCTTCAAAGAAGCCTCAGGTATTAAGGAATGGGATGATGCCATGGAAAACAAATTTTCTTCCTTGATCAAAAACAAGACTTGGGATTTAGTTCCCTTACCTAAAGGAAGGAAATTAGTTCATTGTAAATGGATCTTCAAAATAAAATATGGGCCTAATGGAGAAATAGACAAACACAAGGCTCATCTAGTGGCCAAAGGTTTCTCTCAAATTGAAGGTATAGATTATGCAGAAACCTTTGCTCCAGTTGCTAAAATGGATTCTGTAAGATTGGTTCTTGCTCTAGCTGCTTCCCATAAGTGGCATGTCTATCAAATGGATGTAAAATATGCTTTCTTACATGGAGACTTAAAGGAAGAAATATTCATGGAACAACTTGCTGGTTTCACTCAAGACTCCTCTCTTGTTTGTAGGCTCAAAAAGTCTCTCTATGGCCTCAAACAAGCCCCTAGAGCTTGGTATGAGAAGATGGACTCCTTCCTTCTTTCAACAAGTTTTTCTCATTGTGAGTCTGATAACACAGTTTACATTTGGAGAAATGAAGGCAACATCACCATTCTTGTTCTATATGTTGATGATCTTCTTCTCACTGGTAGTAACTTGACTCACATACAGACTATAAAAGACTCCCTCTCTAAAAAATTTGAAATGGTTGATCTAGGTAAAGCTCATTACTTCCTTGGGATCCAAATAAGTCAAACCGATGCAGGTATTTCTTTGTGCCAATAAAAGTACACTCTAGATCTTCTACAAAGATTCAAAATGATATATTGCAAACCTTCTCCTACACCCTTTCAATCTGGCATTAATCTTAGTACTTCCTGCTCATCCCCTCTATGTGATGCAACTCTATACCGTCAACTTGTAGGGATTTTGCTATACCTTACTCATACTCACCCAGATATCTCATTTGTAGTTGGCCTCATATCCATATTCTCTCATCAACCTCACTTCAGTCATTGGCAAGCAGCAAAAAGGATCCTCCATTACTTGCAAGGCACTACTCACTTTGGGCTCTTCTACAAGGGAAAATCCATGGATATTATTGGCTACACAGATTCAGATTGGGCAGGTTTAGTAGAAGATAGATGTTCCACCTCAAGCTATGTCTTTTGCCTTGGTTCTTCACCAATAGCCTGGTTATGCAAGAAATAACAAGCAATAGCTCTATCTTCTACAGAGGCAGAATACAGGGCAACAATTTTGGCTAGTCAGGAAGCTCTTTGGCTTCATCAAATTCTGAGAGAATTTGGTTTCACCCATGAGAAGCCTATAACTCTTTGGTGTGACAATCAAAGCACAATTCATATTGCATGAAATCCAGTTGAACATCAGTGAACCAAGCACATTGAGATACACATGCACTTCATAAGGCAACATATTCAGAGTGAGGACATACACTTGGAATATATTCCAACTGAGAATCAAATTGTAGATATCTTCACCAAGTCATTTCCTTCTCCACGTTACCTTCAGTTGTGAGATAAGCTTGGAGTTATACAGCTGCATTGATTGCTTTTATGAGGACAATATTCACCATACGAAGACAAGCCTCTCTTCTTCTAATAGTTGGTTTTTCCCCATAGGGGTTTTTTCACCAACTATTTATTGTATATGAGTACCTAATCAGGCCAAGTTGTCGGGACTCATATTTATTTCTTGTATAAAGAGGACAATATTCGCCATACGAAGACAAGCCTCTCATTGTTGGTTTTTCCCCACAGGGGTTTTTTCACCAACAATATTATGTAAATGAGTACCTAATCAGGCCAAGTTGTCGGGACTCATATTTCTTTCTTGTATAAAGAGGACAATCTTCGCCATACGAAGACAAGCCTCTCATAGTTGGTTTTTCCCCATAGGGGTTTTTTCACCAACTATATTATATGAGTACCTAATCAGGCCAAGTTGTCGGGACTCATATTTCTTTCTTGTTAAAGAGGACAATCTTTGCCATACGAAGACATGCCTCTCTTCTTCTCATAGTTGGTTTTTCTCCACAGGGTTTTTTTTACCAACTATCTATTGTATTAGGAGGACAATATTCGCCATACGAAGACAAGCCTCTAACTTCCTTTTGATTGATGGTTTTTTCCCATTGGGTTTTACCATCTCTTCAAAAGAAGTCATTGTACATGAGTACCTCATCAGGCCTTGTTGCCAGGACTCATTTGTACAATTCACCCCTAGTATCACTTAAGGGAGGGTGTTAGAATAAGAGAATATTCTCTTAAGTTCCACTAGGATAGACACTTGAGTTTCCACTCCTCCATGTGTCAGGAGAACTCTCAGTGGTGTCTTCATCAGGTCTGATGAGTTGTTGTAATCCAACGACTCTCAATGATCAACTCTGCTATTTATACAGAGTTGATCCTTGGAATAAATTAATCAGTTCCACTCTTCTCTTCATATTTTGTGTAATGCTTTGCATATCTATTATTGTGAAATTCTAACAAAAATAAATATTAAAATCTATCTCTAAATATGAATGTGAAATGAATATTGAATTCCTTTAATTATTATTTGATGAATGAAAAGAAAACAAATATGCATGACTAACTATAAATGTAATGGCCTTAAGTGTCATTATAAATTACCTCTCTTTAATGAAATCATAGTTTTCATAAAGAAGAAATAATTTAATTATTTAAGAACAATAGCCTTTGATATAATATATAAATTACCTTTCTTTACTGAAATCAAAATCTTCATAAAGAGAAGAAAATTTATTGCTCTAACAATGATGGCCTATGAAATACTATATAAATCACTCCCCTTTAATGAAATTGAATTTTTCATAAAGGAAAGTTAATTTATTGCTTGTGAATAAAAATGCAAATCTTAAAAAATTGATTTGCCTTCAAAATATGAAATAATGTAAAAATTTGAAATTATAAAAATCCTCATACAATTTTCAATAATTTTTATAATTTCGAAATGGCTTCAAAATTGTTTTGGATGAAATATTGAAGCTCATTCTTCACACCCGTACATTTAATTTTGGATTTTTTTTTTTTAATTTTTTTTTTAATCATGAAAGTTTTAAAAACAAAATCTGCAAAAAGGGAAGGGTTAGAAAAATAAAAATAAAATTTGGAAATGGACCAGAATACTGAAAATATAAACATGGAAAAGCATTTGTCAGTCTAATGCTACCCTATCCTGCAAAATCAGATATTATGAGAGTTTTTATATGTAACCTAGTCTATCTAAAGATGCATTTGCACATTCCAAAATAAACTTAAGGAACAAAAATAAATTCTATGTTTCTAGATATTCAACAATGCAACCATGAAATGCATTAAACATTGCTTATAAACCTAAAAATAGAGAAAAGAAAGATGAACATTAAATCAAAACATCCAAAAATGATTCTCCTCAAGTCTTGTTTATAAGGTGTAAGTTTCTGGCACATTTGCATTAAAAACAATAGAAAATACAATCCCTGTTACAACATATTTCTAGTAGCATGTTCCCAAAATATCTAGCCCTTGGCATTGGATAGACTTCCATCCCGTTTTCCTACGTTCGCATGGGTTTTTAATATTTTCAGTGCAACTCTTTGTTTTGCTGAAGTCTATTCACCTTTAGTTTCTTTTTTTGTGAACACTATTCATTTGCATTTTGAGTTTTTGCCTTCATTGCATTTGGTTTTCCCTCAAAATGCTCATCCATTTTTCTCCGTAGAGTATTATTTTCATCCATCCTGTGGTTGGTAATGCTCTTTAATCAAATTATATTTTTGTGTAACGCCTCCATGTGAATATCACGTGCTTCGTCCCTAATTATTTTATGTATCCAAATAATCGAAATGACTTTGACCTCTTTGCTTATATATACATGTAACTCATCATTTCTAAAACTATCATGCAATTTTTTACTAGGGCCTCAAATGCGCTATGCTTCTCTAAAATTCACATGATCCTAAAATTCATCTTATAACACTTGGTATTAATTTTTTTTTTTTATTATTATGGGCCCCATGTTTGTACTGCATATTTTGACCAAGTTGATGCTAAGAGACAATATGATGACCATCCATCCCATTTTAGACACATTCAAGGTAAATCATGTGAAGGAAGACCCTCTTTGATGCATGTTACTATTTTCTCTTATCTCCTTGTGGATTTTGACTCGGAATCCTCAGTCCAATATATGTCATGTCACCAGTAATCTAGTCATCATCACCCACTATCCATGATCTCATATACCTATAATCTGATTCAATCGAGGTCACCTCTTGTGCCTTATTTGTTCATATGTGTTTGATGAGATTTCTGTATGCACATTCTCTCAATGTTTGTGACTTGTAAATCACTAAGGTATTCCTAGAACTCATTTAATATATCTTTACAAGATTATAAATACATATGTGCAATGCTTATATAGCATAACCTTGGAGAAATTTTATATTTCTTTGAAAGAGAGGATTTTGTGATCAAAATCCTAAGTGTGAGTATGGTTTTGCAATTGGATAAAATTATTACTCAACAGATGGATATATAAAACCTTAATTATATCTTCCTTTATAAATTATATGTGTCTACCTCTAGATCAATGTATTTGAGTTACCTCTAGGTCTCTGCCTCTAGGTCACTACCACTAGATCTGCCTTGGGGTTACTTCCTTTAGATCTATGCCTCTGGGTCACTCCCATTAGATCACTGCCTTTGGGTAACTACCTCTAGAACTCTACCTCTAGGTCATCTCTGGATTATCATTGTTTTCTAAGTCACCCACTAGAACATTCGTAAGACTATCATATCTATAGGATCATCATTAGAAGTGCTTTCACTATAGGTCATCTTCTAAGCTATGATTGGGTCATAATCATTTATTTCTTTATGATAATATTGGCAATAATATCAAAAAACTTTGATCATACTTGATTTCCTTCTGTAGAAACCATACAATATTCCTTTTTATCTTATTCCATTTATTCACATTTATATATCCATAATCCATTTTTAATTTGTACTATCTCTTTTATTTTTACAAATAAATTATTTTAAAATTATTATGTCCTCCACAAATTTCAAAACTATGGAGATTCTAACATTTGTCTAACTTGTGTCCATATCTACCACACTGATTACATCTTTTCTCTATTACAAAATTATTTTAACCATTATGTCCTTCATTGTTACTGATTCTATTAGCCCCTATCATAGATTTGATGTCTCTATTTCCCATCATAAATTTAGTTCTCAATCCCTTACTCCTCGTTTGTCTTGTATATCCAAGACCTTCACATTTTGATCTTAGTTTTGGTACAATTGTTTCTTTAATTCCTTGTTCATATTTTCCCTAACCTATGTCTTTATATCCCATTTTATATAACAATTTTGAACCAATTTATTTAGTATAACTTTCAAAATAACCAAAAAGATCATTAGATTGATCCCTATCAACATCAACACAACTCTGAGCATCACTATCTTTATCATCATAAATTTTGATAGTATAAGCTTTTTCTGAACAATCATGAACTATATTTAAATCCTTTGTATCACATGTAACATCTATTTTTGTAACATGCTCTTCTATATTTGTCATGAATTCTAAGTCACAAGTATCATTGCTTGCATCATAATTTTTATTTTTATTTTGATGAGGATCACAACATGTATCTTTTTCTTTTTTATGAAGATCACTATTATCACAACATGCATCTATCTTCATGGGTCTTAAATCATTTGTATCACAAAAATATCTTTCATCATTATTTTATTTTATTTTCTTATCTTGGAAACATTTAGAGTGATTATTCCCATTTAGATTATTTTCATAGACTAAGAGGTATAGTATCAAATATTTCATAACAATCATTAGCATCATTAGGAATACTAAAAATTCTTCTCTTTCTGCTTCACTGGTAATGTCAACAAACTTATTCTTCAAATATTTAGTCATTTCCTCTTGTTTTCTATTCTTACCTTTGAGAACTTCATTAGAAAGTAATTCCATATACATTATATTTCCTATATCATTAGGTAATGTGAAAACATCTTTAGAGTCTTCAACTACTTCATCAAGATTTGAACTTAGATAATTTCCAAGCATTGAAAATTTTTCATCTTTGGCTTCTCTCATGATTGATTGTAAGACTCTTTTTTCCTTCATTGATGTATCCTTTTGTATTTCAATTTTTTCCTATCATATATTGAGTACAAAATTTTAAATTTTTGCAAAATTTTCTTAGTCTCTTCTAGTGAGTCATCTTGAATGTATATTTGTTCTTCTTGAAAACATAAGTTTTCTTCTTCAATTATTTTTGACAACTCATGTTTTTGTATTTCTATTTTTTATCATTTATTTTTATTTTCACTTGCTTTTTCTTTGTCATGTTCCTTTGAGGTTGAAAACCTTATATCTCCCTATTTTAATCAAAGTTTCTAAACTAAATCCTATGAGGTGGAAAATATTATATCTCCCTAATTTTAGAAACTAAGAATAAATTTTCCAAGTTTATGTTTTTTATAAATTTTAAGGTTGAAACCCTTTTGTCTCGCTAATTATTAATTTGCAAATATTTAAAAATCAAATTATTTCAAAAAATTATAAATTAAATTAATTAAAGAAACTATTAAGAACCTTATAACTCCTAACTTATTCTATCATAGTCCTACTTATCTCTCCATTAATAACTTATCTCTAATAAATCAATTATATCTCCTCAAATTAATTAAATATCTTAACTTTATAATTCCAAAACCTTATAACTCCAAAAATTAAATAATTAAAACCTTAGAAAATTCAAATTTGAAAAAAATACCCCCTCTCATATTTGTGTTCATGCTCACGCTCTTCTTTTCACATCACTAGACTGCCTTGATTTCCATTGACTTAACCTATTAACCACTTTAAACTTCACATGCTTCATTCTTGTAGATGTTCTAAATTCCTTGTCTGCTCAATTTTCATAGGGTAGGTGTGTCTGAGGTACTTCAATTATATCCATGCTGCTAATGTAATATTCTTTAACATTACTAAGGATTTTTCAACACTTCCAGGCTTACTAACACTCAAAAAAAACTTATGCTTGTTTTCTAACGTCTTTGTTGTCATCTACGTCTCCAATTCCTACCTATTGTCTTAGATGGCTTTGTGAATAGAGTTAATGACTTAAAATTTTCTAATAATATTTTGAATGCAGTGAATGACGTTTTGAATGCAAAATGACTCAACATCTTTGGTGATGATTTGAATACCTTTGATGAAAGTGAGTGGATGACTCATAGTTTGAGCTCTCTATCTAGTTGTTAAGTAGTATGAGTTCATTTTTTATACTCACAATATGTACCCTATGTTTGGTGATGATGCACTCTACCTAAACATCCTGTTAGCACAATAGATAGAACTAAAAAAATTCTATACTAGTTATCTTTATTGCATGAAACCTAGTGATCTACCTTGATAAACTCGTGCACTAATATCTTCTTATTCTACAAGCACTTGGCTATGTTCATTTTTATTAATGTAGTGCTGCACTAATAATTTCAATGACTTATACTATCTTCTTATGTATAGGCTGCATGGATGACTTATTGCTACCTTTGTTGATTATCTCTATTTGCTGGCGAAAATAGATTTACATCTTTTCTTACATGCTATCTAAATAACATCTATTTATGCTTCAAGTATTCTTCTATAGTTGGTTGAATAACACTCTTCTCTTTAACCCTGTATCATTTTGTATATATTTATTTTCCTTATTATGGGCCTATATCTAATGGCTTATTTCCTCAAAATATTCCTTTCTTTAAATAATGGTCACTTGCTAATGACCTATATCTTCTATTAAGCCTCTTTATCTATTTCTCTAGAACCTACATATCTTATCTATATTCAAGTATCCTTTATTTTATTTAATAAGGGACTTGTATATGACCTCTTTTCTTTGAAAAATATTCTCCTTATCTCCCCAACTATTAATTATTTCAACAATTAAATAATTCTTCTCTTCTTATTTCTCCAAAAAAAATCTCTTTAGTTCAATTTCATATCCTCAATAAAATTTCTTTAATCAATTTTTGCTTCTTGAAATCAAATTAATCTTGTCTCGTAATTATTTTTCTCTATAACAACTTGGGTGACTTCGGCTCTTTAATATTTTTTCTTATTCTTCTCCAATTTTCTACAATTTATAACACTCTTTTCAACCCTACTTCTTTCAATCATTGGGTGCACTCATCAACCTAACATATCTTAACTTGAATGCTACTTCTTCTTCTTACTCTTCACTATGGATCTCTCTAAGCACACACAATGTGGCTTTGATACCACTATTAGCTTTCTAGGATCAAGTATAAATAAAATATATGCTACTAATCAAAATAACAGTGAATATCAATATTGGAATAACAATAATATCTCACAAATATAACTTAGATGTACATAATATCATAATATTACAAGAATGAGTCAGATTGATTATATTATATAGAGAGATATCTCCAATATAATTTTACATGACTTTTCAATACTCTTACTATTTCTCTCCTTTAATAGGTTGGAGATGCATCTTTTCACATTCCTATCATAAAGACAATACTCTCATATTTCCATATATCATGCGACTCTTCATTATCTATCACAAAACTTTACAGTTTCTCTTGTATTGACACATACATTATATAAAATTTAAATTTACTACCAAACTAATGTTTACAAGGGGACATATTAAAGAACATGGTAGGTGAATTAACTAAGCAACATAGCTTGGTGATGCATAATCAGACACACTTGATGAAGCATTTAGGTTAAGTGGAATTAGAAGCCAACAATACTCATTTCAATCCTCATATTAGGATCCCATCACAATATGAGGTGGAGCACAATCACTTAGACTCTTTTTATTAGTAGATATTTTCCCAACATGGATACTTCCTTGAAGTTTTGACTGAGTGTAGTAGTCTCTTATGAGTAGATAGTGTGTAGGCCACCCATTAGAGGGAGTGATCCAATAGTCTCTAGTCATTTAGTTTTATGTCAACATGTCTTTTTAGAGTCCTGGTGATGGTATGCTTTTCATCCCCATGATAGCCACTAGGGATATTTTAGTTTTTGACATGTGTCACTAGGGGATCACTTGTGTGGTTGTTCACTTCCAATGCTTGTAGACGAGTGCCCTAAGTGTCACAATATTTATGAGTTATCCTTTGTTTTGGTCCTTCAAGGCCTCATGTTTTAATATAGTAGTGGGTGCCTAAGTGTGGTCTCTATTATGCTTATTTTTGGTGATGTGTGTCTTGCGTGACCCTGTGAATGCACCTGTGTTTGCTTTATATTTTCTATAGGGAAGTCTATCATGGCTTCGATGGCTGTTGGGTGTTTAGACCTGAATGTAGGCACCTAGACCATGGTTACCATTTATATTATATTTTTTTACTTAAGTTTTTGGCTAATATTAATCTAGCAGTAATTTCAATAATAAAAAAATATTTACAAGGGGTCCAAATAATGTAATACAGGAGGGTGTTGGAAGTATTACATTATTTTCCCCTCTTGTAAATATTATTTTGGTAGTTAATTTATATATTATATAATGTATGTGTCAATATGCGAGAAAGTGCAAAGTGTCAACATAGAGAATTAAGAGTCATAGGATATATGGCAAGATGAGATATTTGTCTTTATGATAGGAATATGAAAGGATGCATCTCCTAGATGTTAAAGGACAACAATATTAAGAGTATTGAAAATTCATGTAAAATTATATGTTAGAGACATATCTTCAGGAAATGTAATCAATCTAAATCATTCTTGTAATCTTATGATATTGTGTAGAGTTATATTTGTGAGATATTGTTGTTATTCCAATTTTGAGATTTATTGGTATTTTGATTAGTGACATATATTTAATTTACACTTGATACTAGAAAGCTAACAAGTTATCCCATTGAAACAAAATTTGATCTATAATTCTATTTCGAAGTTATTTAGTTCTTCTATCAAGTATGATAAGAGGCGTAGTGTTGAAATCCTCATCCTCTTTCATAGTGAAGTATATGAGGCATTGGGCATAAATATTTTAGTGTAGATACATGAAAACCATTATGTATACAAGAAAAAATAGGTAAAACATAAGGTGATATGCTATTGGTCCTATTATCTCAAGATTTTCAAAAGGATACACAAACTAAGGTATTATTTATGCTCTTTTCCCAACTAATATATTAGGAGGTCTAACTCCAATAAATACATTGTCACCCACTAGAAATATCCTCTTTAATCTCTATGTAATTAGTGTAGCTTTTTTACCTATCTTGGATTTGTTTGATTCTCCATATCCTAAAATATTGTTTTCCCAATTATAACTCTATTATCAAGTTGATCTCAACTTAAAGTTGTCCTACAAGGTTTTCCATATAATGCTTCATAGAGTATCATCCCAATGGAATGATGATAACTATTGTTATAATTGAATTCAACCAATCTAGATACTTCTCCCACTATTTAAGCTTGTCCATTGCATATATTCATGGTATATCTTTCGACACAATTTACTCTATTTTTTTATCCATTTGTCTTAGGGTGATATGTTGTATTCAAGTTAAATTGAACACTCATCATATTTTGAAATATATTCTAAAAGCATGTTGTGAATAGGGAATTCTAGTCTAATATAATATTTTTAGGTACTCCATAAAATCTAAGGATTTATTTAACATAAGGTTGAGCCACATCCTTAGCCTTACATATATTTCTTATGGGTAGAATATGTGTAGCTTTGGTCAAATTATCTACAACCACCAAATTGATACATGCTTTTTGAGTTGATGTCAATGATATAATAAATCCATGACCACTACATTCCACTCTAAAAATTTATGGAGATATAATAAGCCTGCATGATGTTGATGTTTAACCTTTATACATTGATACTCTAAACACCTTGTCAAAACAATTTCTACATTATTCTTTATCCCTAACAAAAATATAATTTTTTTAGATCAATATATATCATTTTCTCCCATATATGAGCTACATATGGTACCTTATGGGTACCATTCAATGTAATATTTCTTAATTCACCCATTGGTAATACATATAAAGTCATTTGAAGTCTAAATGCTTCATCATCATCAATGAAATAGCCTAAATATTTTTCTTAACTCACCAAAACTTTTAGTGCCTCTAACATCATCATACCATGAATCTCTATAAAGTTTATTCTTAAGTTTCTTTTTAATTTTCATGGTTACTACTATTGAATCATACATGTATATTCTCTTTCTCATGGCATATGTGACCTTATTCTCCTTACCCTTGATATAGTAGATATCAAAATCATATTCAAATAAGAATGATATCTATATGTGTTGTAAGGAGTTTAGATCTAGTTGAGTGAAAATAAACCTGATGCAGGAGCATCCAGGGCAGCACAACAATCTTGCATCACCGAAAAAGACAAACAAAAGAAACAAGCAAAAAAAGTTCTAAGTTTGAAAAAAATATTCTAAGGTTCAAAGGTGTCGCGATATCGCGACATAAAAGTTGTCGCGATATCGCGACACCATCAGCATAATGGCAGGCGCAAACTAAGTGGTCGCGATATCGCGACATAAAAGTTGTCGCGATATCGCGACACCATCAGCATAACGGCGGGCACAAACTAAGTTGTCGCGATATCGCGACATAAAAGTTGTCGCGATATCGCGACACCATCAGCACAACGGTGGGCGCAAACTTAATTGTCGTGATATCGTGACATAACAGTTGTCGCGATATCGCGACACAATCAGCACAACGATGGGCGCAAACCCAAGTGTCGCGATATCGCGACACAAAGGTTGTCGCGATATCGCGACACCTTCGATCAAGGGCGGAAGCAAAACTCAAGTGTCACGATATCATGACATAAAGGCTGTCACGATATCGCGACACCTTAGAACAAAGCAAGAGCTAAAATGCAGATGTCGCGATATCGCGACACCTCGACAAAGAAGGTCGAAGGGCAGAAAAGTGTCGCGATATCGCGACACATTGGCAAAAAAGAACCAAAGGCAGAAAAGTGTCACGAAATCGTGACATGTCGCGTTTTCGCGACCTGGCTAAGAAAGAGAAGGCAGGTTTTCATGGACTATTGCAGAACGATAGTTGGCAGTTCCAGAAGCCGTTAAGGCAGTTCCAAGAAACCGTTGCAGCGGTTACAGGGACGGTTGCGAACGGCGTTTACAGCAAGAATCTGTGATGATAAAAAGGGATTTTTTGAAGGATTGTGGAGGCTGGGGAGACGAAGGCTGTGACTTCTTTTGGCATTTTTTCTGTACTGTGTAATCTTCCATGGTTCCGAATTGTAAAGCTTTCCATGCTTCGAAATAAAATTAATGAAATAAAATTGCGTCTTTTCTTTGTTAATTAAAATTGGCTCCCCATCAAGTGGTATCAAAGTAGTAAGATTTTGAGTGTGTGAACAGAGCGCCGAACGTGAGGCAGCTTGCACCAGGATCTGGGGTTACGGGTTCTGAGAAACAGTGAAGCAGAATGCCATCGCGAAGAAATCATGGTGCTGGAAGGAACGTGGTTCCTGAAGGAGACTTTCGAGCATTGTAGAGGCAAGTGCAGGCCCTGCAGGAAGAATTGCGTAGAGGAGTAGAGCCAAGAGGAGAAGACCAAAGCGATGATGAAGCTTGCGGAGTTGATGATCCGTCTGAAGAAGAAGAAGAAGCGATGAGTTCTGCAGAAGCTCGAATGATTAAAGCCATTTCTCAAATTGGGAAAAGGCCGAAGATTGATGTATCCACATATTCTAGAAATTTAAATCTAGAAGAATTGATAGACTGGATTAATGACATGGAGGAATATTTTGAATATGAGGAGGTTGAAGATCCAAATCGAATAAAATTTGCCAGAACAAAGTTGAAAGGCCATGCTGGCATATGGTGGAAAGGAGTGCAGTTGGAAAGAAACCGGAGAGGAAAAGAAAAGATCACCAGGTGGGATCGAATGGTTGAAAAACTAAAACGGCAGTTTATTCCGACAGATTACGAATTAGATCTGCTGAGAAAAATGCAGAGTTTGCGCCAGTCCAGCAAGTCTGTTAAAGAATATACAGAGGAATTTTTTAAAATTTCTATCAGAACCGGTCATACGGAAGCAAATAAAGAGAGAGTAGCCCGTTACATTAATGGGTTGAGAACCAGCGTGCAAGAAGAATTGAGTTTGGTCCGAATGAGCACCATTGAAGATGCTTACCAGTTTGCTCTAAAGGTGGAAGAGAAACTGAACCATAGATTTGATAGCAAACAAAGAGGAAGAGGTCGTGGTGGAAGAACTGGTGGAAGAACCAGTGGAGGTAAATATGATGACCAAAAGCAGACTGGTGAAACCAGCAATCACCAGGAACAGAAGGAGGAGAATGCTTACCGACCCCGTAATCAGAACAATGATTATCAAAGGGGACGAGGTAGAGGTGGACGCGGATATGGAAGAGGCAGATTTCATGGAACCTGTTTCAATTGCGGAGAAGAGGGGCATCGATCATATGAGTGTCCCAAACACCAAGAAACACCGAACAGAAGGCCTGAAGGTAATGCCAGAGCTACGGTTGTTGAGGATGGTGTTGAATCTGAGCACTCTGAAGAAGCAGAGCGAGGAGAAGTGATGATCACAAGGAGAACCTTGTTGAACGAAGAGAAGGAACCAGATCAACGAAAAAGCCTGTTTCGCACGAGGTGCAAATGTTCAGGTAAAATCTATAATATTATTATTGATAATGGTAGTACAGATAATTTGGTTTCTGAGGAAATGGTAGCTAAGTTAAAGCTAGAAAGAAGATAGCACCCGCATCCATACCGGATTGCGTGGTTGCAGAAGGACCATAGAGCATTGGTCAGTGAACAATGCTTGGTCAAGTTTCAAATTGGAAGATACCAGGATGAGGTCCTGTGTGATATTTTGCCGATGGATGCTTGCCATTTGTTGCTGGGAAGACCATGGCAATTTGACAGACGTGCAGCGCATGATGGGCATGCAAATACCTATTCCCTGACAAAAGACGGAGTATGCCACAAACTGAAGCCATTGAAGGAGGTTGAGGAAAAGGTATGCAATAATGCTAGAATTTGTTTAGTAGATGGCAAAAAATTTTTGGATGGTCTAAAGAGGGATTCAATGTGTTATGCATTAATTCCTGTTGTAAAGAGAAAAGAAACTACTGACATTCCAGCAGAAGTTGAACATCTGTTAGCAGAATTTCTTGATATTATATCAGACAATGTGCCTGAGGGTTTGCCGCCAATGAGGAAGATTAGTCATCAGATTGACTTAATGCCAGGATCTAGCTTACCCAATAAGGCCGCCCATAGAATGTCTCCTGTAGAGAATGAAGAGTTGAACCGACAAGTTCAGGAATTGTTGAGGAAGGGTTTGATTCGAGCAAGTTTGAGCCCTTGTGCAGTGCCAGCAGTACTTGCACCAAAGAAGAATGGCGAATGGCGAATGTGCACTGATTCCCGAGCCATTAATAAAATTACCATTAAATATCGCTTTCCATTACCCAGAATGGACGATATAATGGATTGCTTGAGTGGAGCTAAATACTTCACTAAGATTGATTTGAAGAGCGGATATCACTAGATACGTGTTAGAGAGGGTGACGAATGGAAGACAACCTTTAAAACTAGAGAGGGTTTGTATGAGTGGTTAGTTATGCCATTTGGATTGACTAATGCACCCAATACGTTTATGAGGCTGATGAATGAGGTATTGCATGACTTCCTGGAAAAGTTCGTGATAGTTTATTTGGATGATATTTTAATTTTCAGTAAAACATTGGAAGAGCATTTGATGCATGTTCGAACAGTTTTTGAAAAACTGCGTGAGGAGCAGTTATTGATTAATATACAGAAGTGCAGTTTTGTACAGAAAGAGTTGATTTACCTAGGATTTGTCATCTCAGAGGAGGGTCTGAAAATGGATCCTGAAAAGGTGAAGGCTATCATTGAATGGCCTGCCCCATGAAATGTAACAGAGGTAAGATCATTTCATGGTCTTGCAAGTTTCTATCAAAAATTTATTAGAGACTTTAGCAGTATTTGTGCACCCCTAACAGAAACTATGAGAGGGGATAAGAGAGAATTTAAGTGGATTGCCAAGGCAGGTACCAGTATGGACATATTGAAAAAGAAAGTGATAGAACAGCCCATTCTGGCACTTCCAGATTTTAATAAAGTGTTTCAGGTTGATTGTGATGCCAGTGGCAGTGCCATTGGAGCTGTATTGAGCCAAGAAGGTAAACCTGTTGCATACTTTAGTGAAAAATTGAATGATGCTCGCAAGAAATATTCTATTTATGATCAAGAATTCTATGCTATAATTCAGGCTCTTAAGAAATGGAGACATTATTTGCTAACCAAAGAGTTTGTTTTATATACTGACCATCAAGCTTTGCAGTATATAAATAGTCAAGGTAAACTTAACCAACGACATTTGAAGTGGGTTGAATTCCTGCAGAGTTATACCTTTGTCTTGAAGCATAGAAGTGGCAAATCTAATAGAGTTGCAGATGCCTTGAGTAGAAGGCACAATTTGTTGATGGAAATGAGAGTGCAAGTTGTTGGGTTTGATGAACTCAAGAGTTTATACCCAGCAGATCCAGATTTTGCAGAGGCATGGACGACATGTGTGTCTCCTACTACTATGGATCGTACTAAGTGGTTGGATTTTATGATCCAATATGGGATGCTATTTTGGTAGAACCAGTTGTGCATTCCACGAAGTTCCATGAGGGAAAATTTGATCAAAGAGAAACATAGCGGAGGACTAGCAGGGCATTTTGGTCGAGATAAGACCATTGCTCTCATTAGTGAGAATTACCATTGGCCGTAGTTGCAGCCGGATGTGACCAAATTTGTGCAGGGTTGCAGAGTGTGCCAGATGGCAAAAGGAGTCAGCTAGAATACAGGAATGTACCAGCCATTGCCTGTACCAGAGAGACCGTGGGAGGACATCAGTATGGATTTTGTTCTTGGTTTGCCAAGGACACAACGTGGAAATGACGCCATTTTTGTTGTTGTTGATAGGTTTTCGAAGATGGCTCATTTTATTCCATGTCAGAAGACAAGTGATGTTGTTCATATTGCAGGCTTGTTTTTTAGGGAGGTTGTGCGCCTTCATGGTCTACCCCAAAGCATTGTCTCGGACAGAGATACCAAATTTGTGGGTTATTTCTGGAGAACCCTGTGGAAGAAGCTGAAAACAGAATTGAAATTCAGTTCTGCGTACCACCCGTAGACTGATGGACAGACCGAAGTAGTCAACCGAAGTTTGGGTAATCTTCTACGATGTCTGGTAGGAGATAAACCCAAGGGATGGGATCTGATTTTACCATAGGCAGAGTTTGCTTACAATAATTCTGTCAATCGTAGTATTGGTAAATCCCCATTCCAGATAGTGCATGGGAACAACCCGAGAAACGCTTCTGAGTTGAGGCCGATGGATAAGGGTGACAAGCGCAGTGCTGAAGCTGAAGACTTTGCAGCACACATGAAGAATTTACATGAAGAGGTACAGCAGCATATCAGTAAAATGAATGCTACGTACAAAGCCAGAGCAGATCTGAAGTGGCGTTTCAAGGAATTCCAGATAGGAGATGAAGTCATGGTTCATTTGCGCAAGGAACGTTTTCCTACCAAAACCTACAATAAGCTAAAAATGAAGAAGTTTGGACCATGCCGGATCATAGGTAAACGAGATTCAGGCAATGCCTATGAAGTAGATCTACCGAGTGAGATGAATATTTCACCCATCTTCAATATTTTAGACTTGGTTGAATATCATGCAGGCAGTTGTAGCGAACCACCCAGTCCGGATCTATGGAACATTCCAGCATCCACTCCAGACAAAGAAGAAATTGAAGACATACTCGACACTCGCGAAGGCGAAGTACCCAAAATAGGCAATATTCAGAGTATTTGGTCAAGTGGAAGAACCGACCTATCGAAGATGCCACATGGTTGTCCAAATCAGAGGTTGATCATCTGGGTTTTCCTCTGACCATCCAGAAGTGAGGATCACTTCTAAACATCTACCTCGGGTGTCTGATGCAGGAGCATCCAGGGCAGCACAACAATCTTGCATCACCAAAAAAGACAAACAAAAGAAACAAGCAAAAAAAGTTCTAAGTTTGAAAAAAATATTCTAAGGTTCAAAGGTGTCGCGATATCGCGACATAAAAGTTGTCGCGATATCGCGACACCATCAGCATAACGGTAGGCGCAAACTAAGTTGTCGCGATATCGCGACATAAAAGTTGTCACGATATCGCGACACCATCAGCATAACGACGGGCGCAAACTAAGTTGTCGCGATATCGCGACACCATCAGCACAATGGCGGGCGCAAACTTAATTGTCGCGATATCGCGACATAACAGTTGTCGCGATATCGTGACACAATCAGCACAACGGCGGGCGCAAACCCAAGTGTCACGATATCGCGACACAAAGGTTGTCGCGATATCGCGACACCTCCGATCAAGGGCAAAAGCAAAACTCAAGTGTCACGATATCGTGACATAAAGGTTGTCGCGATATCGCGACACCTCAGAACAAAGCAAGAGCTAAAATGCAGATGTCACGATATCGCGACACCTCGACAAAGAAGGTCGTAAGATGAAAAAGTGTCGCGATATCGCGACACATTGGCGAAAAAGAACCAAAGGCAGAAAAGTGTCGCGAAATCGTGACATGTCACGTTTTCGCGACCTGGCTAAGAAAGAGAAGGCGGGTTTTTGCGGACTGTTGCAGAACGACAGTTGGCAGTTCCAGAAGCCGTTAAGGCAGTTCCAGGAAACCGTTGCAGTGGTTACAGGGACGGTTGCGAACGGCGTTTGCAGCAAGAATCTGTGATGATAAAAAGGGATTTTTTGAAGGATTGCGGAGGCTGGAGAGACGAAGGCTGTGGCTTCTTTTGGCATTTTTCTTACTGTGTAATTTTCCATGGTTCCGAATTGTAAAGCTTTCCATGCTTCGAAATAAAATTGCGTCTTTTGAAATAAAATTGCGTCTTTTCTTTGTTATTAAAATTGGCTCCCCATCAAAACCTTAAAAATTGGTGATTTGACTCCAGTTTGAATCTTTTCCCTAGTAGATATTACTTTTACATTATTAAAGAATGGAAGATTATATCCAACTCCAAGTTGTGTATAGGGTAATTGAATTTTTAAGTCATGATTCATATGCAATTACACATCCATATTACAACAAGACATCCCTTAACCTTTCCTTGGAAGCATTCATGTACACTAAAAAAAGTTTTTTGGATCTAGTATAACAAATATAGGTGCATTACTATCTCAACTCTTGAAATTATGCTTCACACTTCTTTTTCCGAACAAATTTATTTATTTTTTCTATGTAGAAATATGATAGGATTAAAAAATTTGAAAAAAATCTAAACAAATGTTTGACATATGATAAAACTTACGACTTATAAAAAATTTGTAGGGACTAATTTATAACCTTAATCTTTGACAGGCCAACTAGTATCCATTTTTCTAATATAATAAGCCTTAGGTATCATATCTATTTTTAAAAGAAGAGGTATTTTGAAATATTAGTACACTTTTATTCTTTGAGACATTGCAATATTTGTCTCAAGTGCTCCTCATATTTTTATTCATTCTTGAAGTAGGTTAGATGTCATTAATAAATATGAAAACAAACTTATATCCAAGTACATATTGAATAATCTATTCACTAAATATATAAATATTGCTAGCACATTGGTTAACCCAAAAGGAATAATAATAAAGTCATATTCCTATATCAAGTTTTGAATTCTATTTTATAAATATAAGCATATTTTATACATAGTGATAATACTCTGATATCAACTTAACCTTTGAAAATGTTGTTGCTTTATACATATGATCAAATAATTTATTATTGTGGGGCAAAGAGTAGCTACTCTTAGTGGGGATGTAACTATATCTAATCAATGTAGAATCTCATTGATCTATACTTCTTAATAAATATTAGGGGTGTACCCCATGGTCAGACACTTGGGTGAATTAACTATTTTTATAGTAGTTAAAGTTATATTTTAATTCACTTAACTCTATAGATATCATTATTTAAGGTACCTTTGATATTGCTTAGGCTCCAAGCACAAGCTCTATTGAGAAGTCAAGCTTACTTGAAGGAGGTCAAGTTAAAAACTCATAAATTAAGACATCCTTGAACTTCTTATGAATGATATGAGAGTCCATATGTATTTCTCTCTTTTCACACTAATTATCTTAAAATAAATTAACAAACTATTGACATCCCTTCCTAAACCTTCTTTTAAGTCACATTGTTGATATTCTTCTTAAAGATATAGTATAAAATATGCCTTGGATCCCTACATTATGTTCTAAATTACAAACACGATAAACACTATTAGTGCAATAATATTACTTTACTTGATGATTGCTTAGATAATCCATGCATACAATAATATCATATGAACACAAGGGCATCATCAAGAGGTCTAAACATGTGATCCAATATCTAAAATTAATTTCACACTTGTAACTTCAATCTTAATGGATTGGAGAATACTTGAAGCTATTTTCTCTTGCCAAGATTTACTTAGATCTTGCTCTACCAAACTAAACATTCCTACCAAATTAGAATTACTAAAAGAACTAGAGTCCATAGGGTCAATCAAAATAGATACTTGGTGATCCAAAATATTACCTAATATTTTAATCACATCCACTTGGTGCTCAAATTTTGTAGTTTTGCACAACTGCATACACTTGATGTATGTTTGATTCCCCATTTGAGTAGGCTATGATTGGGATGCACTTCCTCTTCCTAATTTTTATTTATATTAGAAAAAATCACTAGCAAAAAGTGGACCACAAAAAAACATCCTCTTGATGGTTTCATTCTCAGAGCACTTATGTTGGGCCTAATTTGATTGTATTAGGAGGTGACTATGTTTAATGTGTACTTTTGCAAACACCTATATTTTTAAGAAAATTGGGGTATCAATTTTTCTTCTAAGATCTACTTCTATCTAGCACATAATTTTTTTATTTTGGGATTTAATCTTATGTTTGATCTATGATGCAAAAACAAAAATGCAGCAAACCTAAACTTAAAACTAATTAATGCACTTTACATAAAAATATTATCTCCTTCTCTTTTCAGACAAGAGGTGCAATAGACAATTTACTCTAAAATGTAAGCTACATGCAATTTTACTTCAATGCCTATAAAATAATGATTCAATTTTTCCCTATTTCAATCACATTCAAAACAAGATTCACAAATTTCCATTTGCTAATTAATTCAACAAACAAAAATAGAAAACCCTAAATACTATACAAAAGAACATATCTCATACCCTAGAATAGAAATGACAAAATGCAAGATAAAATGTACCAAATTTTATCATAGAGGTAAAAATACCACCCTCTTGTAGAAGTGCCACTTGCTCCTTACTAGTACTTTCACAAGACTCGTTAAAGTACTACAAGACAAACAAAAAAGTGGAAATGAGTGTAGGAGGATCTATCATGCATTAGAGAAGAAAATAAATTTCTTGATTTGACAATTAGACCAAAGATCAAATGTTAACAAAAAAATATTAAGTAGATGTAAAAAAGAGGAGAATAGACACAATCCAGACCACAATTTTAAGTTTTTTCTAGTGGAGGATTGCTGAAAGATGATTGTTAATGACTTGATGCTAATTTGGTGTTGTTTTGATGCTTGCGATAAATTGCTAAAAAAATGAAAGGATGTAGGTTCACAAAATAGCTTTTTGCAAAGTAATTTTGATAGCATAAGGATATGTCTTTTGATAATTCTTCTTCTCATTAGAAGGACTATCTATATTTTTTGCTTTTTCTTAGCAATATTTTTGCAATATTTTTATAATATTTTAAGAATCATTTTTCAATATTATTTTACAATATCTTGTAATATTTTTTGGAACCTCTTACAATATTTTTACAATAATTTTTGTAATCTATTGCAATATTTTTTAATCTCTTGTAATATTCTCTAGTGCTAACTAAAAGGTGGATTTATATAGGGTTTTAGGTTTAGGATTTTGGTTTTTAGCACTCTACTAGTTTGACTTTGGCACCAAAGTTTTAAATTTTTCAAAAATAATGGCTTTTCGCATGAAAAGGATAAAAAATACTAGTTGTTATTTTCTCATAGTTTGAGGCATTGATCATTATGGAAGTATAAACATATATATACTCATTGGAAAATAGTTTTTCATACCTTTCTAATTGAAGTATTTATTTGTGTATTTTTGAATATTTATAGTTGATATTAGTGCTCCAAAGATTCAATTATTTTTTGAAGCACAAATGTTACAAATTTGGGCATGATAAAGGTGGATTTAGTTAATTTTATAAGAATCTTGGTGGATGGTGGTTATTTTGGACTAAAGTGCACAAAATGTGGTGTCTATATTTTATCCCTTTTTGATGCATTTATTCTAAAATAAATACATAAAAAAATAACTTAGATGCCCCTATTTGATATTGATGCTTATGGTTGATGAGGGATGCAAAGATTGATCAAAGTGATGTTAAGGATTGCATTTTAGAAAATATTAAATGTTGTTTTACCCTAGTATGTTCCCTCAGGTTTTTAAATAAAAACCATGTTGAACCAAGAAAACTCAATTTGTTTATGATCCACATAAGGGTGGTGGTGAAAAGTAGACTAAAATGGGATGAAAAATTAAAAGGTGATTTTGTCAATATTCAAAAGAAAGGATTTATGTTTGATTGGATAAAGTGGGGTTTTTGATTGAGATAATAATTGATTAGAGATTTGATTAATGATTGATGATTAATGGATGATCTTGAATTAAGGACATGTTAAGGAAGATCAACTAGAAAAATAAAAGAGCAAAGATAAAAAGATATGAAGGGAAAGAATGAAAGAATGAGAGACACCAAATGTTGCCAATTTTTTTGTTTTTGTAAAATTGATTACCTTGAAGTGTTTTAACTTAAAGGACATTTTTACAACTAATTACCTTTAAGTATTAACTTAATGAATTTTTTCTAAAATATAGATATATAGCTATGTACAGAGTGATCACCATTAAGTAATGACCTCTTAGCCTAATTATTAGATGAACACTTTAGTAGTGATATATTTTTCTTCATGAGATATATAAATATGCACAAAAGAGCTTTTTATAATCGATCACCTTTAAGCATTTAACTTAAAGAACAATTTTGAAATTGATTACCTTTAAGTGTTACCTTAAAGGAAATTTTTGTAAGTGATTACCTTTAAGTGTTACCTTAAAGGATATTTTTGTAAGTGATTACCTTTAAGTGTTACCCTAAAGAATATTTTTGAAATTGACTACCTTTAAGAGTGAACTTAAAGGATAATTTTTGAGATTGATTACCTTTAAGCATGAACTTAAAGGATAATTTTTTAGATTGATTACCTTTAAGCATGAACTTAAAGGATAAATTTTAGATCAACTACCTTTAAGCATGAATTTAAAGGATAATGTTTTAGATTGATTACCTTTAAGCATTAATTTTAAGGATAATTTTTGAAGTCGATTACCTTCAAGCGTAAACTTAAAAATAATTTTTAAAAACTAATTACTTTTAAGTAGATGCCCAAGGGAATGTTTTGATAAACTAATTACCTTTGAGAAAATGCCCAAAGGATATTTTTGATAAATTGATTACCTTTGAGTGAGCACCCAAAGTGCTTTTTGTAATGAATATGATTACCTTTGAGTAAGAATCCAAAGTACAATTTGATGAACACAATTACCTTCAAGAAATGTTTAAGGAGATTTTTTATGTGTTGATAATATAATATATGGATAATTCTAAGCAAATTTTTAGAGGGAATTCTAATGAGTTGATGAGATGTAATTCCTTTAATCAAGCACTTAATTTTTTTTGATGATTTTCTTACCTTTAAATACCTACTTAAAAATATTTGAATTATTTTATTTATTCATTAGCTATCTAATGTTTAGAATCCTATTAGTCATAGGACATCTTGATTAATTTATCACCCTAGTCTTAGGGTGATTAGATTGATTTTTTTATCTAAGTTACCTCATAGGGAAGTGTTATAGAAGACTTATGCTTTATTGACATGATAATAAATAATACCCCTAGTTGAGGAGACATTTCATTGTTAGCTAATTTCCCCCAAATGTAAGATGTTAGCGGGAAAGAAACATAGGATAAGATTGATAGGACTATCAACACCTGCAAAGGATCATAATATTATCATGTAGACAAGGATGATACAATTTTTTTTTGATGTGATTGGATTTGTGATCAAAACCTATTAATTTTATAGTATTCATCATATGACAAAGAAGTTATAGTTTAGAATATCTTGAAGATTTGATTTTGAGATAAAATAGATTGATCTAGATATAGATAAACTATAAATATAGATGATAGATTGATGATTTATATTGATAAATATAGTTTGAGTTAAGTTGATGAAGAGGTAGACTATTTTTAATTGATGAAGAGATAGATTGATGATTGATATACTAATGTAAACTGATATAGATGAAATAAGTTGGATTGATTGATAGAGAAAGATTGATTTAGTTTGATAAAGATATTTGTATACTAAGTATAAGTGGATTCAAATTGAAAGTTATAAATTAACTTATATATATAGGGATAGATTGATGATTGACGTAAATTGATAAATATGGACTAATTTGGATTGACTGATAGAGATAGATTGATTTAATTTGATAAATATATTAAGGTTCAATTTTCTAGAGATAAGTTGATTCATATTAATAGTGATAGTTTAACTTATACTAATAGAGATAGATTGATCAAAATTGCTTCAAAAAAATTAAATTAAGTTTATAAAAATAGATTTAATTGGATATTGATATGAAAAAGATAGATTGAACCAAGATGATAAGGATGGATTGATTGAGAAAAATAAATTGAGATAACTTTATTTAAATTACTAGTGATTTTTAGAGAGATTGAAATTGAGAGGGAAAGGTTGATAGGGATAGATTGAATAAGATTGATGAATTACATTAGATGGATTTGAATTGATATATATATATATTTTAACTTCATTTAGATTCAGGGCTATGCATAATGGATAGATCTAAAAATGTATTTATAATAATGAGGTGAATAAGTTTTAAAATTGAGGTAAATTGTGCTCAAATTCATGTAGAAGACATGGTGAATTGCCTTATTTTCATGAAAAAATATAAAATATGGTGAATTTATCAAAAAAATTAAATATATAATAAAAGAATATCACTTGCATAGTACATGATGATATATGGATTCCTATCGGTTGCATGGTACACAATGACTTACAATAGCCTACCAATTGCATGGCATACAATGACACAGGTAGTCTGTCTATTGCATGGCACACGATGAAATACAATAGTCTACTAGTTGCATAGCATATGATGACACATGATAGCCTATTGGTTGCATGGTACATGATGACTTTAACAACACCAAAGCCTACCAACACTATGGAAATGATGCTTAACAAGAGCCTATCTATAACATGCTTTACAATACCTGATGAGAGACTATCGATAACATACTTCACAATGCCTAACCAAAGCCTATAGGTACCATGGCCACAATACCTAGAAAAATCCTACTGACAACATCCTTTGTGATGCAGGTCCGAGGTGTAGACCAATTGGTTCATCCAAACCCCATAAGGGGGCGGAGGTCCAAGGTTCAAATCTCGAGCCTCGTCGGACTGAACGCTTGGTCCTTTCTTGGTGCTTTCAGCATCATAAAAGGATTAAAATGATTGTGGCATGGTGTTTATAGGGGCGGAATGCATGAATATCTGCGTGGTGGCTTCTAGGGAAGACAGTGTAGAATACTGTGGTGGCCATAAAAGCTGGACAACCAACCCAGATTCGTGGCGACTACCGATTCCACCATGTAAATTCAAAAAAAAAAAAACATGCTTTGTGATGCTTGACAAGAGCCTATCAATAACATGTTTTGTGATGCTTGATAATAACCTATCAACAACATGCTTCATGACACCTGGTGAGAGCCTACCAATATCATATTCCATGATGCTTGATGAGAGCCTCTTGGTACCAGGCTACACAATAGTCTATCAATTTTATTTCAAAATATGACTAAAGATAACCTATCAATGGTATTCTACACACCTACTACCATGCATTGACACCTCACTTAATGTTAACATGTGTCAATACCACATTTGTTGCTATACATGCAAACACCTATAAGAGGGCATACAAATTTTTATTTCTCTTCTTTGCGCACAACAAAAAAATCTAAATCTTACACAAGCCTTTCGAAACCTTCTAGAAACCTTAAAAAACATTTTTAAACCCTTCCAATATATTGCAATAATGGTCAAACCTTCATCCATTCTTCCATTAAAAATTATTTTCAAAAACCTCATTTTCCTGCTCATCTCCAAAGTTCTCAATACTCCTAATTACGATTCAACATGGCTAACAAAATTTGGGCTTATGGGGTTAGTATCAATGCCCCAATACAACATGGACAATAATTTATTGCATAGGATTATTGAGTGCTATGACAATGACGGTTAAATCATCACTATCACCATCAATAAAAAGACTCTCCCCTTCTCTATTACACTGATTGATGTCCCTAGATTTACAACCCTTACATATAAAAATTGTGAACCCATCACATCAAAATTCTCTCTATTTGATGGTGACAAAATATATCTTGAGAACACCTACAATCTCTCATCAGGATTTTTATCAGGTAAGAATTTCAAATTAAAATTTTCCTCTTCCATTCATAGTTTCCAAATGTAATAATTAATTTTATGTTATAACATTTTTGCAGGGCATTCAAACCCATCCAAAAGGGGTCTAGTATTTTTAATTATTACCCACAAGTTTCTTTGCATGGTCATCAATTTATTCCAGGAACATGTTATTTTGTACAAAAAAACAATAAACATTCCATTTTGGGTTTTAGTGTATATGTTGTGTTGTCTTAGAAATAATATATTTGACTAGTCCTCATATATTTCCAATAGAATCACAAGTGATCTTAACAACACATGCACAAACATTGATGCCATTGTTTCTAATACCAATTATTTGATTTCCTTTTTCTAAGAAATATTTTACAATGTAAAGAATACCTTAGTCCCCATATCCCTCCACCCGAAATTGAAGATAGTTAGCTTAACCATTGAAGAGATGCAGGTAAAATTTATAAATTTGTAATAAACTTTTTTATTATATTATAATATAGTGTTTATTTTTTTAATTTTTAAAATTTACACTTGAATGTAGAAAAGAGTGATATCATCTTCTAATAGAAGAGAGTCTGTAATTAGAGGAAGTGAATATCGACAAGGGAAGTGTCATTAGGGAAGTGAATATATTTAGGGCTTGTCATGACGGAGTTTCCTATCAACTTGTCATTGTGTAGTAAAGTCATCATAAAAGAGCTGAAGTAAGGTTCCGACATAACTTTGTCATCAGAGTTTTCCATATTTGCTCTTACCATCTTCTACATTGCCATCTTGTATAATAATAAATTACCACTATTTTCAAATGACACCACCATTTTATGAAGCCACCATATTATGAAGTCTAAATACATCATTTAAATTATAATGCAATCAAACCATACATCATTTAATGAATATTTATTACTAGGGAAGACTTTTATTCAATTGATCCCCTCTCTATTATTGCATCATTTTAGTATCAAAGCTAGAAGATATTTGAAGATTAATATGTGCCTGAAGGAGAGATGGCATAATAGGGAAGGAGAAGACCATAAGGTATCATTGCTTGACTACATGCACTTGAAACTACCTAAAGGAGGGGTTTTCAAGTGGATGATGTAAGTGAAACTAAAGAGGAAGTGGACCAAGCATAAGTTCACAATAAAAATAAGGAATATGGAGAAATATTTTGATTTCAAATCAGTGTATGATCCCAAGAAGGTGAATTTTACCGTTATGAAACTAAGGGGTATGCATCCTTGTGGTGGGATCATGGCCAAATACAAATATAAATAAAGGGAAAGAAAAATATTAAGACATGGGAGAAAATGATCACTAAATTGAAGATAAATTTCCTCACATCAGATTACCAAATAGGATTGTTTAGAAGAATTCAAAACCTTAAACAAAAAGAGTTAGAAGTGAAAGAGTATACAAAGGAGTTCTATAAGTTGACCATTAGAGTTGATCATATTGAATATGATGAGGAGAATGTGGAAAGATACATAAATGGAATAAGTGTATCCATACAAGATGACATTGGTTTAAAACAAATTAGAATTGTGGAAGAGGTATACCAGTATGCACTTAAGGTAGAGGAAAATTTGTTACATAGACAATAAAATAATGTGAGAGGAAGGTGATGATCTACTTGAGGAAGATAATAGTCAAATAATGGTAGTGGACAACATTTGCAATAAGGAGAAGCTAGTACTTCTCAAAGTGATTCCAATCAAATTACCTAATAGAAAGGTGCATTATCAAGAGGACGAGGTGGATTTGATAAATATAGAGATTATGTTATTGTTGGTAAGTTCTATAGATGCTTTAAATATGGACATAGGGCCTTTGAGTTTCCTCAAGTGCAATAAAGTAGTGGACATGGAAGAGAATCTAGTAACTAGATTGCACAAGCAAATGAAGATAATATTGCTACAATGAAGCACATGGAAGAACCCAAACAAGGAGAATTCCTTATGACATAAAGGATATAGTTAAAACCAACAAAGGAGGTGTATGGGCCTAAGTAGATAAGGAGCCTATTTAGAATTGTTTGTAAATTAGAAGGTAGATATTGTAAGGTGATTGTGGATAATGAAAAAATAAATAACTTGGTTTCAATAGAAATGGTGGAGAAGGTTGGGTTGAAGAAGATTGAACACCCAGATTTATATAAGGTGCCATGGTTTCAAAAGGGAAATTAAATTTTAGTAATAGAATAATGTATGGTAGACTTCCAAATTGGCTCTTATAAGGATGCAATATTATGTGACGTTATGCATGGATGCTTGTCATGTTTTGTTGGGAAGACCATGGTAATTTGATAAAAATACAATGCATGATGGTAGGGAGAACACCTATGTGATTGATAAGGATGTCAATAGGTACACATTAAGTCCATTGAATGATAAAGAGAAAGAAATGGATAAAATTTCTACAATGTGCCAATATATAGAAAAGAAATCCTTGAAGGGAAAGAAGAAGAAGGAAGCATGTTTTGCTTTCATAGCTAAACCCATATAAGAGAGGATAGTGGGCAAGATGGATGAAACCCCATATGAGGTGAAGGAATTGGTTGAAAAATATGCGAAGGTTCTTTCAAAATATGAGTTGCAACTGATAAGGAGCATGGGTTATCACATGGATTTCTATCTTTGATCAAGCTTACATGATAAGCTAACACCAATGGAGAATGATGAGTGTAGCATAAAGGGAGTATTCTTGGAAGGGGAGGTGAATTAAGAGGTTTTGAGATGCATGTCTGAGTTTTGTAAACACTTTGGCCCAAATAATACAACTATATGATTTACCATTGTATGATTTATAAAACTCTTAAAAATTGACTGTATGGTTCCAAATCGTACAATTTGGTGAAGGTCCACTCCACCCAAAACTCACACAATACCCAATATCACAACAAATTTCCAAAAGAAACCCAACATCTAATATTACTTCAATGAAATGGAAATACAAAATCAGAAATTACAATGTTATGACCACAAGGCCGATTTTATTACAAAGAAAATCTATTAGAAATCTGCAAGTTGGAGCCACGATCTATAATACTAGACTACCTCCAATAAATCTTTGTTCCCTCTTTAATAAATTCCATTGAATATTCTAGAAAATATAACTCCCCTTTTTCACCATTCATTTTCTCACCCAGGAATATATTCATTTGAAATTTGAATTTTCATTTTTCCTGCCCAAGAAGATATTCAATTGAAATTTGAATTTTCATTTTCCCGCCCAGGAAGATATTCATTTGAAATTTAAATTTTGGTGGCACAACTTCTCAAGGTCATAAATTTTGACTTGATTGTTTGACTGGCTGTTATAATATATCATTGGAAAGCTTGAGAAGAGATATACAATGACAAATGATCTAATTATCTATTTATAAAATTTGTATCATTTTTTGGGGCCTTTAAGGTCTTCAAATTTTACTTTTAAACTTTATTGACAAGATTTCTTGAGATGAAAACTTTAATATCTCTCAAACCGTTCAGGATATTGGGGTGATTCTTTTACCACCGATTTTTTTTTCAATTTTTCTCCTTGGGGTAAATTTTCAATTCCATACATACCCATTCAGGATAACTTACTAAAAATAGCAAGTGATCATTTTTTACCTTTTTGGACTTTTGACTGACTTACACCTCTCAAGTGTCATCATGGACTCCAAAACAACTAAAGAAACCTACAATCGAAAGAGAAAATGTAAATTTTTGGTGATGCAAGATTGCTCTTACACCACTAGATCCCCCTACATAAGGAAAACCAAGATGGTCAACCTTTGTCTTAGACAACCATGATGAATCTTCAACATGCCTTTCTTTCCACTTAACCAGATATTCTTCATATTGTTTATTTCTTGTACTTTTGCGTATACGGCTATCCAAGATTTCTTCTATATCTTCTTTCTCTAGAGTAGATGTTGGAATATTCCATCATTCTCCTACTGGTCCATCCTTATTTTATTCTTCATGATACTTTGTCAAGTCAAAAATTTTGAACACAAATGATATGTTAATTCCACTTGGTAATTTCATCTCATATGCATTTATTGAATCATGTTTCTTTATGATCCTGCATGGTCCAAACTTCTTCATTTTCAAATTGTTATAAGTTATAATAGGAAATATTTCTTTTCTCAGGTGAACCATAACTTTATCTCCAACTTGGAATTTCTTACACCTTCGCTTCTGGTCTGTCTTTGCCTTGTATTGAGTATTCATCTTATTAATATGCTTCCTTACCTCTTCATGCAAGTTATTTAGGTGCTCTACAAAGTCCTTTATATCAACACTATTCCTTTCTCCTTTTTCCATATTCCTCAACTCAAAAGAATTCCTTGGACTTCTACCATATAAAATATGGAATGGGGATTTACTAGTACTCCTATTGATAGAATTATTGTAAGAAAATTATACCTATGGTAAAATAAAATCCCATACTTTGGGCTTATCTCCTACTAAGCATCTTAGTAGGTTGCCCAAACTCCTATTCACCACCTTTGGTTGTCCATGAGTCTACATATGGTGTGTAGAAATGAACTTCAAATCTATCTTCAACTTTTTCCATAAGGTCCTTCAAAAATAACCCATAAATTTGGTATCTCTTTATGAAACTATACGCTTTGGTAGACCATGTAGTCGTACCACCTCTCTAAAAAACAACTCTACAATGTGAACTACATCATTAGTTTTCTTGTAGGGAATGAAATGTGCCATATTAGAAAATCTATCAACCACCACAAATATTGAGTCATGTCCTCTCCGTGTCATTGGTAAGCTAAAAACAAAATCCATGCTATTATCTTCCCATGGTTTATCTAGTATAGGTAATGGCTGATATAGCCCGATGTTCTGTCTTAAACCTTTTGCCATTTTGCATACTCTAAAAATTTGTACAAACTTCTTCACATATTGTTGTAACTATGGCCAATAATAGTTTTTAATAACAAGGGAAATGGTCCTATCTTGACCAAAGTGTCCAGCCAACCCTCCACTATGCTTCTCCTTGATTAGGTTCTCTCTCATAGAACTCCTTGGAATGCACAACTAGTTTCCTCTAAATAACATTCCATATTGGATTAAGAAATCATACCATTTCATTCCATCCAAATTAATAGGTTCCAAGCAAGCTCTCCAAGCTTCTACAAAATCTAGATCTTCAAGGTACAAACTCTTGAGTTCATCAAAACCAACAACCTCCACCTTCATCTCTATCAATAAATTTTACCTTCTACTTAAGGCATATGCAACTCTGTTTGACCTTCCACTCATGTGCTTCAACACAAAAGTATAACTCTGCAAAAACTCAACCCATTTTAAGTGCCTTTGATTTTAGTTTCCTTGAATATTACTATATTGCAAGGCCTGATGATCAGTATATAAAACAAACTCTTTTGGCAACAAATAGTGTCTCTATTTCTTCAAAGCTTGAACTATAACATAAAAATCCTAATCATAGAAATAATAAATTTTCTTGGTATCATTAAGCTTCTCACTAAATAGGCAATGGGCTTACCTTCTTGACTCAAAACAGGTCCTATGGCACTACCACTAGCATCAAAATCTACCTAAAATACCTTATTGAAATATGGAAGTGCCAAAACAGGCTACTCTATGAATTTATTCTTCACTTCAACATATTAAAAACTCCTGGCTGCTCCTATAGTCCACTTAAACTCCTTTGTATTCCCTCTCATTGTCTCCATTAGGGGTGCACAAATACTACTAAAATTATTAATAAAATTTCTATAAAAATATTCTAGACCATGGAATGATCTTACCTCTATAATACTCCTTAATGTAGGCCATTCAATGATAGCCATCACTTCTTTGGGTCTATTTTAAGACCTTTAGCTAAGACAACAAATACCAGATACACCAACTCTTTCTTCACAAAACTACATTTCTTTATATTAATCATCAACTTCTCATCCCTTAGCTTCTCAAAAACTCTTTGAATATGCATTAGGTGCTCCTCCAATGTCTTAATAAAAATCAAAATGTTATCAAAATAAACAATAACAAATTTTCCCAAAAATTCTTTCAATACCTCGTTCATAAGCTTCATAAATGTGCTTGGTATATTGGTTAGCCCAAATGGCATGACTAACCACTTGAACAAGCCCTCTTTAGTCTTGAAGGTTGTATTTCACTCATATACTTATTTGATATGGATCTGATGATACTCACTCTTCAGGTCAATATTTGTGAAGTACTTGGTTCCACTCAAAAAATCCATAAGGTCATCCATCCTTGGCAATGGAAATTTGTATTTGATTGTAATCTTGTTAATGGCTCAAGAGTCTGTACACATTGTCCATTATCCATATTTCTTTGGTGCTAGTATTACATGTACTGCACATGAACTCAATCTATCCTAAATCAATCCTTTCTTCAATAGCTCTTGAACTTATTTTTTCAGCTCCTCATTCTCTATAGGAGTCATTCTATGGGCTACCTTATTTGGTAAACTATTTCTTGGTATCAAATCCATCTAGTGACTAATCTTCCTCCTTACTAGTGAAAAAACTTCAGGTACATTATATGATATAATATTTTGGAATTATCCCAACAGATATGAGAATTCTACTCATATATCTTCACATTTTTTCTTCATTAACTCTAAATACATAGCACATATGCTCACACTTCATATCATCCATAAATTTTCTACCATAAACTAAACAATTTTTTGCACTACTACATACTGTTACACACCAAACCTAGCCGTCGGCTAGGTATCCAAGAGTAAAATATTTCATATATATAGTAGTTAGATTATTCAAAATAAAATCATCATTTTTTATATTTTTGTTCACTGCATTTCGCAATTGCCTTCACGGCGGGGACGTGCCCTCCCTGAGTGGCGAACTATATCCAATTCGTTTTATTTAAATTATTGTTGTGGTTCTTATTACTGCTTTTATACTGTAAGTGTGGAGTTTATTGGAATTAAACATAAAAGAACGAGTTGTAACGTTCTAAGTGGTATCAGTTTGTCAAATTTCGATCCACTATCGCACACAGCCATAGGCATCATTGGCAGCATGCTACAGCCTTAGCAGCTGCGATTCTACTGCAACCAATGTCCATCGCCCGCACGTTACATTTCGTAGTCACCCACATGCAGCACTCAGCTCGCAGGCGGTCACGGTAACAATTAAACAGTCGCCAAGCTTTCAAAAATTCGGTGAAAATACCTGCAAAGTCTCCCGAAGCCGTCAGCCAATCAAAATTAGCGATTTTATTCATATTGCCCGAAAAACTTAAGGTTTTTAATTTATTTTCGGTGCTGACGTCAGTTAAAATTTTTTCCTCCTTCGTGGGTTTTGCTATTTGTCCCACATTGGCCGTGTTTTGTTTACGGAAGGATTTAAAACATTGGAATCTCACCCTATACGTCATGACTGCGGTCACACGTCCGGAGCTCCTACGCGCATAGCAACTCTGTTCCATCCGTTCGTCTCTCTTCCGTCTGCTCGTCGCGTCTATTCCGTTCGTTCGTTTTGTCACGTCTTTTCCGTCCGTTCATTTCGTGTCTTGTTCATTGTCCGTTCTTGTGTCCACTGTCCAGCTGTCATGTTGTTCATTGTGTCCGCTTCGCGTTTGTGTCATCTCACTTATGTCCGTTGTGTCTGCTTCGCGTCTCACATTCATGTCATCTCATCGCTTCTGTTCATTTTTTCTGCTTTGTGTTTTCTTTCCAACGTTGCTTCTGTCCATTGTGTCTACTTCGCGTTCATGTCATCTCACATTTCGTGTCTAGTCTTATCATGTCCTTGCTGACTGTGCCTATGTCCTCGTTGTCCGTCGTCTTCGGGTGGTCCATGGTTAGTGGTTAGTCCCGTGTCGTGTCTTGTATTTCGTCAAGAAAAGTTGTCAAAAATCAAAAATTGCAGTCAAGAAGGAGCCCAAATCCAAATTCAAATCCGCGTCATAGTTGGAGCGACAGTTGAAGCGAAAACCAAATTTTTGGCTAAATTCAACCACATTTTGCAGCAGTCAAAGTTCAAAAGTTCCTAAGCAGGTTATGTTAACAAGTGCATGAGCAAAAGGTGGACCAAAGGATCTGACGATCGATTATCAAGCTCAGAGATGCCCAATACAAGCGCAAGAAGACCTAATCGAAGCCCAGGTACAAAAAATTCTCCTTCTCCTTTCAAAATTGGCAGTTATAATCCACATCATCCACTGGTAGACACTATGGCTACTAACCCTCCCCCAACTCACGACAACATCACACAAGGAGACTCAAGTAAATCGGCCATTTCCAACGATGAAGCTCTTCGACTCTTAATAGATGGTATGCAAGAAATTAGTGCCAACCTAAAAACCCTAGTGAGCGCACAAAACCAGCGTAATCCCAATACTAATCCCCACAATCACTCCCATGCCCAAAGGAATGAAGAAAATGACACTCAGGATGACGATTGGGAACAACAAGGAGGCAATTCGGATAATTACAGGGATCGCTATCATAGACAGCGGTATAACCAAGATCAGGAAAGGGATATGGGTTATCACCAACCGAGAGGCCCTAATAATTTTCCACGCATTGATATGCCCACTTTTGAGGGTCATGATCCTCGTGGTTGGATAGCCAAAATGGAAGGCATTCTCGACTTATACCAAATTAAGGAATTTGATAAAGTCCCTTTCGCTGCATCAAAATTAGGCACTGAGGCCTACCAATGGTTCGTATGGCTTAAGCGAGAGAAAGGAGCTACTATTAACTGGAAAAAATTCACTACTTACTTTTTAGAAAGATTTGATGAAGGAGCTACATCGTCATACACAGTAAGATTGTTATCTCTTAAACAAGAAGGTTCGGTTAGCGAGTTTGTTTCGGAGTTCACCAGTTTACTACCATATACATTAGACCTCAGCCCCGACACAGTGGTGGGAGCTTTTTGCAATGGATTGAAAGAAAATATTAGGGTGGAGGTGGACATTCAAAATCCAACCACATTGAACGATTGTATAAGAATAGCCAAGTTGGCTGAGAAGAGAATTCAGTTGTATGCACGGCGTGAAAACTATAGTCGTCCTCCATATCGCAACAATTCCTTTCATAGAAATGATCAACCCTCAAGATACTTTTGCTATAAATGTCGCAATCATCATCCCAGGGAACAAGCTTGTGCCCAAAAACAAAACTTTCATATTGAGTGTGATCAATATGAAGGAGAAGAAGAAGAAACTTACCACCAAGAAGAACCTATGCAAGAAGAACTACCAAGTACTCTAGAAGAGAAGGAAGAGGATACAATGGCGATCTCCGTGCATGCCCTCATGGGGTTAACCGCCCACCATACCATCAAGGTACCAGGATTTCTCTCCCAGAAAAAGGTGAATGTGCTAATTGATTCGGCGGTACCCACAATTTTATCGACATCAAAACAGCAAAAGCTTTGAATCTATTCATTAACTCTTCCAACAAAGACAAATTCTAGGTTCTAGTGGCCAACGGGGTGAACGCGCAATGTGTTGGTCGAACATCTCAAGTTTCCATAAAAATGGGTACTTATACCTGGTTTGGATCCCTTTTCGTCATGAATTTAGGGAACTCTGATGTCATTTTGGGAGTTGAATGGTTGGAAACATTAGACACGGTTAGCTTCAATTTCAAAAAATTATTTGTGGAATGGAAGGAAAACGGACGAGTCATTCGCTTACAAGGCATTACTACTCCTCCATCACAAATGGTGAGCTCTCATAGTATGGAGAAGATGTTAAAAAAGGGTGGATATGGTTTTATAGCTCAAATTAATTGTTTGGAAAAACAATCTCGAGCAAATTCGGATATTATTGCTCTAGAGTTACGAGACATCATAACACATTACGAAGAGGTTTTCCAAGAACCTAAAGGATTACCACCTAAACGATCTCATGACCATGCCATCCATTTGATTCTAGGGAGTGTTCCACCTAACAATCGTCCTTACCGCTATCCTCAACCACAAAAGACAGAAATCGAACAGATCATTCAGGATTTGCTAGATCATGGAGTCATTCGTCACAGCACTAGTCCTTATTCCTCACCTGTAGTTCTGGCTAGACGAAAAGATAACTCTTGGCGTATGTGTCCTGACTTTCGTTCTCTCAATAAACTCACTATCAAGGACAAATTTCCTATCCCTGTCATAGATGACCTACTAGATGAGTTGCATGGTGCACAATTTTTTACAAAATTAGACCTTCGCTCAGGATTTCACCAAATCCGTGTCAGAGAAGAAGATATTCCCAAAACTGCTTTTCGTACTCATGAGGGTCATTACGAATTTTTGGTCATGCCTTTTGGTCTCACCAATGCACCATCCACATTCCAAAGTCTCATGAACCAAGTGTTTCGTCCACTCCTCCGTAAGTTTGTGTTAGTTTTTTTTGATGATATTCTCATCTATAGCAAAACATGGAAGGACCATTTACATCATGTGGATAAAGCCCTTCACATTTTACATAGAGAAAAGCTATTTGTCAAACGTTCCAAATGTTCATTTGGTGTCCAGGAAGTCGAGTATCTTGGTCATATAGTTTCACACGAGGGTGTCAAAGTCGACCCCAATAAGATTAAGGCAATTCAAGAGTGGCCTTTACCTAAAACCATCAAGAAACTTCATGGTTTTTTGGGTCTCACGGGCTACTATCGCAAGTTTGTACGAAATTATGGTAAGATTGCAGCACCTCTCACAGCACTCACAAAGAAGGATGCTTTTCGTTGGTCGGAAGAGGCCACTCAAGCCTTCGAAGCTCTTAAGAAGGCCATGTGTACAACTCCAGTATTAGCAACTCCCAATTTTCACAAACCATTTATTATCGAATGTGATGCATCAGGAACAAGAATTGGGGCTATATTAATGCAAGAAGGTCATCCGTTGGCATTTGAAAGTAAATAGCTCTCCGAGAAAAATTTGGGAAGATCAACATACGAAAAAGAAATGTTGGCTATTCTTCACGCAGTAGAAAAATGGAGACACTACCTAATCAGTAGCCGCTTCATTATAAAAACAGATCATAGTAGTCTCAAACATTTTCTTGAGCAAAGGTTTTCATATCCGAAACAAAATAAGTGGTTAACCAAACTATTGGGCTATGATTTTGTTATCGAATACAAGAAAGGGAAGGAAAATATAGCCGTCGATGCGCTGTCCAGGAAATATGAAGACGAAGTAGTCATTAACGCTATTTCAGGTCCTTGCTCCCAATGGGTGAATCAATTACAAGATGAATGGTTGTCCAATAGCGAAACTGCTCAGATACTTCAAGAATTATCTATAGGGTCCTCTAAACACCCTTTGTTCTCTTATGAAGATAAAATCCTCTAGAAGAAGAACCGCATTTACATTCCACACAATTCAGAACTCAAATCGAAGATCCTCGACGAATCACATGCTTCTCCATCAGCAGGACATTCAAGATTTTTGAAGACATATTTAAGGGTCAAACAATCATTTTTGTTGGAAAGGATTAAAAGCAGAAGTCAAACAATGGGTAGCAGAATGCGAAGTTTGCCAGTGCAATAAAGGAGAAACAGTCAAATCACCAGGGTTGTTACAACCACTACCCATCCCTGAACGACAGTGGGAACATATATCCATGGATTTTATTGAAGGTCTCCCAAAGTCAGAAGGCAAGACAATAATCTTCGTAGTCGTAGACCGGTTATCCAAATACGCTCACTTCCAGGCTTTACAACATCCATTTTCCGCAAGCAAGGTGGCAAAGGTATTTATGGATTCAATTTTCAAATTACATGGTATGCCAAAAAATATTGTAAGTGATAGAGACCCCATCTTCACTAGTAACTTTTGGCGGGAATTATTTCGACTTAGTGGTACCAAATTGAACATGTCCTCAGCCTACCATCCACAAACAGATGGTCAAACAGAAGTAGTTAACAAATGTTTGGGTACGTACTTAAGATGTTTCGCCCAAGATAAACAATACCAATGGAGCCAGTGGTTAGCATTAGCAGAATGGTGGTACAACACTTCTTACCATTACTCAATTAAGATGTCTCCATTTGAAGCATTGTATGGCACCAAGCCTCCAACCATCGCAGATTACGTACAAGGATCATCCAAAGTAGCCAAAGTGGATGATTGGTTCCAACAAAGGCAGTCTACACTCACCATCCTCAAAGAGAATTTAGTCCAAGCACAAAATCGTATGAAACAACAACAAGACTTGCACCGATCAGAGAGAACTTTTAATATAGGTGATTGGGTTTTCCTAAGGTTGCAACCTTACAAACAATCATCATTAAGGATAAAGTCCAGCCAAAAGTTGGCTCCACGATTCTATGGTCCCTACAAAATTGTGCGCCGCATTGGAGAAGTAGCCTATCAATTAGAGCTACCTACATCATCACGAATACACCCGGTATTTCATGTTTCATGTCTCAAAAAAGTAATTGGTCAGAAAGTGCAAAGTCAATCCGAATTACCAATGCTCGATGAGGAAGGACGCATACATCTCCAACCTGAAGATATACTACAACATAGAATACGAAGACTGAGATCACGTCAGATTCAAGAATTTCTCATCAAATGGCAAGATTTACCAGAGGAGGATGCCACATGGGAACCTGAAAGTATTTTCCAGACATTTCCAGCTTTGAGGACAAAGCTTTCCGAGGAGGGGAGTCATGTTACACACCAAACCTAGCCGTCGGCTAGGTATCCAAGAGTAAAATATTTCATATATATAGTAGTTAGATTATTCAAAATAAAATCATCGTTTTTATATTTTTGTTCACTGCATTTCGCAATTGCCTTCACGACGGGGACGTGCCCTCCCTGAGTGGCGAACTATATCCAATTCATTTTATTTAAATTATTGCTGTGGTTCTTATTACTACTTTTATACTGTAAGTGTGGAGTTTATTGGAATTAAACATAAAAGAACGAGTTGTAACGTTCTACATACTTTTTATTCCACCTCCTTCAGGTGCTTCAACTTATGGCGAACTCCATCCTTTATTAGGGAATAAGTTTTTTCATGTCCATCATGTACTGCATGTCAATCAAATTTCCATGGCTTTCCCAATAGCATATGGTAAGAATCCATAGGCATGATGTCACATAGTACCTCATCATGGTAATTTTTAATATTGAACTTCACTAAAAATTGCTCATTGACCAAAGCTTTATGGTCCTTCTGCAACCATGCAATCCGATATGGATACAAATGTCTTCTTCTCTCTAATTTTAATTTTTTATCCATCCCCTCTCAAACTAGATTATCAGTGCTACCATTATCAATGATAAGATTACAAATTGTACCTTCAAATTTGCACCTTGTGCAAAATAAACTCTTCCTCTAAACTAGATCTTTCTCCTCATTTAGCAAGGCTCTATTTGTGACAAGAACGTATTCTCTTTTTACCTCTTTAGGATGCTCATATTCAGAACCTTCATCTACATAACCAACTCGTGCATTACCTTCAGGTCTCTTATTTATCCTTCCTTGATGTTGTGGACACTTGTATGCTCGATGTCCTTCTTGTCCACATTGAAAATAGGTTCCACAAAATACTCCTCTTCTAGGTCCTCATCCAAAGCTTTCTCTTCCTCTTTGGTCATAATTATTTTGTTAACAGGGGTAGTATGCATTATCCCCTTTCTGGTTTTGACTATTACTAACTTATTCATTCTTCTTTTGGTCTTCATTTCATCCTCCATATGATATTTTGCTAGTCCTTCCATCACAACCTCTTTCTCTCTACTTGATTTCAAATCTTCTATTCAAATTCTCTTCTACCTTTAAGGTAAACTCATAAGCATCTTCTATGGTAGTCATTCTGACCAAACATAGCTCCTCTTGAATACTTGGCTTCAATCCATTTATATATTAGGCTATCTTCTCCTTGTTGGCCTCAAAATGGTCTATTCTGATCATGACCTTGTAGAACTCTTATGTATACTCTTTGATAGACTTACCTGCCTACCTCAAACCTTGCATTTTCTTTAGCAAATATAACTTTTAATCAACTGGAATGAATTGTATTTTCCACCATATGATCCTATATTGTTATTCTTTCTTTTCCTATTCTATTTTTATCTAGTTGTACTTATTTCCACCAGATATTAGCATGACCCTTCAGCTTGGTATTTGAAAATTTGACCCTCTTAGGATATTCCACCTCCTCATACTCAAAGTACTCCTCCATATAATTAATCCAATCGATCAAATATTCTAGGTTAAGATTATTAGAAAATGTAGAAACATCAATCTTCAATCTTTTTTCAATCTTGGAGATGGCCTTAAATAATTTGACTTGCTTAGGATCTACTACATCCTATTCTTATTTGAACTGGGCTTCTTCTTTAGCTTCATCTTCACTTTCATATTCTCTTCTTGGCTCAAACCCTCTACGTATCTCCTCTTGCAGTGCTTAAACTTGTCCTTATAGGGCTCTAAAATCCTCTTCTAGTACCACATTATTTCTTTCACCACCATGGTTTCTTTATGGAGGTATCCCGATCACTTTTCTCACAACCCACAACCACAAGCATTGGTGCAAACTACCTCATGTTTAGTGATCTATTTACACACTCAGGAACTACCATTCTGATACCACTTGGTGAAGGACCACTCCACCCAACACACACAATACCCAATATCACAATAAATTTCTAAAAGAAACCCAACATCTAATATTACTTCAATGAAATGGAAATACAAAATAAAAAATTACAATGTTACAACCACAAGGCCGATTTTATTACAAAGAAAATCTACTAGAAATCTACAAGTTGGAGCCATGATCTATAATACTGGACTGCCTCCGATAAATCTATGTTCACCCTTTAATAACTTCCATGGAATATTTTGGAAAACATAACTCCTATTTTTTCGTCGTTCATTTTCCCGTCCAGGAAGATATTCATTTGAAATTTGAATTTTCATTTTTCCTACCCAGGAAGATATTTAATTGAAATTTGAATTTTCATTTTCCCGCCTAGGAAGATATTCATTTGAAATTTAAATTTTGGTGGCACAGCTTCTTGGGGTCATAAATTTTGACTCGGTTGTTTGATTGGCTATTATAATATATCATTGGAAATATTGCAAAGAGATCGACAATGAAAATGATCTAAAGATTATTTTTTTACATTTTCATCCTTTTTTGGGGCCTCTAAAGTCTTCAAATTTTACTTTTAAACTTTATTGGTGATATTTATCGAGACGAAAACTTTAATATCTCTCAAACCATTCAAGATATTGGGGTGATTATTTTACCACTAGATACATTTTTAAATTTCACTCCTTGGGATAAATTTTTAAATCCATACATACTTGTTTAGGCTAACTTACTAAAAATAGTAGGTGACCTTTTTCATATTTTTGGACTTTTGACTAACTTACCTCTCAAGTTTCATCATGGACTCCAAAACAATTAAGGAAACCTACAAAAAAAAGAGAAAATGCATATTTTTGGTGATGCAAGATTGCCCTTACACCATTGAATGCTCATGTATCACAATTATATGGTTATAACCATACAAAACCCTAAAATGTATGATTTACCACTTGTATAATTTGCAAGAACTAAGTTTTATGGGTAAAACTTAATAGTATTGTTCATTTTCAAACCCTTATTTCTCTAATTTGACCAAGTCTACTATGTAATTGTGCACACAAAACTAGGCAATTGATCAATTATACTGTTTGGTTGGCTAACTATATGGTTTGCATAAACCCTTGCTACAGTCACACAGTTGTAGACCTACAAACTTGTACATCGAATGGACAAGGCAAGAGTTATCTAATCTTTCAATGAAATTGACAACCTAGTTTACCCAACATGCAATCCCAAAATTACTATCATTGGTTAAGATCATTAATATTACTTATTTTGTACTTCCAAAAATTGTACAATAGTATACAGATATCTCAATTCTTGCAACAACAACCATTAAATAAGATATACATCCATAATCATACCACAAGGTTTAGGAATCATGAATACTATATATTCATTGTAGAATCATCTGGTAACAACATCATCCTAGCAATACTTGTACAAATTATACAATTTAGTTTTACAACAAGAATAACATCAATTGTAATTACACATAGCACATAATATTGACTCCCATGTTAACAATAATCTATATTAGAGTGAATGGTGAACAATACTACCATAATGAACAACAACCATAAAAATTGTAGCACAGGGGTGGAGTATTCCTGATGGGGAGGTATTTTCCAAAGCTAGTAATGATCAATAGGTTAAACCCAACTCACTTACCAAATCGTACAGTCATATGCTCACTCGAACTATCCTTGTACGAACAATATTCACCTTGTACAGTCATCAATGCCTACATTGTATGATCTCAAATCATAAAGTGTCGAAGATGATACGATCTTGCACACATGATGGATTTGGTTTTGGAGGTTTCCATACACAATTTTGTGATCGATCAAGTCGATTCCCCAAAACTACCAATCAGGTAAGTTTCTATCGATCGTCTGTTTTACCAAATCGGGTAAAAATACTTTGTACGATTTGTAAGAAAAATAGTGTACGATTTATATGAAATAATGATACACTATGATGCTAACCTAGATGTTCCATTGCTCCAATATCTCTCTGGGATGTTTTGTAAAATTTTGATAGATCAATCAATGCAATATCCATAATAGGTAAAACAACTTAACCGACTTGTTGAGAGATCCTGTGTGTTTTATTATGTCCAAAAATCATACAACGTCACTCAATATGTCTTCCTTGCTACTGCCATGCTTCTATATAATTATACAGAGTTCACCAATACCAGATTCTACCATAGAGTTGCAACAATGCATAAAACTAATCTATAATAATTAATAGAAAACACAAACACATCATATTCATCCACAAGTCACTGTTCATCATTACCAGGATTGTACACAGTCATCCAAAACTATCATTATGCTCATTTATGTTTATGAATTCAATTACAATGTGGAAAATATATCAATGTAATTGCAATAACTCAGAGATTCAACAACTACAAATACTATCTCTTAAGTCTAGCAACCAAACCTATAATTTTGAAAATGGGGCCTTATATAATGTTGCCTAGGCCATTCCAAAGTTGTTCATGATACAATCCATTATTTACAACTTCCCATATACAACTGAATACATTAAATTAGCTTTTTACTAAGTTTAACACCTTAGTTAGAAAATCTATGTGCCATTTCACTTTGAAATTACATTTCCCTTGCATGTGGATGAATTTCGGTGTGTTCTCTATGATTTGCTACTGCCCTGTATAATTTTCCATTCTAGTTGTATGGTTTTCTCCCTACTGTATGATTTAAAAAACTTGAGAAAACTTTCATTTGTGTCAAAACTATAAAAATTGAGCAAATCCTTTTAATTACTTATTCTTCTTCTAGGAGGTGGATTTACTGCCTACATCTGCCCTCCCCTTTTCTTTTATCAATGTCCTTGACAACTTGTTATGCTTCTTCCATCATGCTTCATGTTCTACCATGATAGCGTCTAAGTCCTTAACCTATGACTTATACATTTATTGTTCATTATTTAGCTTAGCTACGTAGCTTCCCATTTCTACTGCTTTTGCTCTGTGAAAGTTAGCCTTTGATTTGGTAGTTTTTAGGAACTCCATAATTTTATTCTCATGGTCTGAGGCACTCTTATTCAAATTATCCTTCTAGTGAGCTTCTGTTCGAGTTGCCGCCTATAGTTCTTCATTATTTTCAGTAATGGTTTACAGGTGGTGACTGATATCTGCCTCCATGGCTCAAGCCTAAAATATTCAATTGAGCTTACTTCAATAGGACCATCTCATTCAATCATTTATTATCCTTCATTATCTCATCTATATTTTTGGTTTGTGTAGCCATTTTCTCACTCTTTTTGACCAACATAGCTGTCATCTGCTCATATTTTGCTTTGAGTTGTGCCTCCAACTCCCTAATTATGTACTCTACCATTTATGATATCTATCACTTCTCTTCTTCAAGCATGCTAATTCTGGATTCAGAATAAATCCTAAGGCCTAATATATTATCCTCTAACCTATTTATTTTCCCCTCTACCACAATTTTGCTATTCTTCAGTTCTTCTTCCATTACGACCAATTCCTTGAGTGGCCATAGTTTCCTCCTTTTGTGCCTCTTTGAGCTAATAGATTTGTTCCAATCCAATGCTTAGCCACTCAATCTAGTGTGTTAGGAAGTTCAACTTCCTTAGGGTGATGGCCACTCTAGTAGCAACCCTCCTGTATTCCAACTCTATCGTATTTGCAGGACAAGTCGGATGGTTGACTCTATCTAAGTATACCCTAGGATCTTTCATGTAGTTTGTGACCACCCCTTCTGGCAAGTCTTCTCTTCCCAACATTGTTCTTACCTCTTCCTTGGGTAACCCCCATGGATGTTGTACATGAATGTCTAATATCTTCCTTGTACACTCCACACTACTCACCCATACTATAACCTTTTCCAATTGGAGGGACACTTGTTCTTCCCACAACTTTAGTTCTCCCACATGGCTGATGTAAAATTCCAATTTGGCACTATTAATCACATGGTCTAACTGATAAAATAAGTGTTCCACCTTATCTTCCACTCCACGTGCCTCCTCTTCAATTGTAATTCTATGAAATTGTGGTATTTCTAGAATATAATTGGCTTGCATTCCTCGCATTTCTTCTTTTGTAGGAGTTTTAACATCTTCCTCCTCCATAAGGTGACTAGATCTTCCCCCGAGCTCCTGCAGTGCTCTCAATGTATCTATTTTATCTCGAGGTGGTGATTGTTTTACCATTTTATCCTCCTCACTATCTTTAATATTTACAATCTCCTCTTGAGATTGATGCTCAATTTGTTCTTGGGCCTTTTTTGATTCTCCTGATCCCACCTATTGCTATTCAGTGTTTTCTTGGGCCACTTATTTCTCACTACTATCCATGTTTTTTCCCCTGTCACTTCTTCTGGAATTTGCTGTATATTTAGTGTCATAACTTTCTTAGCAACAAACTCCTCTTTTTCTTGTGATTCTTCTGTATTCTCTGGTGCATCATTCTTACTTGAGCTTCCTGTTACAAATTTGTAATGAGGCTTCTTCTTGGGCTCTCTCTTTGTGGTATTTATTTCTATTTCCACATTTTTATAGGTAGTGGCTATTCGATATTGCCCTACTTCAATTCCCTTAAAAAAAATAGAGGCATTCATATTCTCGAATTATGAAAATATCTCTAGGGATTTTACTATTCTTTTTGCCTCTGTCCAATACAATTCATCCAGTTCCATATCTTCTAAGTCCGAATTTTCTTTCTCATGTACTTTTGGAACTAGTTTAATCGTCATTATTTCTCTCTACCTTCTCGTCCTTATTTGTATGGGGCTATCTTGTTACTTCTCCCTTTCTTGGACGAGTGGCTGCTCCTGCTGTTGTTGTGTTGGTGCTTGTTCTAGCTCCTCTTCCAATCGTCTAGAAATTTTTTGCCTATGATGCACATCAGCATCCTCCTCCGGAGTGGTCTCTTCTTGAGCTTCTCTAATATTTCACTCACTCCTTGTTTGAGGTCTCTCTAGAGTCACTTTTGATATCGACACTGACTTCACCCACATCAATATTATCAACTGATCTGGTCTGATTTCTCGGGGTGGCATCAATCCTAGAAATTGCATCCTTGCTTTTGTGACTTCATTCAATAACAATCCAATAGCATGGAAAGTCATCTCAAAATTCTTTGCCCTCTTTGTCAGTACCTCATGCATTCTCCTTTCTAGAAAGGTATCCCAATCATACTGGATCCCCTTGGTAATACCTTCCACATATTGTGCCATCCACATTGGTATTTTTGTGGCCCTTATATCTCCTGACAGTCAAGCCATTACTGTATTCATTACACACGCCCAATGTTCTCCTCTCAACTAGCTCTATTTTATTCCATGTGTTTTTGCACTTGAAATATTTGCTTTCATCAGTTATTTAAGAGTGGTCTTGGCAATGACGAGGTGGTATGCCTCTATTGGGTCGACCAATGTTTTCACTACATACCATATTTTGGTAAGCCAAATATCTTCCAAAATTTCTTCGCTGAAATATCAACTCTCACTAACCTCTTGCCCACATTGACATAGGCAATTCAGGTCGTAGGGTTATATGCTTGAACTATCTACAAGAGATAGTTCTCAAAAAATGTTTTATAAAATGGAAAAACTTGTGTGATGATCGCCACATGTGCATCCTCGAATGTCTTCCTCCAAGGATGACCCTTATTCTCTTTGTTTCACCATTTCTTGCATGCCTCAGCTCCATGTTGTACAATTCTAATCTTTGTCACTTCCACTTGATATTCTTCTTGTCCACTACTCAGATGCTCCTCCTACTCTGGCAGATTAATTTCACTTCTTAGCTCCCTCCTTGAGGTTATTTCTTGTGTCTTTTCTTCCTCTCGATGCCTTGGTGGTGTTATTATTAGGTTTGCTTGCCACTATCGCTATCCTCTCCATGACCTATATCCTCCTCTCCTCTAAGGATGATTACCATGCCTTTCATGGAATTAAGACTATCACCCTTGGTGCTGCCAAGGGTATACCTCTATCTCATGCAACTAACCTGGTGATCTCTCCACCCTATTGGCTGCAATCCACCTTAATCGATGTCTAAACTCTTCTATTGATATCATTCCTTCAACAACTCATTGATTAGCTTAATCTCCACACCACTTCTTTCCACAATCAAAAATATCTTGAAATCATATAATCTACTATAAATCGTACAACATTACCTTATACACTCTCTTGTATGATTTCCCTTCCACCGGTCGATCCTAGATCGTATACTATTTTTTTTTCCTATAGTTCAATCTCCAGCCCATCAGTCTTCAAACCATCATAACTTCTCCAAATCGTATAGCTACAACTTGAAATCATACAGGGTGATAATACTCCATACGATGGTACTTCCTAGCTGCCCCCCTTTAGAATTTGTATGATTTCATACAAATTTTGTGTGATCTCTAAAAAACTACCAAAAATGGCCTAAAAATCCTTCGAAATGCACTGTTATTCTTGGAAATCATATATGTTGTGCCCAAAATTGTATAGTATGACTTTTACAACCCTAAGTGATGAAAAATTCAAAATTTTTGGCTTCTTTATCGAATCCTTCATCGACCCATTTAGCGGATTGCCCCAATACACTATTTCAGTGCTTTTCGGGAGCAATTCTTCAAATTATTCAACCCTAGTGCAATTTATTTCAACTTGATGAATTTTTGGTAGTATTTTTATGACTGTATGGACTTAATTCACCTTTTCACATGTTTCTCAGCTTGCTTCTACCAGATTCCTCTGAATTTAGGGTTCAAATCTCTAATCTCTATGCAATTTTCACAACCTGTTTATAAATTTCCATTTCCTTTGAATCTAAACAGTAATTTCTCACCCCAAAATTTGTAAAATGATATATTGTTGCATAATTTGCTGTTATTTCTATGAAAAATATGAATTTTCCCCTTTTATGGATTAAAAACCCTAGTTTTCTCTCTCCCAAGTTAATTATTTGAACATGCAAAGAAATCCTTGGTGCAAATTTAAAATGGGCCTAAAAATTTAGAATGTTGGTGAATATTTATTTCCCATGTAGTCTTCGTCCTTCAATTGCATGCTTTCCACCTTCAATATCCAAAAAAATTTGAATTCTTCTTGTATGATTGTGAAATTCTTAATTCTTTTCCATTTAAAGGAATTTTTAAATCCCTAACAAAAAACCTAACCGTCAAGAAAATCTACAATTGCACCACATGGCATGATTTTCATATCCTCTATTAGATTATTGCCAACTCAGTAGTTAGATTAAAATTGTCTTTTCCCCTTCTTTTCCTCCAACCGCTGCCTTTTTCCACATACCGCATTAAATGGGTAGTTGAAAACCGTACGACATGGACCAAATTGTATAGTGTATGATCTGAATCATACAACATGACCTCTTTGTATGGTTTCCCATGTCATTTTATCAATTTCTTTTGTACGATCTCTCTATTTTTCAGATTTCCAACTTAATTTTCACTTGTACGATCTAAGCACTTAGAGAATTTTTTTAGATTTCTTTCTCTCTAAAGAGGCCACCGTTTCTGGTTTTCAACCTCTTCCTTCCTAATTGCGTCTCGAGGGATTTTAAAAACTAAGGCACGCACATTTTTTTTCAATTTTTTTCTCTTCTTTTTCATTTTTCTCTTAGTCTCTTTATACTTACCTTCTAGGTAATCATACAGTGATATAACATTTCAATTGATGGTATCTTATTGTACCTCTTTTTCCCTTGCTTGGCTTACCTCTGCTTGTGATGTTACTACCTATTCGACTCTTCCCCTAAAATGTGTATAATTTAGTATTGTACAATGGCAAGTTGGAGTCTCCTCACTTGGTGGTCCCACTTCTTGCCTTACAGGTGATTGATATCGTGGTAGTGATGTCCTTACTACTCTTCTATCATTTGAGCGACTTCTTCGCCTATCTCTACAGATCAATTCTTGCTCCAAACTCAGTGATAAAACTCATTGATGGCCTAAGTTTATTTCTTCTACAAAGTGTACCATTACTCTTCTGGCTAAGTTTCTACCATGTGGGTATCTACCCAATCCACTTCCTCTTGGCATCAGAATTCTCTGCTCTATTGATGATTCCTCCCTTTATTGGAGTAATAATCTATTAGCCCATGCTCGTTGAGGTCCTTATATAATTATGGGTGGTTGTTCCCACATGCGTCTTATTATAATATTTGGTAACACGCCTCTCAATATTGGTACATATCACTGGTCCCTTCTCTAGTTCATGCATGCTAAAGGATTATCTCCTAGCCATTTAGGAGTAGGGTATCGGAACCTTCCTCTTCCTCTACCTCCTCTAAATGTAACACCAGCAGGAATTTAGTTATTTTCTGGTCATCTACCTCCTCCTCTTCCATATTGGAGTCTTAGAGGTCTTCGTCCAATTCCTCCTCTTTTTCCTTGGTTATCAAGAGTAATTTATACAAACTCAATATTGGCTAGTGGACTCCGATTGGGTGACAACTATTGTAAAGTTTTGATTCTTCTATCAGCATGTACTAAGCATCATCTCCATATTCTTTCCATAAAGGATCTCTAGGGGAATGATGCTGCTAATACTTATCTATATGCTTTCGAGAAATCAGTCTTCGAGCTAGAGTCAATTTTTTTGTCTTCCCTCTATTCTGACCAATCAATTGGAAAATTCATCACTCTCTCCAATATCCTTACTTCCCTTCTTTCTCTTATCAGTTCTTGATGAGCTATTGCATAAGCTTGTGTATCAATACGACATATATCCCTTTGAATTATCTTTGATTCCCCTTGTCTTGATGCACTATTTGGAGGGTCACAATCCCTTTGAGGATTATAAGGATTATCTGGATCATCATCATCACTACTATCTATTCTAAGCTCTCTTACCAACCAAAAATTCCTTCATCACTGGAATTCTTCATATCTAAAGCTTCTGCATATTCATATGTCCTTGGTAGCTCATTCAGTGGGGGTGGTGAACCTGATATTGTGCCTTCATTTCCTCCCCCTTTGCTTGGATTTAATCCTTCTGTCTCCTCAGATTCATCTTCAACCTATTGCAGGTTGACTTCTTACTGTTCATACAGTCTTCGTATGGTACCATCCAACTCTTGGATGAGTTGTTCCCTCAACCTTGCATTGTGATTTTGCAATTTTTGGTATTCTTCTTGCAATTGTTGCATTCTCATTATCTTCTATAATATCTCAATATAATCTAATGGAGAAAGTTTGGCCAATTCCTCATATACAGTTTCATCCCTATCCTCCTTCAAAATTTCTATTTCGGCCATGTCCACTCTATCCTCATTGTGCACTGTTAACCCTATCCTTCTTCGTCCTTCAATATGCTAAGATAGTTACCATGGGTACCTCTTGGTTGTAGGTCTAGGTAATAGTGCTATCTCTTGATAGCTACTCAGTCCTGGAGAAACCCTCTCCTATTATTCTCGTATGGTCTCATTTGCCCTTATGACGTGAACTTGTATCCTTCTTATTTCACCATTTTGGGGTGTCAACTCTTGTTGTTCAACTATTATTTGTGTCTCCTCCCCCTCTACAAATAGGTGTGCGAGTCCCATATCAAGTTATTCCTGTGATGGGTTCATGATGAGCCCCATATTGAGCTTTTGCTCATCTTCGTTCAATTTATTTTGAAGAAATGAATAAACATTGTACTTTACAAGGCTTCAACTTTGAGTTATTTATAGTATTGGGTACCTCTATCCCATTCAAGTTCTACAACTTGACTACTCAATTATTCATTACTTCGATTACTTTATAAGGACTAAGCCATAATGTCTTCAACTTACCTGGTTTGATTTATGTTTTTCCATTAAACTTTAGAACTAAGTCACTGGGACTAAGCTCCAACTTCCTCAACTGCTTGTCATGCCACACCTTCTGTATTTTCTAAGCTATATTGATCACCCATTGTGCCATGACTCTCATTTCATCTAGCTTGGTTAGTGTCATCAATCATCCTTCCAAACTTTCTTGATCTTCCAAACGATGCTCTATTGCAACTCTCAAACTTGGTATCAAGAATTCGATTGTCACCACGACCTCCCTGTCCAAAAATTAGTTGGAAAGGTGTATGTTCTATTGTTGGTTTAAAAGTTGTTCTATATACCCATAAAATAGATGGTAACCTTTCCTCCCAGTATTATCCCTCTATTACACATATTTTATACAGAGTAGATACTAAGATTTTATTTGTTGCTTTCGCCTGCCCATTTTCTCTGGGGTAGTACAGAATAGATAATGAATGCAAAATATTGAAATCTGTTGGTAGCATATTTATAATATTATTAACAAAGTGTCCCCCTCGATCACTTGTTATTTATAGCAGAATACCAAATATTGTGATTACTTTCTCATACAAAAATTTCGTTGTGCTTTTGGTTGAATTATTAGGTAATGCCCTTGCTTCAATCCACTTTGTCAGGTATTTTGTTGCTACTACGATGTATCTACACTTATGTTTTTGATATGTTTTTAATGGTCCTACAAAGTCCAATCCCCACCGTTTAAAAAACTCTTGTGGTTGTGATGGATGTAAGGGTATAAAGTCCCTCCTGACTGGCTTCCCTACTCTTTGGCAAGTATCACATGCTTTCACATGCTTCTTTGCATCATTATACAATGTGGGCCACCATAGACTTGCTATAAATACTTTTATAGTAGTCAAATATGGTCCCATGTGTCCTCCTGCTAAGCCTGCATGGGCTTCTTTCAATGTCGCCTTGAATTATTCATCCATTACACATCTTCGTAAGATACCAACACTTCCTATTTTATATAGTATTCATGCTATTATCTGGAAATATGCTTAATTAGTTATTATTTTCTTCTTTTTGGTTGTCATCATCTCTTGTGGCAACTCACCTATGGATAGATATTGGCCAACCAACTTGTACCATGATGGAACAACGTCAATGGTGAATAATTACACATGTAAATTCATCAGGAAATCCTATTCTTGTAGGCTCCCACGATTGTATCTGATACAACTGGTCTGCAATTACATGCTTCTTACCAGGTCTCACCACTACTTAGAATACAAAATCCTGAAGAGTGATGAGCCACCTACTGACTCGTCCTTGGATCACCGGTTTGTTTATCAAGTACAATAGTGCTTGGTTATCAAAATAGAAATCAAAGAGATTTTCCAATAGATAATGCCTAAAATTTTGGATGACATATACCATTCCAAAGCTTCCATTTTCATTGTACTATAGTGCCTCTCTGGCCTTGAAAAATATGACTAGCAAAGAAAATAGGCTGATCTAGCTTAAATTGTCCTTCTTGTGCTAAAGCACATCCAATTGTAAAATTCGAGGCATCAAAATGGACATGGAATTCCTTATTCCAATTAGGAAACACCAAAATTGGGCTACTCACTAACTTAGCCTTTAACTCCTCGAAGGCTCCTTGATGTTCCTCTGTCCATCTGAATGGAATATTATTTTTCGTTAAGGAATCTAATGGGTAGGATACATGTGCATAATTCCTGATAAACGTTCGGTAGTATTCTATCAAACCAAGAAAGGTCTTAAGTGAACTCACATCAAATGGTTATTCCATGTGTAATATCACTCGAAACTTATCAGGATATATATTCAATCCTTCCCTGCACACAATGTTTCCTAACAATTTCCCATATGGTACCATCAGAAAACATTTCCCTGGGTTTAATGATATTTGTGCATTTTTGGACCTGCTCATGCATTCGCTAAGGGCAAGAAGATGATCCTTGATCTTCCCATAAATGGACCAATCATCCAAAAATGCTTTGAAGTTCCCCATTGCTAGCTAATAAAATATATACAATATGATGTGCTGAAATGTAGCCGGGGCATTACATAACCCAAATGCCATTCAGTTATATGCATAGATGCCATTATCCACAATAAATGCGGTCTTCAACTTATCCTCCTTGATGATGCTGATTTGATTGTATCCCGAGAATCCATCCAAAAATGAATAAATATCATGTCCTACAACTTCTTCCAAGATAGAATCTGTGAAGGGAATGGGAAGGGGATCCTTAATAGTTACATCATTTAGACTCCTAAAGTCCACACATATTCTGATCTTGTCCAATTCCTTCTTAAATGTGATAACTATAGGTGAAACCCATTCACTATTTGTCACCCTGAATATAATCCCTGCTTCTAGCATCTTTTCTATCTTCGCATTCACTATGCAGTATACTTTGGGTTCATTCTATATGGTTTCCTCCTTACTAGTTGAGCACCAGACATTAGTGCGATCTTGTGGAAATATAGTTTTGGTGGAATTCCTTTCAAGTCCTTATATATTCATGCGAAGACATCCTTATATTCCAATAATATCCTAAAATCTATTGCCTTCAATACCAAATTATAATCATCACCACAGTGAATCATCCTAGGTTCCTCTTCCGTTCCTAGATTTATCTCTACTATCCAAGGTCCATCATATTTGATATTTTCTAATTCACTCGTAGCTTTCTCTATGTTCTTGAGGTGTGTTTATTAATATCTGCATCTCCTAATGTATACTCTACATAGATTTTTAGAAATGACCATTTCTCTACTACTTATTTCTTAGGTTCTTTACTAACCTTAGGTTTTTCTTGTTTTTCCTTGATCTCCTATGATTCAATACAGAGGCAGTTGGGCTAAAAAAATTTGTACTCCATTTATTAATTAAGAAGTCCGTTATCAGATCGAGCTTCATCTTCACTACATTCATCTAGGTATAACATTCCTTCCCCATAAGACTCATGCCCTTCATATTTTGAGGAATTTTATGATTCATATGTTGTAGCTATATCTTCACTAACTCTTTGATTAGCTAAATTAATCATGTATTTATGCTAACCCTTCTTAAAAGTGATCTGATTATTTCCCCAGTTGTGATTAAATTTGGCTACTCGTATCCAACCTCTCTCCAATAGAGCATCGTATGTAGATTTCTACATTGTAATCACAATGAAATCCAAGACAAATTCTTTTTTAGCTATCATTACTTTTTATGTTGTTAATACTCCTTTTGTCTCAATGCCATTTTTGTCAGCACCATATAATCAGAAGCTCGGTGCCCATAGGGATGGAGAGCCCAGTTCTAGCCAAGTTATCTTAGGTAGCACATTGATGTTGGATCGTCCATCCATGATAATCTATGTTAATTTATGTCCTAAGATCTCCATATGTAGTAATGCAGGTTTTTTCCTACATCAATCATCAATACATTTGGATCCATAAATTGATCTTTCCGCTCTTCTTCCTGAATTGGTTGGCTCTATACTCCCATTACCTTCTATGGCTATAATTCTTCCACCATTTCCTTTTGTAATTTTGGAATAGATTCTAAGAGGTTGGATACTTTAATTTCCATTGTGGTATCCAAAACATGTGCTGCTAGATTTTGCATAGGTACCTCCTGATCCGATGGTTTTCTTAATTCCTTATCTACTCTCGATTCTACTGGTTTAATATTCTCAGCTTCCTCTTGCAATATTTTATTTGCTACTTTCCAGTGTTGCTTTTATTTTACTGGATCAGGATACTTATATTTCTTAGCCTGATTTCTCATCACGACTAAAACTTCATGGGTTTCCTCCTTAACTTGAGGGACTTTGATGTCCAAATAACTAAAATTTTGTGGGTTACTCGAACTCATCTGCTTTATACAATTATCTTCTTTGTGGTTCCTCGGACCACACCATCTACACATGTGTGTAGTGTTTGTTTGTGATGTCTCTTGCCTTTGAGGTGTAGGACAATTTTTCACAAAATGCCCCTATTTTTGGAAATTGCGACATTGTATGATCAGTATTCGTTCTAAATAATACTATAAATGACTTTGTCATCCTTTTCAATTACCCTGGTTTGATCTTCCACCTCGTTTGTTGTTTCTATAACCACCACTTGTTACTTGTTACCCGTTTCCTTGGGTCTTCGGTTTCTCTTCCTGGTCTTGGATTAACAATACTTGTGGGCGTATTCTTGCATTATATGGATATAGTGTTACCTCATGCCCAATCACATTACAACTATTACAATAGTAATTTCTTGGACATTTCATATTTGTATGTCCCTCCATTTTGCATTTCGTGCACCATATGTCATTTCTCTTAGGTTTGACCTTTTGTTCTTTCATGAATTTATCAAACTCCTTGTGAAATGATGCTACCATCCTCTATATAGTGTCATCTTCTTCACTATCTAATTCCTTCAACTTGGGATGAGATAAAATTACCGTATACATATGTTTTGATTCACTTTCAAAATTCTTTGCGTGTTTGAGCGCTTCTTCATACATTTCTGATGGTACTGCCTTCATATTTTTCTTATATTTTGGGAGTAATCCATCTACGAACCATCTTCTTACTAGAACATCTTCTAATGGCATCTGCATCTTATCGACTAATTGCTTTAGTCTATGGTTATAGGATTTCACATCCTCATCGAATTTTTGCTTTGTCACGTAAAATTCCATAACAATATCTCTATCATCTTTTAAAGGTCAAAATTATTCAATGAATTTCTCCTTTATCTGGTTCCAATTCTAAAAATATACGTTATTTTCTCTCTTCAAATACCAGTTAATTGCCAATTATCTCAAGGTAGCAAGAAATAGAATTACCTAATCCTCAGGTCTATCTACATCATTTGCTCTCTAAATTATTATGCAAGTCCCTATATGTTGTGTAGGGTCTTCCTTACCCTCTCCTTAAAATTATGGACATCTCTGTTTGGCTTCCTTATTAGCCATCTTAGGAGATTCATAACTATCACTTGAGGTATCCTTTGGAATCTCTGTCTGATTCCTCCTTGGGGGTGTCTTACTCCTTTTGTTGTTAGAAGTATCAATTTCAGGTATCTTATTTTTTCCCCCCACTCAGTGACCAAATTAGCATGCGTCTTCACCTTATGATCTCCTTTGCTAATGTGAGGGAGGTGGTCCTAGTCTATCCTCCTGAGACCCCATGACCTGTTGCTTTGGTGCATGACTCCTGCACTCTCCAGCAACTCTTTTATCACTTTATCAGATATCACCATCCACTCTCCATCGTCTTGCAATTTTTATTTATAAACCCTTACCTCTATGCTGGGTGGTTCTATTTCCTCGACTTTTGTCTCTATCAACAATGCCTCAAAGTCTCCTTCTTTGGATGTCCAAACTTTATCAATCTTTGGTTATTGAGTATTACGGTCTAAGTTACTTGTGTTTTCTCTTTGAGAAATCCTTGTGCTCCTTCTTACTGGGATGTTATCTCCTATTTCCCATCTCCCATGATTTTGTGCACTGGTGTCCGTCATAAAAAATCACCTCCAGTCTCAGTATTCAACTTCATCAAATTTGACCCGTTTTAACAAAAAATGCTAGATTCAATAAGGCAACGATGCTAAATGTAGCACAAGTGTGGATTATTCCCAATGGGGAGGTATTTTACAAAGCTAATAATGATCACTAGGCTAAACCCAACTCACTTACCAAATCGTACAGTCATATGCTCACTCAAACTTTCCTTGTATGAACAATATTCACTTTGTATGGTCATCAATGCCTACACTATATGATCTCAAATCATACAATGTCGAATATGGTATGATATTGAACTCAAAAAAATTTACAGGAGGTTGTCGTACACAATTTTGTAATAGATCAAGTCGATTCCCCAAAACTGCCAAATCGGGTAAGTTTCTATCGATCGTCTATTTTATCAAATCAAGTAAAAATGCTTTGTATGATTTGTAAGGAAAATGGTGTATGATTTATACAAACTAAATATATAGTATGATGCTAATCTAGATGTTCCATTGCTCCCATATTTCTCTGAGATGTTTTGTAATATTTTTATAGACCAATCAATGCAATCTTTGCAATAGGTAAAACAACTTAATCGGCTTGTTGAGAGATCCTATATCTCTTATTAAGTCCAAAAATCATACAATGTCACTCAATACGTATTCCTTGCTACTTACATGTTTCTATATCATTCTCTAGAGTTCACCAGTACCATATTCTACCACAGGGTTGCAACAATGCATAAAACTAATCTATAACAATTAACAAAAAACACAAACACATCATATTCATCCACAAGTCACTATCATCATTACCAAGATCATACAAAGTCACCCACAATTGTCATTATGCTCATTTATGTTTACGGATTTGATTACAATGTGGAAAATATATCAATGTAATTGCAATAGCTTAGAGAATCAATAACTATAAATACTATCTCTTAAGTCTAGCAACCAGACCTATAAGTTTGAAAATGGGGCCTTATATAACGTTTCCCAGGCTGTTCCAAAGTGATTCCTGATACAATCCATTATTTACAACTGCCCATATGCAACTAAATACATTAAATTGGTTTTTTTACTAAGTTTAACACCTTACTTAGCAAATCTATGCGCCATTTCACTTTGAAATTACATTTCCCTTGCATGTGGATGAATTTTGGTATGCCCTGTATGATTTACTACTACCCTGTATGATTCTCCATTCCAGCTGTATGATTTACAAAACTTGAGAAAACTGTCATTTGTGTCAAAACTGTCAAAATTAAGCAAATCCTTTTAATCACTTCTTCTTCTTCTAGGAGGTGGATTTGCTACCTACAAACATCAATGAGCCATAATACTATCAATGAGCAATCCTGAACAATAGTAATGAACAACCATAAAAATTTGAATGGAGGGCTTTATAATGCTCTCCCAAGTCGTTCCAAAGTGGTTTTTAATACAACCATTATTCAAAATTGCCTTCCCTCAAAATAATTAATGCATTAAGGTTTCCCTAAGTCTAATTTTATTTTTATCAAATTACCTTAAATGCACATTTCAATTAATTTCATTTCACTCTAATTGTATGGTTTACTCATTTGTACAACTACACCCAATTGTACATTTACAATCCTACATTGTACAATTAAACAAAAATTAAACATTTGACAAAATTGAAAAATTGACAAAATTATGCAAATCATATTATTTATTCTTCTACTGGGAGATGGATTTGCTACCTACAATGAGCAAATGATAGAGATAAGTAAAAGAATAAGTATGAGGAAGAAGCAGATAACTCAAATCACCAGTAGTAATGTTGATGAAGATGATAGTAAAACAATTCTTACTAAAGAGAAAGAAAAAAAGGAGTGATTAGAATGGAGAGGGAGATGAATGTCATCATGATGTTAATTGTCTTAATGAAGACCATATTTCTAGATTTGATAGTAACAATATTACTTTAGAGTATGGTGAAGGACATTATGATAGTGGAGATAAAGAATTGAGTGGAGATGAAAAGTTTGGGTGCTTTGAAAGGCACACCATAGGCATTGGCTCTAAGCCAATGAGAAGAATGGGGTACAATGAAAAAATATTGGGATGATATGGGTAAGGTGTGAAAATACCCATAATGCTAGAAATAAGGCCAAGGAATGAAATCCTTGGGTATGCAGGTACGACAAGAAACAACATGACTAATTTTATGATAAAATAGAGCAATACATGGAATGAATGTGCGAGAATGGGTTGTTAATTAGTGTGGAAGAATTGGACATGTTGCAACTAGGTGTTGGAACCTACATCCTTGTGAGAGTTGTGGAGGACATGATCACTCCAAAGGAAGGTGTTGGCACCAAGAGGGGATTTCTAACAAAGTGCATGTTGATTGTGGTTGGATGGATGTGATGCAATGGGAGAAGGTGAAGAGAATGTTGAGTGCATTCTATATGAGGAGGTTTGATCCTCAAAAGAAGGCCAAGATAAGACATTGAAGTTAGCCTTGTGAAGACCCAAGTTAAAAGGGTAATAGCTTGGAAGAGAAATTCATGAGATGAAGCTCATGGAACAATTTCTTTTACTTGATGAGTATGATGCAAGAGCATTCACGTGGAAAATTTGGAAGACCAACTGTTAGACGGTTGTTATAAAACCATCTCATGGAAGTTGAAAAGTAATGGTTTAGTAACTATTTTTGGAGCATTTAAAAAATGGGTTTGTGAGGAGAAGATGGGGGAAAGCAAAAGAGATAGAAATAAGGGTCTTAAATATTAACTTTGAATTCCTAATGAAAAGAGAAAATATATGAACAATATTTTGCTAATAAATATATAAAGTGTTGAAGCTTTGTGTTATTTAAGTTGCATGTTGTAGTCTGCTTGGATCAGTGTCTGTAGGGTTGTAGGTGAAAGGAATTTCTACATAAGTCTTGTCATTACATGACCCAGCAATTACCGTCAAATTGAAAATCACTTGAGCAAAGTGTCATCGTGGCAAAGAGTATCATCTGTATGTTTTGATTGATTTTTTTGTTTTGGATTTGTTGGCTGATGAAGACGTAGACCATGTTTTACCCATTATTGGATAGAAAAGAAGTTACCCCTTACCCCTTGTCATATTTCCAACTAAATAAAAATATCGTTTGTGTGCTGCCATGGAAAATTGTTGTCGAGGAAGTAAGTACCAACATGGGAAGTGTCGTGAAAGAAGTGCACGTCATCAAGGATTATTGTCATGAAGTTTCTTGTAAATTTTCCATCATGTAATAAAATCATCACAAAAGGGTTGACGTAAGATACCAGCATAACTTTGCGATCAGAGCTTGCTGTCTTTGCTCTTACCATCTTCCAAATTATCGTCTTGTACAATAAGAAATTACTACTGTTATCAAATGATACCACTACCTTGTGAATCCCTTATTTTATAAAGTCTAACTACCTAATTTAAACCATAATATAATCAAATCATACAGTATGATAAAAGAAATTACTACTGTTATCAAATGATACCGCTATCTTGTAAAGCCCTTATTTTATAAAGTCTAACTACCTAATTTAAACCATAATATAATCAAATCATACAGTATGATAAAATGAAACTACGAATTTTTGTTGCTAAGGGAAACTATTGTTCAATTGCTGCATCTTCTATGCTTTGACTTTTACAGGTAAAAGTGAAAATTTTCTTTATTCAAAATAACATGACGGGCTCGAATTGAGTTTGTTGGAGTGAGAGGTGCCCGGCCTTGCGTCAGATCAAGACTCCCGCACAAGAGTCGACACGGAACTTCAAAGCGTATATTGTAGACTTTAGTATGTAAGAAAATTTTAACGTGGACTATGTGCCTGTTGGCGATGCTTTAAATCATACGCCAGTTGAAATCCTATTTAATGCAAGTCAAACATGTGATGTGGGGCCGTTGATCCACGGGAATAAAATTGAGGATTCTCGCTGTTAAATCTTTAACCACGATCAACAGGCGTATCCTTCCAAATTCTAGTTGTTGCATTGGTGGTGGGGCTAAGACCTCACTAACTGCCGCTATAATTTCATTCCTTTGTATTGAAAGTTTTCCAACGTCCTAAACTGCTTCTTCCTTGATAAATTATGGCGCTGATGTAATTAAACTGAAATTATAAACGACCAGCTATGCAGCAATATTAAGTCATATATGGAATTTAAAAAATCCTTTTAGGTTCGAGTTTATTATATATTTCTTATATAAAAATTAAATTAACGCAACTTTATGTCTTTTGTCTTTTAATAAAATATTAAGAATGTAATGATTACTATATATGCTCTTATGTTAAAAGTTATTTAAGAAGCCCTTATTAACTTTTAGGATATAGATATAGTGAGACTATATCTTATAGATATAGTGAGACTATAATACTTTTTTTATTGGTAAAATTGGTTTTGAAAGGATCTTATAATCTTTAAAAAAAAAAAAAAGGTTGGGAGAAAAAGTTCCCAACCCAAAAATAGCTAAAGAATCCTCAATGAGTTATTGGAGAAAAATAGCTAAATTGGTAAAATTTGAATTAGGATCATCTCATCCAAAACCAAACAGAGGATGAAAAATTTGAATTAGGGTCATTCCGTCCAAAACCATACAAATGGTGGAAAATTTGAAACAGGGCCATCCCATACAAAACCATGCAAATGATGAAAATTTTGAAACAGGTCATCCTGTTCAAAATTTAAAATTGAAATTTGAAAATGAAGCCGAAAAAGCAAACAAAAATGAAATTTAAAAATTGTTCACGCCCATAGGCGAATCAGGAAGCATCTCTAGGATGCAAACCAAAACGTGGACTTAGATGTAATCCATGAAGCAACAACTAGCCGGGATGCCGATCAATATGTAAATCGGGAAGCAGCGATAGGAAAATGAACAGAATGCAGCAATAGGACATGGTCCAGGAAGCAACAGGAACCTAAGGACGCCACAACATAAGCTTGAAAAGTGGAACAACAATCCTGAGGATCTCCTCAGGCTAGGAAATCCTCTTGCACACAAAGGTGAACTTCAAGGAAGCAAAAAGACCCAAGGAAATGAAGGCCCACAAAACCCAGGCAAAGAGCAAAGATGGGGAGGAAGATTCCAAGGATCCAGATTTGGAGGAGTCAGGATAAACCAAAGCTGTCGACAAAGCACAGGTCCACTCCCCAAATATTAAAGGATGCAATATGGTACCCCGAGCAACCAAAAAGGATCTGGAACCCTCCATCCCTACAGATGAATAGCTTCAAGGACTGAACCTGGGAAGCCAATGGATCCACTCAATAACATTCAAAATGCAAGGCCACCCTCAAAGCCAAGAAGAAATATTTGAGTGTACACCAAAAGGATCAGGTCCAACAGTAAGAAGCCCCCAAACAAAAGCCCGAAAACAAATCAACCCACTAGAGCGAGATCCAACCAGAGGTTCAACGACCAAAAATTTACATGAAGTCAAAGGCAATTAAGGGAACACCCTCAGATAGCTGCAACAAAATACCATACCACTATATATGTTCTTGCAAATTCACCCCAACGGGTTTGGATCAGTAGATGACCCTTTCCCCTCCTTGGAAAGCCAGAAAAACATGAAACTACTAAACCCATAAGAAGTGTTGCACCATCCAACCAAGTCCCCAAAACTGACAATGACCCATGAAACGCAACCAACAAGACCTCCAGCAAGCAAAACACCCTGGACACGGGCCACAACATAGAACTAAGCAAGCGTTCTCCTTTGCGCATGATCTTACACTGCAAATACGAATCACAGAGATCACAGATGTGGCTTCAACTATCTGCGTGATCGTGCAAGTTTGCACAATTAAGCTACGCACAATGAGACCTAGGCCTATGCAACTTGGGTTGCCCGCGTTGCCACACCTATCTACAGCAACCTGGCTGCAGATCTGATCCGGGCCCGATTTGGGCCTATGCGGCTTGGGCTACCCTCACTGCCACACCTGCGTGCTGTGAGAGCATGATATTAATATAATATATTTTATGATTATTTTTAATTATATATTATAAAAAATAGTTGAAAGTAATTTTATTTTTATCTGCGATTTAGATTCCTTCGTAGTTATAGTTTAGGATTTTTTCATACTCATTAAATAAATTATGTTAAAATTTAGATTATTAATAAATTATGTTAAAATTTAGATTATTGTCCAAGTTGTTGGTTATTATATTAATTGTGATTTTATTATGGAGATCATTTTTCTATGTTCATGTAATTTTATTTTTTATAATTTATTTGTGAAAATTAATATTTTTTATAATTTATTTGTGAAAATTAATATTTTTTTATATATTTTTGTTGTGTATGGCAAAATTTTTATATGTAGCCAACGGACACAACATATCTTCTGATTTTATCAGACTGAAAAGCTTCGAAATATAATCACCACCCGACCAAAAGAACTGGACTCAAGAGACTAATTTAACTTAATATAAGGAATCCAACTCCTTTAAACATACACAAAAGGATTAGGTCATGTTAGAATATTCTATGGAAGTTTTATATTTATTTTACAAGTCAAAGCATGAGGTTAGAAAACTTTATGTTGTGCAAGAAATTAATAAGAATGCCGGTTTTCGCCTCGAAGAAGGCTAGACACTGCATCTTGATGAAGCTAGGAATTAGCAAGGGGCTAGGGTAGGATTCCAACTTAGAATGTTTTACCATGTTTATGTCTTTTAGCTTAAACATTGCACCCAATAGTAATATTGTGGAGTACAAGGCTCTTATCTAAATATTTTTGGTCAGTCAACATTTAAGCAAGCTTAATGAAATTGTCAAATAATTTTTTAAAGATAATTAAAGTTAAAACTATACAACATAATCCGTTTATGTAGAGGAGTTGGAGAGCAAGTGGGTAATTAAAACTCTTCAGTTAAACCCAGGTTCAAATCTCTCTTGATATGTTGTATATAAAAAATTCCTCATAAAAAAAACTATACAACATATATAACTTCTTTAAATTATGCTTACTTCATGCCAGACAAATGTGTCTATGTGTCTGCCTTAATTGCAAAGGATGCAAGCAAGTGTAATTTCTTTCCATAGAACTATTCTATAGGGCATCTCTTTTAATTTATTGTTTTAATAATTAATTATATAAAATTTAAAATTAATAATATTATTATATAATGATATTATTATTACATATAATTATATAATAATATTATAATAATTTAATTATTATATATCTACTAAATTTATAATAAAAAATGTAACAAAAGACAGTCAGTTGTTTTAGTGGTTAAAATGGTGGTTGTTTTTAAAGTGATCTTGTATTCAAACCTTGAAGGTAATTGTTGATGTAATTTGTAAACGCAACAAATTAAATTTTTTCCATTTACTGTACCGGTATGCCTTTACTTGACCTTGAATGCACATTTTTATATCTCGAAGAACACTCATTTACCCAATCGTCCCACTCATATGACTATCAGATTTTATGTAAGAGAAATTAATAAGTTATAAAAATCTTACATATTACTTTGGACTCTAAACATAGGCTCCTCCTTTCATCTACATGATCAAGAATATTAGTACAACCAGCAATTTCAAAGAGGCAAAACACATGGCTTTGCCGTATCTTGAATCTAATTACACAGCATTGAATATTAATTACCCAGACAATTGTTAGGCGTGGACAATCTGTTGTTGCTTCTATGCCTCCTATGCTCAGTCGGGTTCCCTGACAATATATTGAACACAGGAGATATAACCGTCTTTTCTTATCACCAGAGAAGTTGAAACGTGTATCCATAGTCCACATCCATTCATGGTTGACCAAATTTGTGCAACTTCTAAATGTCGCGTCCATTCGATCTTTCGTTCAAGGATTCTTTCTAAATTTCAGCTGCTCCACATCTACTCGAGTTCGTAAAATTCACCACAGCTGGCATAATACGAACGTGGCCATCAAATTACTTGTGGCCTACTGCTCTACTGGGGCCAGAAGGCAGTTTATTGATAGAAAAAATCTTTGTAGTCTTGACGGGGCCAGCATTGATAAATCCATGACCGACATAGTCTTCACAGGAGTAGCCTCAATATATGCGTGGCCGACTCCAGGACTTGGACCAGAAGGAAGTTTATTCTTCAATATGCTTTCCTTCCAAGTAGCCTTCACAGGTCCCGCATTAATATATGCATGGCCTACTCCAGGAATTGAACCAGAAGGAAGTTTACTAATTTTCAACGCCCTGGATTTCTCTGCCATGTGACCACCTCCCGGCTTATCACAGCCTACATCGACTATGCTCCCGATGCGTTTAGGAGCTAGATTTTTCACTTTGAGTGTTCTGCCTCCATAAGTGGCTTCAATATGCAACGCTAGCACAATGAAAAGAATCAGCGCCGGAAGCTGTCTCATGCTCTAAGTATTGATTCTAATAACTCTTCCCCCGCGGATAAGTAGAATCTATTAGTGTTTCTGGTATACAGAAACAAGATCGATGAAATTTTAGTTGGTCGACGACGTGAAAGAATGCAAATGACTAGTTGCTCTTCTTTGGTGGAGATGGAAGCAACGCAAAGGTAAATATAATGCGAGGGATCGCTCCTTTGACCTTTGAATGTCAAAGTGGAAATTTGGGTTATTCAAAACACGCGACGGGCTCGAATTGTGTTTGTCCGAGTCAGTGGGGCCTGGTTTTGCGTCAGGCGTGAATCGTGATAATCAAAACTCCAAGCCCCCTTTCAACGAGCGCAATGTCCGTCGCAAGACTAAAACCATTACGACTCTGAAAAGAATGTATAATAGAATTATTGAATGTGGACTCGAAACCGGTTGCCGCCGATTACGTAGGGTAGCTTATTTGAGTAAGACGAGAATTAAAAGTCTATTTAATATATAAGTCAAACCTGCGACAGGCAGCGCATATCAATTGTCCAGATAAAAAATTTGGAAAAAAACAAAGTTGTGACTTTTGCTTCGATTTAGCAAATCATGGATCGAAACCTAGGAGCATCTATTAGGTTATCTGAAACTAAAATCAATTTGAGGTGTAGTGTAACTTTCCGGGCTTTAGTTCTTCTTTGAGAGGTTCAAGGTTCAAATCGTGGCATGGGCGAGTGTGTGAGAGGGTGGGTGTGTGGTGGCTTTGTGTTAAATTCCATATTGATATGTATAGCTCTTGGTTCTACGAGTGGTTATGGTTGGGAGGAGATTGCTTAGCCTATACGTCGGTCATAGGGGTTTCTCACAATAAATAAATCATTAAGCACCTGGGGTGCAATGCAACGGTTGGACTTTAGCTCTTCTTCAGGAGGTCCAAGGTTCAAGTTCAAATCGTGACGTGGGTGAGTGTGTAAGGAGGTGGGTGTGTGGTGGATTTGTGTTAAATTCCCTATTGGTAAGGAGGAGACTGCTAAACCCACAATAACTCAAAAATAAATAAAATAAAATAAAATAAAAATATCAACTACACAAATTCTTTATTAAAATCAACTATAAAGATACCTAAGTTCAAATTTTGAAGGTATGTTGTCATATTTAGCAAAGGTAGTAGTTCATGTTGAATCTTTTGAGTGCAAAGGTAGTAGTTCATGCTGAATATTTTGAGTGCATGCTAGACCAATGATGATGGTACAAACTTTGAGTCATTGGTGGTCTCCATTTTGCATCGGGTCAACAACAACAAGACAAATAGGCTGTTGTTGTGGGAAGTCCCTATGGTTTGAACCGAGGAACCAATGGTATTTATTTCACATCGAATCAACAACAATGAGACAAATAGGCTATTGAGAGTTGTCCTTGTAGTTTGAACCCTGCACTTACCAGTTACTAAAAAAATAAGTAATGTTCTCTTTGTCTTCTTAGATGGAAGTAATTAATGTGCGATAGTAAACTCAAAGTTGGTAATATATAGGTTATTGGGCTGAAAGATAAATAATTTGTAAACTCAAAGGTAGTAGTTTGTGCTCAATCTTTTGAGTGCAGGCCAGATCCCAATGATGACGGTACAAACTTGGAGTCATTGGTGGTCTCCATCTCACGTCGGGTCAAAAACGACGGTACAAACTTGGAGTCATTGGTGGTCTCCATCTCACGTTAGGTCAAAAACAACGAAACAAATAGACTATTATTGGGAGAAGTCCCCGCGGTTTGAACCGAGCGACCAATGGTATTTATATCCTGTCATATCAACAAAAATGAGACGAATAAACTATTGGGAGAAGTCCTTGTAGTTTGAACCCTACACTTACCAGTTATTAAAATTAAGTAATGTTCTCTTTGTCTTCTTAGATGGAAGTCATTAATGGGCGATAGTAAACTCAAAGTTGGTAATACAGGTCATTGAATCGTTTTGAGTGCAAAGGTAGTAGTACGTGCTAAATATTTTGAGTGCATGCCAGACCAACGATGATGGTACAAAGTCCAAGTCATCGATGGTCTCCATCTCACATTGGGTCAACAACAATGAGACAAGTAGGCTGTTGTTGCGAGAAGTCCTTATGGTTTGAACCGAGTGACCAATGGTCTTTATCTCATGTCGAATCAACAACAACAACGAGACGAATAAACTATTGAGAGTAGTCCTTATAGTTTGAACCCTGCACTTACTAGTTGCTAAAAATAAGTAATGCTCTCTTTGTCTTCTTAGATGGAAGTCATTAATGTGCGATAGTAAACTCAAAGTTGGTAATATATAGGTTATTGGGCTGAAAGATAAATAGCTCGTAAACTCAAAGGTAGTAGTTTGTGCTGAATATTTTGAGTGCACGTTAGACCCCGAGGATGATGGTACCCCGAGGATGATGGTACAAACTCACGGTGGTGGTCTCCATCTCACGTCGGGTCAACAACAATGAGACAAATAGACTATTGTTGGGAAAAGTCCCTGTGGTTTGAACCGAATGACCAGTGGTTTTTATCTCTCACGTCGGATCAACAACAACAAGACAAATAAACCATTGGGAGAAGTCCTTGTAATTTGAACCCTGCACTTATTAGTTATTAAAACTAAGTAATGTTCTATTTATCTTCTTAAATGGAAGTCATTAATTTGCGATAGTAAACTCAAAGTTGGTAATATAGGTCATTGGGCTGAAAGATAAATAATTCTTTATTTTTTATTTATTTTTAAATGGAAGCCTTTATGTGCAATGGTAAACTGTAAGTTAGATAATATCTAGGTCATTAGGATGAAATATAAATAAGGGTTACAATTATATAATCTTATGCATTCACATATTTTATAGTTTTGAACAACCATCTGTTTATATATATATATAAATAAATAAATAAATAAAGTGGATATAAATGATCATGTTATTGTATTAGTGGGGTTAAATATTAATTACAACATTTTAGCTATGTTATTACATTGGTGGGGTTAAAATTGATTGTTAACATTTTAAATATATTTTCTTATAACATTTTCAAATTGGATATATGTTACCATGTCATTGCATTGATGGGATTAAGATTAATTGTTAATATTTTGGCTATCATGTTATTACATTGGTAGGGTAATATCAATTGTTGACATTTTCAAACTGGATATGAGTCATCATCTTATTAGATACATGGGGGCAAGACCTCATTGTTTGTGGAAAAAAATGATATCTCAAATAACTACATGAAATAATGCATGATATACCAAAACAATTAAATCTAGAGAGACAAGTAATAATAATCCAATTAGAGTTGAACTATACTAATTTAACCATTAATTAAAAGAGTGTTCATGAACATAAAACCATAAGATAATCCACAAAAAGCGATAGTTAGGACTAATACTAATGCAATAGAATAAATTACTTGACACATAGGATACCATGACATCATAAACCATACCATTCATAATAAAATACTCTTATTCTATCTTGTTTGTGTAGGCATGAAAAATTTCCATCTAACCATATCAAACAAATACGTGGAGGGGACTTACTAGAACCCCTGATTCTGTGCTTGAGAGCTTCTTTCCAAAGGAGGCCCTGAAGATATGAATATATTCTATGCAAATAGGCTCTACTCAATGTTGTTTTTCAAGGTGTCAATGTTGATGTTATTATTGTGTAGTGATGTTTTTATAAGTTTTATTCAACAAACACCTAAGGTTTCGATTGCTAATATAACTTATTTTTTAGACTTAAAAGGCTATTTAAACTAAAGGCGAAGATCACTAATAATGCATGTTAAATATTATATCACAAAAATAAAAATAAACACGAGCTAACTTAAATGCTTTTTCATTTTGATGATGAGCTAGCTAAGGAGGTATTTTCTTTCTCAAGTAAACAAGGAGTGAATGCATGAAGACAAGCTAGCCTAAGATGCAACCTATATGCTTTTTTATTTCTTTGCCTAAGTACTTGAAAATGAGAAGAAACCTAAATTTGATATTGATCGATAAAGATGTGTTTTGTAAAAGAGATTAAAACTAGATTAGAATTCCTTGATTTAGCAAATTAAATGTGATTTTTAGACCCAAAGTAGTGGCAGACAAGGAGCAAAATGCAAAAAATGTTGAAAAATAGAGTTTAGAGAGATGCCAAGTGGTTAGATTACTTCTTTTGGTGTTTGTACAAAAATATCACTAAGCATAAAAATACCACTATGTTTTTGCTTCTGCAAAAATAAACCAAAAAAATAAGATTTTTTTCTTTGGGGGTGTTTTTTTGAGTTCTAGGGATGGTGGATTTCTATTTCATCAGCTAATTAGACCTCCTATTTATGAAAAACTGAGTATGCTTACCTCCTATGGATGTAATTGAAGTTGTACATAATTGTTAGTTCATGTACAAAAATACATATGGTATTTTTATACTCAATGGCATTTTTATTCTATGGATTTGAAAGAGATCAAATCACCAGTGGCTATAGGGAGTGGCAATTTTGTTCTAAAATGGGGCTGAGATGATTACAATGGTGATTTCGAGTGGTTTTCAAGGATTTTCGTTATGCAATGGTAATATTGGACTGTTTTAGGGATCTCCTAAATCTATAGCTCACAAATTTGGAGATTTGGACAACAAAATATTAGAAATTTATGATCAAATTAAGCACATATGCAAGGGGAGAAAACAATCCCCAAATTGACTAAAATTTTTATAAATTGGAGATGCAAGGGAGTTCAAAATGCAAGGATGTTAGGAATGATGTATAACAAATTATTTTAACTTTAACCAAAGCAAATTAATAATAAATGGTGAAAAACTAATGCAAATATTTAAAATGTAAAATACTATCATAAAATTAAAACCTATAGCATCAAAGAAGAAAGGGAAGGGGAATATAACAGGAATGATAGAATACTATAAGTGGTGAGATAACAAGGCAATGATGGCCTTGTATCTACAACACAATAGCTTGGAGATTGAAAGAGCAAGTAAATGTGACTAAAAATGTGAAATAGCATGCAATATGTGAGAAAAGAGAGTGCAAATGAGATTTATAATCAAATTGATGCCTGCAAATGAGAGCAATGTGAAATTAAATGTGCATGGAGAGGAAATAAAGTGTTAGTATGATGGAAATGAGAAGAAATATGACTATAAATTAAGAGAACAACAAGTGTTATGAATAAAATGGAGCAAATAGATGATATAAAACCTTGCAATGAAGAAGGTTAATGCTAAAAATATGGGCAATAAGCTGAATAAGCTTGAAGAGACCTATAAAAAGGATGTTATATGCTTAGAATAAGAATGAGATGCTTGAATAGGACCTACAATGACAATTTTAAATGTTGAAAACTAGGATATGCCCCGCATAAAGAGACTAGAAGCATAAAATGGATGAAAAGTCTAAGTAAACGGAGATTTAAATTAGCAAGACCAATGTTAAGAGAAAAAATGCAAAATTGAAGCAAATAAATGAAGAAAAGAGGAATGCTAAGAGTCCTATCACTTAGAAACAACCCTTCCTTGCCTCCAAAAGCCTTCCATGACTTGCTTATCTTACCTCCAAAAGGAATTCTTGTAAAAATACCAAAAGAATAATGCTAATGAAAGAGAGAGCTAGATGAATATGGGTAGAGTGTAATTAGCTTAGAATATCTTCTAGAATGCTTTCTCCAATGGTTGTTTAAATAGATTCTAGGGAGAGATTAGGAGGGAGAATTAGTTAGGGAAAATTCAAAATTTGTAGGTTTGGTTTGTTGTTGAAGCATGCAGGATCAGAGGAGGTAGTGGGATGAAGGAATATGCATGCCCCTGGATCATGTTGAAATATTTTAGACATTTTAAAAAAATACCACTCTGAAAAAAAAAGCGAGTGATGTTTTTGTTTCCAAATTGGATTTTTTGACCAATGGTTAGTTTGACTTGCTAGGATTTTATTTTTGGTGGTTTTACAAAAATGTTAGTTGAGGTAAAAAATGCCAATGGCATTTTTTTTTAGGGTGGCATTTTTTTTGGGGGCTCAAGATGATGCCTAAATTTTTAGGTTAGGTTCGATTGAGTGTTTCATGATGTTGGGTTACTTGTTTGATGTATTTGGATTTGCTGGTGTGTCAAATTTGGGTGTCTACATGTTACCTCAATTTTGATGTAATGCCTACAAAATTGTACCAAAAGTAAGTAGTAAGACTCAATTTTGATACTATGATGCTTTGTTGTTATGTTGTAATGTTATTTTGAAGAAATGATTGTGCTTGCATTTGTGTTGATTGTTTTATGTCATTATTGTATGTATACCTTGTTTTTAATTATGTATGCCATATCGATGTTTGAAAAAGTTATCCCATGTGAAAAGGATTTGTCCTATGGATGTCTCCTTGAGAATTTTCACTAAATTGATGATTTGGGGAGATTTTTTTAAGATAATGGTTATGGTGTATGATGATACAACTAGTGAAGGTGGGAAGGTTGGGTAAAAAGGAGAAAGTGGGTGAAAATGACTTTCATTTTCACCACACCACTATGAGAATTTTGGAGAGAGGAGTGAAAATGACTTTCATTTTTACCATACCACTATGAGAATTTTGGAGAGAAGAGTGAAAATGATCTTGGAGATGATGGTCTATAATCGAAGATGGGCATATAATGTGAACATCATTTGAGGGATGACACAAGTGTTGGAGTAAGATTGATAGGTATGCACTCATCCCCAATCACATTTTTTAAATTTTGGGTAAATTTTTGAAGTTTTTTTGGGTCACTAGCATTTTTATCATCAATGGTGAATTTCTCAATGGTATTTTTGTCATCAATGGTGAATTTATCAATGGTATCTTTGTCACCAATGGCAATTTTATCTTGAGATAATTTTTTTATAGGGAAGGTTATCTAATAGTGTTTTGAATATGGTTTTGACAGGGAATGAAGGTTTTGGTGAGTCATGAGGACTGTTAAAAGAGTATGGATAAAATTTTGGCTAGTGAGCTTAGTATGGAGGAGGCAGGAGTGTTATCTATGATAGGGTTGCACTATGTGGTATGTATATCCAAATTGGAGTTTGACCAACCATTTTTGATGACACTAGTAGAGAGGTGGTACCCATCAACAAAAACTTTAATATTATTGATTAGAGAGATCATTGTGACATTGGAAGATGTATGGTGCATTCTTTGAGTGCCTAATCGATGGGAGCCCATTCATCATGGGGATGACATTACAAATAGGAAGAGGGTATTCTTTGAGATAGATAAATTTTGAGGCATGAAATTATGATTGAAGAACAATAATTCCTATATAGGAGAGCATATTCATTGGTTTATGATGTTGCTAGCTTCAATTGTGTTGGCAATTTTGATGGCTAACACTAGAAGGCAGTTCATGCATTGGGGATGAGAAACAATTATTATAGGTTTGATATATTATCAGACTATCTATTCTTGGGGTCCAACAATCTTGGTGAGACTCTACCATATATTATATCAAGTGGTATATCATAAGGGTAAGTGCTTTTTTTATTGTATCCTTTTTCAAATTTGGGCTTGGAAGCTTATGATGATTCGATGATCAATGATCCTAGTGAGACATATTAGGCCTAAGAGACCTATTATTTATAGATGGTTGAATATTGTTCATATTTCCTATGGTTCACTATATTAGACATAATTTATGATCGATGAGTTAAGATCAACACAGATCGTTTGGCAATCATAGAGGGATCAATACATGTGGGTTGATAATCTGAATAATTTGGCTTGGATTAGGAGGATCCAATGGTTAGATGATCAGAGTGATATTATGAGATCTATAGGTATAATCGAGTGATATGCTAGTACAAGAAGGTATAGGGTATACTGAACATAAGAGAGATATAAGTATGATGGATTGCTCAAGAGAAGTCATAGGAGCCTATTGACTTGTTCACTTTCATAGAGGTCAATATGGATGATCCCATAGTGCTCACTCTATTGAGGGATGATGTAGAGGCAACAACAAACTATACTACCTAGTATGAGAGGATTAGGCCTACTCAAGTTTTGCCCAAACCACCACTAAGGGATTGAGCACAGAGCTTTCATGGCATGAATATTGTTTTGAGAGGAGTTTTATGATGACTAGGAAAGGATTGAAGAGATAGAGTGGAATATAGGTAGGTAATGGGTGGTGCTCCTTTGGGCATACCCCCATTGGCTATGATTCCTCTCCCAACAATAATGTTCAATCAGGCAGGGCCTAGTCTATAGGTAATGCAAGGTCTAGTAGGATGGTGGCCAAGGGTAAAGAGGTAAACATAGAGGCCCTACATTATATCTTAGAGGGTGTTAGGAGATAATTGGTAGTATCTCAATATATGTGGGTAGATGAGGTATCAAGGGTTGGATAGGAGATAGCCCATGTGAGGGCTACAAATAGGGATACTATTGCCTATATTTAGTCATACATGAATTGGGTTAGTAAGGAATAGACTTGTCCTAAACAATAATTGCTATGAAGTAGTTGACTCATGAGAGATATTAGGCTCTTACAAGATTTTTACAAGGTATAGATACAAGGATGATGGCTATGATTGTGGGTCCACTAGAGTGGGAGCTTCAATAGTCAAGGGTAGAGGTGGATAGTCTTTAGGAGAGAGTACAACATGTGGATATTTGCATAGAGAGGGAAATATATAGGATACATAATATTAATATTTGTACCACACAGAGGTTCCTACAGAGTGTTGAGCACCTTCACCTGCATAAACCTAATCGAGGTAATACTTGGTGAGCTAGTATTCACAACGGTCAGTTGGATTTTGTCTACCTCCTTCTTCATTAGGAGCTAGAGGAGGAGATGTAGGCTCTAGTTGAAAGGTATATCAAAGTGAGTGTACCAATTTTAGCATGTGGTACATCCTCTTTACATATGGATTGAGTGTATTAGTTTTGTTATTGTGATACACCCTCCTTGGTAGCATGTATTTTTTTGAGGTATTATTATATAGTAATGAAAATATATTTGGGTTTGAAACCTTGGTTTTTGTGATTATTATTTATCTAATTTTGATGTTTCTTTGTTGATGTGGTGATTTAATTTATGTAATGCAGTTGTAATTGATAGTAAACATTAGAAATTGGTGGATTTCTTAGTGAAAACCTTATGAGTCTAATGATGATTAAATATTAATATGAGAGTAGTTATTCTATTGAGTGATAACCTAAGAGTCAAATGGTAGATAAAAACTGAAGTGTATGTTATGAGTAGTGGTCTCAAGACATAATAAAGTACAAGTGCTCATATATGACTTGGAAGTGAAGGGTTATCCTTTGAGTCCATATAACACTTGCTTGTTTCCATAAATGGAAGCATAATCTCATAATTCTTAAATGGTGGTCTATGTTGTTATATAAAATACTAGGACTTAATACATGATGAGGTACATGTAATATTTACAAGATGTATGTTTTTTTTAGTTGTTAGTAGTTAGTAGTTATTAATGCACGCATTGAGAGGTGTACCCAAAGGATTTTATGCATTCTTTGAGAGGTATACTTGAAGAATTTTATGCATGATTTGAGAGGCATACCCAATGGATTTTATGCATGTTTATGTGTCATACCCAAAGGATTTATTGCATTCTTTGAGAGGTATACCTGAAGAATTTTATTCATGCTTTGAGAGGCATGCCCAAAGGATATTATACATGCTTTAAGAGGCATACTTGAAGGATTTTATGCATGCTTATGAGGTGTACCCAAATTATTTTATGCACGTATTAAGATACATACCCAAAGGATTTTATGCACACTTTGAGAGGTATACCCAAAGTATATAAGTCTATTACATAACACATATGCAATGATTTACATGTATGTGAGAAATTGGACTTAATACTTGTTGCCACCTCAGATGTGTAAATAAATTTACATTTAATTGAAGATGTATTTCCCAAGGTTCCAAAAAATGATGTTTTTCAAATCATATGCCCCAATCATCATGTTCACAATATAATTGTGAACATATAATTTAGATGGATATGATAGACAATATTTGCTTTGAAGGCACCATGGGTGTAGATGGAAGATTTTCTAGATGTTTGCTTTTTGAATTTTTGAATGCATAAGATGGGTTTTTGGATCATAGGTTTGTTACTTGATGCATATGCAAGGATTTATAGATACATGAGGAATGGAGCTAGTACCCAAAAGCACATCTGATGTATTGAAATATTTAAGAATTTTTGTAACAATAAATATTGTAGGTTAAGGGTAAAACTTTCATATGGACAATCTGAGAAAATAAAAGCCCTCCTCCTTTACTTGGTGTATGTACAAATAATTTTAAATGTACAATACATGGGGAAAGGTATCACTTTTTCTTATAGATCCATATGATAACATGATCCTTAGTCTAAAATATGTGTTGTCTAATATGAAGATAATATCTCTATCAATTTATAGGCCTTTAAAAACATAGGGATTTAATAATCTACTACTTGTGTAGTCATAAATGATTATGGATATGCAAAGTGTTGATCATCAAGTCCCAATGTTTCCTAAGGGCTTACAAACTAACAATGATATTTTATGTGATTGTGATTTGAAGGAAAAGATGATTTTAGAATTGAACTTTTCTTAAATACAGTCAAATGGATTCATTGCCCTTGGTTCTATTGCCTAAAATCTATGCAAATTTCTTGTATATATTCAAGGTATTGAATGAGAAACATTGATTCCACTTGGACGTATATTTAAGAAGTTGTTGATATAATGGATTTTGAGAATTTTTTGAGATGTTCATGATAATGATTTGTGGTGCTAGTTGAGATAAATGAAGATATCTATTCATTAACTAGTATGAATGGGTAGAGAATATCTACTCATCCTCAATAAGCACTTTGAGGTGATGAGAGTGTATGTTGTTTACAGTGAATCCAAGTGGCTAAGAAGACACCATCGATCTAGTATCTAGTGAGGCTTACAAATTATTGTAGGTCCATAAGGCATTGGATCGATAAAGTTCCTTAGCTTGAGTGGTTGATTTAAATAATATATTATGATATTTTTTTATTAATTTTTGATAGGATGTTAATGTATAAACTAGGCATCGAGGAATATATCATAGATTTAGTTTTTGGTAAAGCTTACAAATAATTATAGTCTTACAAGGCATTGGCTCTAGAAGGTATAATAGTCTACATCATTTATTTGAAAAGTAGCTAGTGAGATTTTGATTTATGTATGGTTGTATGTTGATGTAATGAATCATGAGAAAATTAAGGACACAATTGATCCAATGCCTGGTAAGGTACACAAATAATTGTAGACCTACAAGATATTGGATCAATGGAGCTTCACAATCCATGTGATCCTTTGCAAAAGCAACTTGTGATGAGATTTTAATCTTGGTAAGATTTGTGAGCTTATATGGTAAACCAATCAAGGAAGAAAACCCCATTCAACTAGTATCTAGTGAGACTCACAAATAATTATGGGTTTATGAGATATTGGTTGAATAAGGATTTTTATCCTAGATGGTTTGTTGTATAAGCCACACTTGGTGAATTTTATGAGGTATTTCATGATAGATTTGATAGGTCATTTTAAGTTGTTGAACTTCTCCTATGTCATATGGCATACCTATAGAGAATTGTAAGATTGTAATGCATTAGAAGATAATAAGCAACACTCCAAAAGAGCCTATTAAATTATCATGAGTGTTGGGGAGAAATGTTGTTTGTTGGAAAATATTGTTGACATAAAATGTTGATAATATTGGTGTGAAGGATGTTGAAAGTATTGAGGTGAAATGTATGAGATAGAATAAAGGGATAAGGATGGGTCATCAGGTGTCATGACCCTCCCTAGCTGACTTTATGGCACAAGAAAACAATGTATTAACCTATTCTGTGGTGATACCTAATTTGAACAATTGAACCAACTATATGATGTTTAGTTGATTTATAATGTATTGATATCACTAACATGTTGTCAAGTGTGCAGGATCAAGTGCACTCATAGGTGGAATAGGTATAATTGCCCACCAAAAATGAGCGTACAAAATATTATGGGAAATGATGATTAAGGTACTCAAAGATAACATGGGTAGATAGCTTCATATATGCATGCATTGATGAAAGGGATAAACATCGATGACTAATCACCTTGAGATTTAGTTTATAGCCTAGTAGCTATCATAAAATATTTGGCTAAGATAGGTGATTGGGTCATAGGAGAACAATCACAAGATGTATATAGATGCATAAATTAAACTGCCATGTTGAAGTGAAAATAGCACATAACTCTTATGAAGGAAAGCATATTAAATTTATATGTTGGATGAGTATTTCTTTAAATTAAATGATGAAGTTTTAATTAAATAATGTTTGGCTCATTGGAGCTCATTAGTAAACTTCAATGCAATTAACAAATGAATTTTATTTTAAATTAATTAAAAGTGTTCTTTTTAATGATAATTGAGAATTCATTAAAAGAATTTAATTAATTGAAATAAATGAAAGATAATTCATTTAAAAAAATAATAATTATATATGTGTGTAATAATAGATATCTTTTATTAAAAAGAAAAAAAACACAATAATGAAATTGTGTAATTAAAAAATATATATTTTAATATTGGTAAATATCAAAATAATGATATTTTAAATTAAAAGAGCCATCATTCATTTTGAAGAAGATGTCATTATCCTTTTCCCTATAGAGTAAAACCTATGAAGTAGCCTAAGGCTACTAATTTCCAAATATGGGAATTATGGGAGGAAATACATAGAGGATAGGGGACGACACATTGAAGGTAGGGGCTTGGGATTCGAGAGGACGAAGGATGGGCCACCTGGGCAGAGAGGCATGTAAGGTTCTGGGGACAAGGAGAAGAAAAAAAAGAAAGAAAATAACAGAATGCAAGGGAGAAGGAGGACGTAGACCAGTGGAAGCAGACGAAGGAAACACATCACAAGCAAGGGAGAGAGAGAGAACTGAGACACCACCAAATTCCAACCACATAAGGATTAAGGTTGGAATTTTTATGCTTTAACCTGTTTAATTGCATGTATTGTTTTGGTGGAAACCAAAAGGTTATAATCCCTATAGCGTGAGAGGTCTTTTGTAAGGATAGAAACCACCTGTGTATGGGTTTTTAGAGCACTGCAAGCTATATATTTTAATAATCCACCATATATTGGTAAGGCATTGTATATTTTTAAGAAACCACCATATGTTGGTAAGGCATTGTATGATTTTAAGAAGCCACCATATCTTGGTAAGGCACTGTATATTTTTAAGAAGCCACCATATGTTGGTAAGGCACTTTGTGTTTTTAAGGAAACCACCATACTTTTCAAAGTATGGTGTTGTATGTTTTTAAGAAGCCACCATATGTCTTGGAAATGCACTGTGTGTTTTAGGAAACCACCATACGTTTATAAGGTTGTGTGTTCTTAAGGAAACCACCATACTTTTCAAAGTAAGGTGTTGTGTATTTTTAATAAGCCACCATATGTCTTGGTAAGGTGTTGTGTATTTTAGGAAACCACCATACGTTTATAAGGCTATGTGTTCTTAAGGAAACCACCATACTTTTCAAAGTAAGGTGTTGTGTGTTTTTAAGAAGCCACCATATGTCTTGGAAAGGCACTGTGTGTTTTAGGAAACCACCATATGTTCCAAATAAAGGTGTTGTGTGTTTTAGGAAACCACCATATGTTTCAAAGAAAGGTGTTGTGTGTTTTAAGAAACCACCATATGTTTTGAGGAGCGCTGGGTGTTTTAATAAATCACTATATGTTTTGGTAAGCATTGTGCGCAGTAAAACCAGAGGATTGCTTTAGTGAATCCTGAGTGTGTTTTAGTGAAGTGAGAGGATTTATTTAGTGAAACTTGGGTGTGTTTTAGTGAAGCCATAGGATGCTTTAGTGAAATATGGGTGTGTTTTAGTGAATCTAGATGATGCTTTAGTAAAACCTGGACGTGTTTTTGTGAAGCCAGAGTATGCTTCAGTGAAAAACATAGTGTGTTTCATAAATGAGCATTAAGCATGGTTAAAATCATGACATACTGAAGAAAGCACTATGTGGCTCGAGAGCAATGGGTGTCTAAGAGCATTGTGGAGTCAATAGCGTTGATTAATGGAGAGCGATGTACTCCAAGAGTGGTAACTCTGTTAAGGTAGAGGTAAGAGAAATATCATCTTCTATCTACATGAATGTTAGGTATTCATAGAGGTTGTATACTCTATCTTGTGAAGGTGTTGTGTAAGGTTGTATTTATAAAGGAACCTTAGTTTTATAAATATTTCATTAAATACTTTTAATTAGAAAGAACCTTTAGTTTATATGAAATTTTATTAAAGGTTTTTAATTAGAAAGGACCTTTGATTTATATGAAATTTATTAAAGGATTTTAATTAGAAAGAACCTTTAGTTAATATGAAATTTCTTTAAAGGATTTCAATTAGAAATAACCTTTAGTCAATATGAAATTTCTTTAAAGGTTTTAATTAGAAAGGACCTTTAATTTATATGAAATTTCATTAAAGGTTTTTAATTAGAAAGGACCTTTGATTTATATGAAATTTGTTACAGGCTTTTAATTAGAAATAACATTTAGTTAATATGAAATTTCTTTAAAGGTTTTTAATTAGAAAGGACCTTTGATTTATATGGATTTTATTAAAGGTTTTTAATTAGAAAGGACCATTGATTTATATGAAATTTATTGAATGATTTTAATTAGAAAGGAACCTTTGATATATTTATATGGAATTTAAGGAAGGTTTTTAATTTAAAAAATAAACTCATTTGATTAAAGTTGATTATATTAAAAGTTTTAAATTAACAAGGATGTGGATTTATTCTTTGATTTGAAGTTATGGGAATTCACTTTAGGGAATGATGGGAATTATTGTTTTAAAGGTTAAATGTATGGGACTTTAATGCTTTAAAAAGTAATTGGTTGATTGGAAATTGCAGATTAAAAAGGACGTAGATTTATTCTTTGAATTGATGTTATGGGGCTTTGATTTAGGGAATGATTGTTTTAAAGGTGAAGAGTATGAAACTTTAATGCTTTAAAATATGAATGAATTTGATTTAAGTTAAGCCTTGATCTAAGTAGAAAAATATGGATGACTCTCTAAAGGAACTTGAGAGGGGAAAATAAAATTAAAGGCTCTTTTATGAAATTCATTATGCATTAGATGGTTAGAAACTTAATTGAATTTTGTATAGTTGCAATTTGGAAAAATAAATGAGTAGATGCATTTAAAGGTATGCCTATCCTAAACCATGAGTATCCTGATCCCCTACTACCTTCAAATATCCAATGGGAAGCTTAGAGAAGCAAGGAGTTCAATGGAAACAAGTATAGGTAATGGCATCTCATGTTGATTTATTTATGCTCAGATAGATTAGAATTATGGGGCGATATCCCCATAATTATTATAATATTCCTTAAATTAAGAAGGATTTACCATGCAAATTCTGATGCATTAACTATTTATTGGTTTAAAGATGTTACCTTTCCTTTATTTATGTATTTGGTTATGTTATGTAGTTGATTCTCTTTTAGTGTTAAGTTTGATTTATTTTCTATATGCTTGGTGATTTCTTTTTTATGTGTTGGTAACTTGATGTAATACTTTTAGTTGTTTGATGATAGAAATCTAAGTGTAGAGTTCTAAAGTGAACTCAGAGGTGACCTAAGGGAATTAAGAACCCCTTAGGGTGAACATAGGTAACCTAAGGGAATTGAGAACCCCTTAGGGTGAACATATGAGACTTAAGGGAATTGAGACCCCCTTAGAGAGGTAAATAACTAAGTTGTGAAGAGATTACATCTGAGTTAAAATAGATCATCATAGTGATGAGATAGATAGCTTAACTCACAATACTCATAGTATACCTACATAGAATGATTTGTGTATGGTATGGAGATATGTGTATACCTTCGATGGATTGAGGGCGATAAGTCTAACTCATAGAGAATGATGGGACATATGGGCTTATCTACAATGACACATTATACTCCTACACAGAAAAATTTGTGTTAGGGTACTTCATGAGATGTAACTTCTAGGAAAACTTAGTGGGTTAAAAATTTAGGTAAATATTAGTTGGGGTTAGGGGTTCATGAAGGGTTCATGTATCCCTTTCCGAAGAAAAAAAAAACTCTTTCTATTTTTGTATTTTATGTTTGTGTGATTTTTGGTTCATTACATCAGGGTCATAGATGATCACATCCTACATAACTTAACTTGATAGAGGAAGAAGAAGAGAAAAAATGTAGTATATTGGAAAGAGAAAGTAGAAAAATAGGAAATTTTTTATTTTTGTTGTATGTTTCAAGGTTGTAACAAAAGAAATGTTAGAGACTAGGTCATAAGGGCCATGGATGATCACATCATACATCACTTAACCCAAGAGAGGGAGAAGAGAAAAAATATAGTAGATAGGAGAGAAAAGTAGAAGAATATAAATGCTTTTAATTTTTATCGTATGTCCCAAGGTTGGGATAAAATAAATGGGAGAAGTTAGGTCATCAAGGTTATGGATGATCACATCATACATAACTTAATCCAAGAGAGGGATAAGAAGAGAATAAAGTAGTAGATAGGAGAGAGGATTCTAGAAGAAGATAAGAGAAGAGGTTTTGGACTGGGAGGATCACTCAACATCTGCTTTTCCTATGTGGGTGCAATACAAATGAGTTTTGTAAATGGGAATGATTAGTGGTTGCATCGTTACAAGTACTCCTAACTCTATTGTATGATCAAGCAAACCAAGTAATAATGCAAGGGGTATAGTGTGTTGTTATGATGTGATGTTTATGCAAATAGCTAAGCAATATGAAAAAGAAAATAATGCAATGTTTTATACATAGTATCTTTTGAGATGCATGATGTTAATAGATTATTTATGTTATTTTTTATACAATGTGGCTAGGTGGTAGGCTCAAAAACTAAACTTTGTGGTGATGATGAAAGGTCTTAACCAATTAGGTTCAAACTTCTCTTTAAAATCATTGTTTTTATTTTTTTTGAATTTACATGGTGGAATTAGTAGCTGCCATGAATCCGGGTAGGCTGTCCGACTTTTATGGCCACCACAGTATTCTACGCTATTCACCCCAGAAGCTACCACATATATCTTCACGTAGTCCACCCCTATAACCACCATTCCACAATCATTTTAAACCTTTTACACCGCTAAAAGCACCAGGAAAGGGACAAGCGTTCAGTCCGACGAGGCCCAAGATTTGAACCTTGTATTTAAAATCATTGTTGTAATTGGTATTTTGTTGGTTTTATTTGATGACTAAGTCTCCAATTTTAAAGGATCTTGGACATACTATATTGTGATAGGCATGACGAGGTCTATTATGATATGTTCGTAGTTGTTCTAAAGCATTGATGCACTTTTCTTCTAATAGCTCTAGTTGTTGTAAGTGACCTATGCAATAATCATATCCTATTGGAGAATATTGTAATAAGACTCTTGGAGAGGGTTTTCTAGTCCTAAAGAGAAAATAGCTTCTGAGCCATAGATGAGAGCATAGGATTTTCCCCTTGTTGGAATACGTACACTAGTATGATATAACCATAAGGCAAGATAAAGTCGTAAGTGCCAATCTCAACCATTTTTGTTTACTAACATTTTCAGGATCTTGATCAGGGTCTTATTGGAAGACTATGCTTGTTCATTTCATTAAAGATAGTATGGTGTTGATAATTTTTATTGGATTTTATACTTAGCACTTAGTTTGGTGACTTATTTTTGAAAGGGGTGTCATTATCTATGATCAAGGTAGAAGAAATTCCATAATGGCTAAAAATTTAGTTAAGAATGAACTTGGATAATCTTATTCTTATTGTAGTGGATAGGGGCATTGCTTTGACCCATTTAGTGAAGTATTCTATGGTTGTGATGATTAATTTATGACCATAAGATGACTGAGAGTTGATTTTTCCTATAATGTCTAATCCCTAAGAGGAAAACTTCTAAGGTGATGTGATTGGTTTTAATTCTTGAGAAGGAGCATGGACAAGATTAACATATCATTTGGTACTTGTCACATCTAATGTAGTCATGTGTATCATTTTCCATATATGGCCAATAGTAACCCATTCTAAGGATTTTTCTTATTATGATTTGCAAACTAAAATTCCCACACATGATCCATCATGGGTTTATTTAATTATTATTTGATATTATTTTATATTTATGTATCTAAGGAGTGTTAGAAATAGAGTCTATTACATCATTTGGGTCATGTAAATGTATCTTCCAAGGTACATACTTAGGACATTAGATTACTTTAGGGGGAAGTTATCTAGTTACTTCATGCAATGTAATAAATGCACAAGTGTCAATGTGTAAGTTGTATATGTGCAAGTTGTCCCTTGCACAACTAGGTAGAGTGTTGGCCAAGGCTTCTATTTTACCTATATAAGAGAGGCCTCATACAGATAGATATATAGACATATAGAGTGAGTTGGGGACACAATAGCTTAGAGGTTAGTACAATTATGTGTGGATCACCATCCAGTGGTGATGGGTGCAATGTAGTTCAGTAGCTTTATTAATGGAGTGCTCATTTCCTCCATAGCTACATTGTAATCATTTATATCATTTCTATTTATTGCATATCTTAGTCTTCTAGTAGATTTACTTTCTTTCATATTATTCTGCATCTCATGATTGTTATCTCCCTATGGTCATTACATCAAAAGCTAATAGTGGTATCAGAGCTACGGTAGATCTAGTCTGAGTAGATCAATAGGGAAACCACCATTATCATTGAGCCTGAGTGTTTTGTCAACCTAACGCACCGTTGGACCAATCACTATCAAAATATCTCAAAAGAATCTAGGTGGTAGGATTAGGGAGAGTCACAAGTGAGGACTGAAAGAAATATTAGTTCTAGAAAATACTGAGATTGCACTTGACTGGAGTCTTTCCACAGAGTTACAAGAAAAACTCATGAAGACCAGGACTCAACATTCAATCCACTAGATTGATAGATCATCTAGTGAAGATCCAGGATATCTGGAACTTGCTAAATGTTGCCCAAATTTTCTTTTGTTGTAGATAATTAATTCTTAGAGGATTGGTACTCCTCCTACAATAGAAATCTAGGAGACTCCAACTTCATTGCCTGAAGGTCGGCATGCCCTCATAGTGTAGATATTAGTTCCTTGTGCAAGAGAAGAACACTACGGAAGAAGACTTCTGGAGAAGAGTCATGGTGAAGTTAGGAGACTGAAGATCTCCATTGCTAGATTGAAGAACTTCATAGTTGAAGAATAGGCCATAGGAGCCTTGATACAAAAATAGGCCATAGTAGCCTTGAAGAATAGGCCATAGAAGCCTTGATACAAAAAGGCCATAGTAGCCTTGAAGAACAGGCCATAGAAGCCTTGATACAAAAAGGCCATAGTAGCCTTGAAGAAAAGGCCATAGAAGCCTTGAAGCAGAAGCCACAGAAGTCTTGATACTGAAAAGGCCACAGAAGCCTTGATATTGAAAAGGCCACAGAAGCCTTGATACTAAAAAGGCCACATAAGCCTTGATACTAAAATAAAGGCCACAACAACCTTGATCCTGAAGAAGAATTCGAAAGGAATATCTGATTCAGAAGTAGATTAAGATTTTAGTACTAATATTTTTGTTGTAGGGAAAGAAGATTCAGTGAGTTGGGAAACTTCCTACAAGAAAGTTAGGAAGAGTATCTTCTTTAGAATCAATTCAGCACCTGAAGCAAAAGAGATTAGGAGAAGATCTCATTGAAGGACTTCCAGACTTGGAAGAAGAAGGACTAGGAGAGTCCTACTCGAATCTAGAAGCAACAAAATCAGAGATCCAGGAGCAGATCACATCACCAACACTTCCAAGAGTAGAAGGTTGAAGAGGTCTCAAGGGAAGACCAACAGAAGCTGCAAGATCAAAGACCTTGGGAAGGTCTCATCGAGCATCTAGTAAAAGGCTAGGAGAGCCTCACGAACCAGGAACTAACTGGAGAAATCCACTACCAAGGAGAAGCTCCTGATAGTGAAGGACTTGGGACAATTATCACCATCCAACAACAAGCCCAAGAGAAGGAGAATTTGGCAAGGAGTGCCAAATCCGAGAAGAATAATTTGGCAAGGAGTGCCAAATCCAAGAAGAAGAATCTAGTGAAAGACCTCAAGATATTCAGAATCTTGAGAAGAAGATCCTACTTGAAGTCAGAATTCGACAAGAAGACTTGAAGATAGAAGAAGCTCACCAAATATAGGAGATTTGAAGATTACCTCTCACAGCAAGAAGGCACCACTTCAGAGACAAAGACTTCTCCAAATATACAACAGAAGGAGGAGAACACAAGAGGAGGACAAGCCACCAAATCTTAGGCTCATGAAAGAAAGTTCGAGACCATATTTCGGTGAAGGAGTTGTTCAAGATAGTCTAAAAAAAGCTGCAAGATCCTACTCGAAGCAGCAACTTGGTGATCTTAGACACCAAGATCCACATCCTCTACAGAAGTAACAAAAGAGCTACAAAAGATTTTAAAAAGGTATGCAACTATTGGTGCTAGCTTTCTCATTAATTGGATTACTTATCATATTCATTGGAGCACCTTATTTAGATTAAAGTTGCAAGAAGGGAAAGCAGAATTATAGTCTTCAAAAGTGCAAAAATAAAGGGTTCATTTGCACATTAGGGGTTGATTAGATTTCAGAGTTATCTATCAACTACCTATCTTCTACTTTGAAAAGGAAAAAAGAAGACTTGATCCTACAACTGTGTTTGTAGTGAAATATGCATGGGTTCATTCCAGATTATGCTTGAAAGGTTGTAGTGAAATTATTAAGTGCATTTTTAAGATATTAGTGGAGCAATAAGGTGAGATTATTGTTACCATTGAAAAGGTGCATTGTTAAGCACTATACTAGTTGATTTGTTAACTAGTTATCTCAATTAATTTATGTTGTTGAAAGCATAAAAATTAGCACAAAATATACAACACTTTCATGGCCTATAGAAGCCACCATTGGAAGCAAAAGGTGAAGAAGAAAACCACCATTGAAATCCTTGAAGGAAACCTCAAATCGAGACATTGGAAGTCTCAAGATTCAAGGAAATTATAAGGGGTTCATTTCAGTGCAGAAAGTAGGAATTCCTATTCAAAATCAGCATTAACTTGGATCATCTATCATCCAAGAAAAGAAATATAACGTATGAAAAAAACTCTTCTTTTTGGTGCAAAATCTATATATTATAGAAGCACCACTTTTGTTCTTTTGGAAATAAAAAAGTATTATCTACAGGGGCAACAAGGATGTTTTATCCAACAAAAGAAAGGAGCCACCGAAGTGCCCATACATCCAAGGAGTCAAGGTGTTTACAAACACTCGGTTTTCAATCTTCAAATCAAGCCCTAGAAGAGTATGTATCACCTGCAGCATTGGAAGCATAACAAGGAGCAAAAATCAGCCAAATATTATGTAGAAGGGTAGCCTACAAGGAAGAAATCACCTATGTAAAAGGAGCATTATCAAAATCAAGCAAAAGGGAGCATTCAACTATTGTGAAAATGAACCAACAACAAAGGAAAAGGATGTGGTATATCCAAGGAGAGCATCCACCATTGAAGACTACAAGGAGATACCATAGGACCACCATGGAGGAGCACCGAAGATCCAAGAGCCAATACGTAGAAGAAACCAAGGATACTAGGAGATTACTTGCATTTCAAGAAACAAGGCAATTTTACATAGAAGGCAAGATAAAGGCTCCAAGAAACATTACAAGGGAGGCTCACATGCATAAGCCTCGAGTGCCACTTGGCACAGATGCTCTATACTCTCCAACGTACGTGAAGACTCAAGCGCTCACCAAGAAGATGTTACACATGCTTGAAAGACGTTACACATGCTTGGAAGGAGTTACACATGCTTGGGAGGAGTTACAAACCTCATCATTGCAAGGTTTACGTTGAAGGCATCTATCAAAAATATTTCAGGTGACACTTGTCACAAAGTGCAAGTAGCTCATCCTATTTAAGGTGCCAAGGAGGTCAAACAATATAGCGAAAGGTAATACGTAGCTCATATGAAAGATAGTAAATGCAGTATGTAGCATAGTAGAAGGTAATACATAGCTCATATAAAAGACAACGAAGGCAATACATAGCACAACAAAGGCAATACGTAGCTCATTTGGAAGGTGAAGATGATTTTCCAGCCATACACCATTCAAAGGTGTAAGAAGTGCATTTAAAGCACTATCATAAAGCAAGTGCCTGAATTTAGAAGGAGACAGTGCATTTCAAGGTTGAGAAGGAGTGCCATACGAGGGAGAAGAAAGTGCAGGTCAAAGGAGACTTTGACTCTCATGAGTGCTACATTCCAAATAGCACAAATCCACCAACATTGAAGATTATAAGGTAAGGGTTGATTTATTATTTGCTTGCACTAAAACCTAAGGTTCTTTGGAGGTATAAGGAAATATTATTGGAATATTCTGCATTAGAATTTTATTAAGCAAGCATACTTTATTAATATTTGCAAAAGATAATCTTGGAGTTATAAGGATTATTTCTGAAATTTATTTACTTGCAAATATTATTTTTTCTAATTTTCCAAATTTGGGAGGTATAAGGAATACAACATCAAACTAGGAATTGGAAATTAGAAAACCATTAAAATCAACCATAAAGGGATATTTAAAGAGGTTTATTAAATATTTTCAAAGGTTGGAAATTTATATTTTTTCTTGTCTCAAAATTTCTCAATAGGGACAAAAGGAATCCAACATTAAAACCTCTTCAAAATTGGAAAAGTGCTTAGTTCAATTAGGAGTAATAAGGTGTTAGAAAAGTTGATTTTTGATCTTTACAAAACTGTGCAAAATCAACCATAAATTGAACTTTATTTTACAAAAGCACTATATCATACTCCAATATCATTAGGGAGTCATAAGGCATTCTACAAAACTTGATAATAATATCTATCAAAAATTATCAAGTTGGGAAGATATAAGCTTTCTTCAAAAACCTAAAATTAGGTGTTCATACTCTCATTACTAGGGAGACATAAGGAAGCCTACAAACCTAAGGATTAATAAAGGTTTCATCAAATCAAGCTTATATACTCAAAATAGGAATTATATATCCTAAAACTAGGGAGTTATAAGGTAGAGTATCAAGATTCTATCACTATTTCAAATATCTATCATGGATGAAATTCTGAGAAAAACCTTCAATAATGAAGAACTATTCCACGAAGTAGAATTATACTCTTAAAACTTTATCGATACTCCGTAAGAATATGAGTATCTACCCTCTAGCGATAGAGATAAATTCTCCTTATTTCTTAAAATATCCAAAGAAGATAGCTTTATAACATGGTGGAACTCCCAAAAATTGGTCATGTTCTCACTAGAAGAATGTTTGATGATTTATCTATCATTAATTATGCTTGTACTTACACAACAGAAGAAACAAGCTGAAAATAAAGAACAATACTATTGTGATGATAGAATAACTTGTCATGCAATAGATATTTCACCAGTATCAAAGTAGAATCATAGGAAGAGAAGAGAAAAAAAGGAAGAAGAGCTATACTAAAAGAGGCCACAACATGAAGACTGAAGTAGAAAAAATAACCAGATCAAGACTACTCTAAACAAGCCAAAGATCATCCAATGAAAGAAGAAGCTTCAGCTACAACTTACTTTGCATCATATGAAGACACAGATTACCTGCTAAACCTAAATACAAAGAATGCAGAAGAAGAATACAAAGCTCAAGATGATGAAGAAGAAGAAGATCCATATTGAAGACTAAAGTCTTCAATACCCAAATAATGTAATACAGGGGGTGTTAGAAATAGAGTCTATTACATCATTTGGGTCATGTAAATGTATCTTCCAAGGTACATACTTAGGACATTATATTACTTTAGGGGGAATTTATCTAGTTACTTCATGCAATGTAATAAATGCACAAGTGTCAATGTGCAAGCTGTATATGTGCAAGTTGTCCCTTGCATAGCTAGGTAGAGTGTTGGCCAAGGCTTCTATTTTACCTATATAAGAAAGGCCTCATACAGATAGATATATAGACATATAGAGAGTCGGGGACATAGTATCTTAGAGGTTAGTACAATTATGTGTGGATCACCATCCAGTGGTGATGGGTGCAATGTAGTTCAGTAGCTTTATTAATGGAGTGCTCATTTCCTCCATAGCTACATTGTAATCATTTATATCATTTTTGTTTATTGTATATCTCAATATTCTAGCAGATTTACTTTATATCATTTATGTTTATTGCATATCTCAATCTTCTAGCAGATTTACTTTCTTTTATATTATTTTGCATCTCATACTTGTTATATCCCTATGGTCATTACATGAAAATCTAACAAGGAGTATGCCTTCAAAGGAGCATCAATATAGGATATCTCCAATGATGACATATTTATAGGATTTTAGTCTAAAATGTTGTCATTTTTTAGAGTTAAAATCCTCTATAAAAGTTTCATTTTTTATTAATTTGAAGAAATATTGATACCAAGGTTTTTGATGTGGAATTGATTCGATGGTACAAATTTTTATGGTTTGTAATAATTATCTTAATGTTAAAGGATCATTTATTGATCTTGTGATAATATATACCTCCTCGTCTTCTAGTTCTAAAGGGATGAGGTAGGTTGTGGTATCCATAGTGTTAGCATGATGAATTCATGATTGTGAGATGGCTTCTATAATAATTTGGTCAAAATGAGTCTTTAGTTTTTCTATGATATCTTTTTAAGGTTTTAGTTTATTGTCTTTAGTCTGATAAATATCATTCACTTAGTTGATTACCATCTGTGAATCACCATATCCTGTTGGTTTTTTTATTTTATTTTGAGCTTTAATGTAGCTCTAATACCTAAGGTCATTGCTTCATGCTTACACTCTTTGCTTCAATTCACTTCACTAGACTACCTTGATTTCCACTAACTTAACCTATTAACCACTTTAAACTTCATACACTTCATTCTTGTAGATGTTCTAAATTCCTTGTTCACTCACTTTTCACATGATAGGTGTGCCTGAGGTACTTCAATTATCTCCATGCTGCTAATGCAATGTTCTTTAAAAAAACTAAGGAATATTCAACACCGCTAGACTTGCTAACACTAAAAAGACACTTGTGCTTGTTGTCTAACACTTCTATTATCCTATACCTCAAATGTTATGTCTTAAATTTTTGCCTATTATTTTAGATGGTTTTGTGAATGCAATTTTATAGATTTAATGTATTAACATTTTGTAGTAACAATTTGAATGTAGTGAATGGTGTTTTGAATGTAAAATGACTCAACATCTTTGCTGATGATTTGTATACCTTTGATGAAAGTGAGTGGATGGCTTACAATTTAAGGTCTTTGTCTAGTTTCTAAGTAAGATGAGATCATTGTTTATACTCATAGTATGTACCCTATGTTTGGTGATGATTCACTCTACCTAAAAAACATGTTAGAACAATATATAGAACTAAAAAACTTTTGTACTAGTTATCTTTCCTGCATGAAACCTAGTGATCTACCTTGCTAAACTAGTGCACTAATATCTTCTTAATATATAAGCACTTGGTTATGTTATTTTATTTATTAATGTAGAATTACTCTTACAATTATAATGACTTCTACTATATTCTTATTTATAGGCTGGTTGGATAACCCAATTACTACCTATGTTGATTATCTCTATTTGATGGCCAAGATAGATTTACATGTTTTCTTACATGCTAGCTAAATAAAATCTATTTATGCTTCAGGCCTTCTTCTATAGTTGGTTGAATGACCCTCTTTTATTTAACCCTATATCATTCTATATATATTTATTTTCCATATCATGGGCCTTTATCTATTGGTTGCTTTCCTAAAAATATTTCTTCCTTTAAAAACTTTCGTTTTCTAATGACCTATGTCTGCTATATTGGATTTTTAAGCCTCTTTCTATGTTTCTCTAGAACCTACATATCTTATCTATATTCAAGCCTCCTTTATTTTATTTAATAAGGGACTTGTAAATGACCTCTCCTATTTGAAAAATATTCTCCTTATATCTCCAATTATTAATTCTTTCAATAATTAAATAATTCTCTTCTTCTTATTTATCCAAAAATTAATATCTCTTTAATTCAATTTCATTTCTTCAATAAAATAACTTTATTCAATATTTTCTTCTTGAAATCAAATTTATCTTGCCTTGTAATTATATTTCTCTATTTCAACTTGGGCAACTTTAGCTCTTTAATATTTCTTCTTCTTGTTCTTCTTAAATTTCCTACAACTTATAGCACTCTATTCAACCCTACTTATTTCAATAATTGGGTGCACTCATAAACCTAACTTATATTAACTTGGATGCTACTTCTTATTCTTACTCTTCATATTGTAATAACAACAATATCTCATAAATATAGCAATGAATATCGATATTGGAATAACAACAATATCTCATAAATATAACTCAGATGTACACAATATCATAATATTACAAGAATGATTTAGATTGATTACATTGTTTGGAGAGATATCTCCAATTTATAATTTTACATGATTTTTCAGTACTCTTACTATTGCTCTCCTCTAATAGGTTGGAGATGCATCCTTTCACATTCCCTAATAAAGACAATACTCTCATTTTTCCACATATCATGTGATTCTTCATTCTCTATCTTGATACTTTGCACTTTCTCTTATATTAACACATACATTATATAAAATATGAATTAACTATCAGAATAATATTTACAAGGGGATAAATTAAACAACATGGTAGGTGACTTAACTAAGCAACATAGCTTGGTGATGCATAATCAAGCACACTTGATGAAGCATTTGGGTCAAGTGGAATTAGAAGCCAACAATACTCATTTTAATCCTCATATTAGGATCCCATCACAATATAATGTGGAGCACGATCACTTAGATTCTTCTCCTTAGCAATTTTTTTCCCAACATGGCTGCTTCCTTGAATTTTTGATAGAGTGTAGTAGTCTTTTCTTAGAAGATAGTGTGTAGGCCACCCATTAGAGAGAGTGACCCAACAATATCTAGTCATTCAATCTTATTCTTTTCAGATTCTTGGTGATGGTATGCTTTTTCATCCCCATGAGAGCCATTGGGGATATTTCAGTTTTTGACATGTATCACCAAGGTATCATTTGTATGGCTATTCACTTCCAATTCTTGTAGTTGGGTGCCTTGAGTGTCCCAATATTTCTCAGTTCTCTTTTGTTTTGGTCCTTCAAGACCTCATTTTGTAATACAATAGTGGGGGCCTAAGTGTGGTCTCTATTGTGCTTATTTCTAGTGATGGATGCCCTACATAGCCTTGTGAATGCACTTGTGTTTTCTTTTTCTTTGCTATATGGAATTCTATCATGGATATAATGGCGTTTGGGTGTTTATACATGGATTTAGGCACCTAGACCACGATTAGCCTTTATATTATATTTGTTCACTTAATTTTTTAGCTAATATGAATCTGGTAAAAATTTCAATAATAAAATATATATATTTACAATGGGTCCAAATAATGTAATACAGGGGGGTGTTGGAAGTATTACATTATTTCCCCCCTTGTAAATATTAGTTTGGTAGTTAATTTATATTTTATATAATGTATGTGTCAATATGAGAGAAAGTGCAAAGTGTCAAGATAGAGAATGAAGAGTCACATGATATGTGGTAATATGAGAGTTTTATCTTTATGATAGAAATATGAAAGGATGCATCTCCCAGTTTTTAAAGGAGAGAAATATTAAGAGTATTGAAAATTTATGTAGAATTATATATTAGAGACATCTCTCTAGGCAATGTAATCAATATAAATTATTCTTGTAATCTTATGATATTGTGTACATCTAAGTTATATTTGTGAGATATTGTTGTTATTCCAATATTGAGATTTATTGTTATTTTGATTGGTGGTATATACTTAATTTACACTTGATCCTAGAAAGCTAACAAGTTATCCCATTGAAACAAAACTTGATCTATAATTCTATTTCTAAGTTATTTAGTTCTTCTATTAAGTATGATAAGATGTGTAGTGCTGAAATTATCATCATATTTCATAGTGAAGTATATGAGATGTATTCAGCATAAACCTTTTAAATGTAGATACATGAAAACCCTTAGTATACAAGAAAAAATAGGTGAAAAAGTGAGGTGATATGTTATTGGTCCTATTCTATCAATGTTTTCAAAAGGACACACAAATTAGGGTATAATATATGCTTTTTTCCAAAACTAATACCTATTTTAGGAGGTCTAACTCCCATAAATACATTGTCATCCACTAGAAAAATCCTCTCTAATATCTATGTAATTAGTGTAGCTCTTTTACTTATCTTGGGTTTGTTTTATTCTCCATATCCTAAAATATTTTTCCGAATGATAACTCTATCCTCAAGTTGATCCCAACTTAAAGTTATCCTACAAGGTTTTCAATATAATGCTTCATAGTGTGCCATCCCAATGTAATGATGATAACTATTGTTATAAGTGAATTCAACCCTCCCACTATTTAAGCTTATTCATTGCATATGTTCATCGTATATATTTCGAAACATAATTCACTCTCTTTTTTATTCATTTGTATTAGGGTGATATGTTATATTCAATTTTAATTGAACACCCATCACATTTTGAAATATCTTCTAAAAACATGTGAATAAGGAATTCTAGTCTAATTTAATATTTTTAGGTACTCCATCAAATATAAGGATTTACTTAACATAAGGTTGAGCCACATCCTTAGCCTCAAATATATTTCTTATGGATATAAAATGTGTAGCTTTGGTCAAATTATCTACAACCACAAAATTGATACATGCCTTTGTTGAGTTGATTACAATGCTATAATAAAGTCCATGGACACTACATCCCACTTTTATTATAGGATTTTATGGGGATATAATAAGCCTACATGATGTTGATGTTTAAGCTTTACAACATTAATACTCTAAACACCTTGCCAAAAATTTTTCTACATATTTCTTTATCCCTAACAAAAAAATAATTATCTTAGATCAACATATATCCTTTTCACCCCTAGATGGACTACATATGGTATCTTATGAGTCTCATTCAATGTAATATTTCTCTACTCACCTATTAATACATACAAAGTCATTTGAAATCTAAGTACTTCATCATCATTAATGAAATAGCCTAAATATCCAAAACATTTAGTAACTCTAACTTCATCATACCATGAATCTCTTTAAAGTTTATTCTTAATTTTCTTTTTAAGTTTCATGGTTACTACTATTGAAGCACACACATATCTTCTCTTTATCATGGCACATGTGATATTATTATTCTTATCCTTGATATAGTAGATATCAAAATCATATTCATATAAGAATTCCATCCATCTATGTTGTAAGGAGTTTAGATCTGGTTGAGTGAAAATATACTTTAAAATTTGGTGATTTAACTTTAGTTTGAATATTTTCCCTAGTAGATAATGCCTTTACATTATTAAAGTATGGATGATTATAGCCAACTCCAAGTTGTGTATAGGGTAATTCACTTTGTAAGTCATGATTCATATGCAATTACACATCCATCTTAAAAAAAGCAATCCTTTAACCTTTCCTTAGAAGCATTCATTTACACTAAAAAATAGTTCTTTGGATCTAGTATAACAAATATAGGTGCATTACTATCTCAACTCTTGAAATGATGCTTCCCACTTCTTTGTCCAAACAAATTTATTTATTAATTCTATGTAGAAATATGATAGGATTAGAAAAGGTATGGCTTATAAAATATTTTTAGGGACTGATTTATAACTTTAATATTTGACATGTCAACTAGTAACTTTTTTTCTAATATGATATGCCTTAGGTGTCATATCTCTTTTTCAAATAAGGGATATTTTGAAATCTTAGTACACTTTTATTATTTGAGACATTTCAATATTTGTCTTAAGTGCTCCTCATATTTTTATTTATTCTTGAAGTAGATTGGATGTCATTAATAAATACAACAACAAACTTATATCCAAGTATATATTTGAAAGCACGAGATTCTGGGAAAAGGAAACACTAATTATGCAATGTAAGATGAAATGTAACGCTTTAACCTTATGCACAAAAACAAAGAAAAGAGACAATTTGGAAAGGAAAGAAAATATGTAAAGAAATCACAGCCCTCTTTATTCAAATATCTTATCCTCGCTTACATAGACGTCTCCTCCCTTTTTAGGTGCTAGGAGTTTTAAATTTGTCTTTGTTACAATGTTTGACTTAGTCTTCCTCCTTCCGCCTGCCCATGATTGCAATGGGCGGGCCAAGATGATGTCGTTGCTGATGTCGATGAGTTCTTCACCTCTGCTGCTTCTCCTGCGAACAAAGAAACAACCAAGATGTCAGTAGCACCTGCTGCCGGTGAAAAGTGTTTGTTCTTCTAAAATCATCAAAAGATGCATGCAAAATTTATCTAAAACAGTGAACAAAATGATTCTAAACAGCCTGAAAACTTGCCAGAAGATAGAAAATGTTACCAACAGGCCATTGCCACTGAGACAGTTGGCCAATCTGCTTTCAATTGGAAATCGTCCCTGGGTGGGACGATTTCTGACTGTAAATCATCCCTAGGTGGGACGATTTCTTCTGTGTTGGGGAAGCCGAACTGACACGCTCCAATGTCGACTCCCGAGGTCTCCAAAACACCTACAGACAAAGGGGTTATGTAATTGGGGCCATTTTGGGATGACCTAGATCGCTTATGTGACTGCACCAATCCAATTATGTGATTGCAAACACTGATCGCTTTGACAAACACAGCCCCAGGGGCAGCCCTTAGAGGTCAAACAGTGGTCTTAACCACTTTCATAGCAATTTTGTAAGGTCAAGAAGCAATTTGGCACACTTGGACACTTTGCCTAGTAATCGTCTCACCTAGGGACGATTTCTGAAATCGTCTCACCCAGGGACAATTGCTAACTTGAAATCGTCTCACCCAGGGACGATTTCTGAAATCGTCCCTGGGTGAGACGATTTCCAAGTTTAACGGGCAAAAAGACAAATGAGGCCAAGTGGCAGCCCAGAACAGTCAGTTGATGACTCCTACCTTGCACGCGTGTGTGAGTGGGCAAATAGGCCATTTGAGGACTATCACAAGGGCAGTTATGAAAGCCCAATTCAATGGAGGACTCCCCTCCCTCTTGGGAAGACAAGACTACCACATGGTGCCTATGACCAACACATGGCATTTGTGCTTCCCTCCCAAAAAAGACCCCTTGGGTCTATAAAAGGTGGGACTTTTCTCACCCAAAATATACAGGTTGAAGGAGTTTTCAAGCAACGAAGTGTTGCCGAGTTGAAGACCCACTTGCATCCCTTTTGGTTCACCTTCCCACATCCACCAATCTCTTTTGCAAGGGAGGTTTTTGGGTGGCTTTTGGAAGCTTGAACCTGACCCAAATCCAACACATGGACACCTGAACCAACCAATTCGCCGACCCCCCAATCCTAAGAGGTTTTGGGCCCATCCCTAGTGGATTGGCGCCGGAATCAAGTGCCAACGATGGGAGGCCCACTTGGGCACCCCCGCACTTTTTAAGTTTTAGAGCATTCTAGTTTACTTTTTTAGGTTGCATTTTGTTTTATTATGCTTGGTTAACTCACAACTACAATTTCGTAACTTTTGGTCAGATTATAGTATGTTTTGTGTCGCTTTGTTGTTTCATTGACTTGCAGGTGGCGATATCAAATTCCTGAAGATAGAGGCCAAATTGGGAGAATCCGACCATCTGGGTCATCCCAAAATGGCCCCAATTACATAACCCCTTTGTCTTTAGGTGTTTTTGAGACCTCGGGAGTCGACATTGGAGCGTGTCAGTTCGGCTTCCCCAACATAGAAGAAATCGTCCCACCCAGGGACGATTTACAGTCAGAAATCGTCCCATCCAGGGACGATTTCCATTTGAAAGTAGATTGACCGATTGTCTCGGTGGCAATGGCCTCGTTGGTAACATTTTCTGTCTTCCGGCAAGTTTTCGAGCTGTTTAGAATCATTTTGTTCATTGTTTTAGATAAATGTTTGCATGCATCTTTTGATGATTTTAGAAGAACAAACACTTTTCACTGCGGCAGAGTGCTACCGACATCTTGGTTGTTTCTTTGTTCGCGGGAGAAGCGAAGAGGTGAAGAACTCATCGACATCAGCTACGGCATCATCTTGGCCCGCCCATTGCAATCGTGGGCACGCGGAAGGAGGAAGACTAAGTCAAACATTGTAACAAAGACAAATTTAACGCTCCTAGCCCCTAAAAAGGGAGGAGACGTCTATGTAACCGAGGATAAGATATTTGAATAAAGAGGGCTGTGATTTCTTTACATCTTTTCTTTCCTCTCCAAATTGTCTCTTTTCTTTGTTTTTGTGCATAAGGTTAAAGCATTACATTTCGTCTTACATTGCATAATTAGTGTTTCCTTTGCCCGGAATCTCGTGCTTTCAGTGGCAATCACGATGGGACCTGTTCCCTATTTTTAATATCACAGAAAAACTAATTGGGTTTTTGTGTTTTGTGTTTTACAGGTACATTTTTCTTACAGACTGTTAATCGTCTCTGACTGTTACGATTACTTTACTGGAAATCATCCCACCCTGAGACGATTTTAAAATCGTCTCTACTAGGAACGATTTTGGTTCTGTAAATCGTCTCACCAGGGGACGATTTTCTGTCTGCAGATTTTCAGAGCAGAAATTTAGAGGCAACTGGAGCAGGCAGAGAAGAGGTAGGGATTTTGTCATCTCTGTTAAATTTTTTGTTTCTGTTTTTTGTTTCTTGGACTGTTTTCATTTTATCCTGCATACTTAGGGAAAATCATTCATGCTTGTTTTATTTTCGCTAAATAAAATGAACCTCACACACTCCACGTAACAATTTTAAACCAAGGAGATGGTCGTAAGACCCTAGCCCTTTATCAAGACCATTGGTGGATTTCATCACCACCTTGGCTTGATTTGCATCCATTTCCCGATTGTCAACTGTTGTTAGGCATAAATCCTGACGAAGACAGACCGAGTGTCGCTGGGGTGATTCCCATGTGCGCGAGGATAAGTTTTCTATGGTAGGTGCCATTAACAGGACAATCCCCCTTCTGTATTGCCTAAGTACCACGTACCTTCTGCTCTCACGTACCTATAGTCTCCCTCTCGTAAGGGCGGGTATATAGAGAGGTTGGTATATCGGCATGGTTGGTATATTGAAGGGGCTACCATTTTGGGAGTTATATGAGCCGTCATAATGCATTTAAACGATCTTCAAAATCTACAAAAACAAAACAAAACACCAAAATGCACTAAACCAGTTTAGGGCACACCAATAATCCTTAAAAGAGATAATCACGGTTTTGTGAATGTGTGTGCTTAATTCTGCTTAGTGTAAACAAAAAAACCATCATAAAAAAGATAAAAATCTATTTAGATAGCATAGAAGCACTGCAATGGTGTACACCAGTAGTCAAACCCAATCAAGGGCAGAAGCTCCGGAAGGTACACAAAAAGCAGGCACAAGTCGCCTTCACTTCGATCCCGAGGATTTGGTCATACCGCCTTATAGGTCTAACCTACAAAAGAATCCAATTCAGAATCCTCGATGGGGTATGCCTATTCAAAGCAGCCCCTTTCGGGAAGATGCCTTACATGTAGACCTTGACATAAATAGAGAATGACCTCGTGAAGTTAGGCATGAGTGGCCATCGCACGATGAAGCGCTAGACAGGCACACCGTCCATTTGGAGGTCCAATGTGGATATGGCGTCCCTTATTTACCTATCATCAGAACAGAGAGACCAAATCTGGAGCGCAGGGCTCCTTACATAGGGCGACCTAACTCCACCCACCCCCTTTACACCCGTGAAAGTTAGTACAAGGAAAGCCATCAAATTCCTTGAGGGGAACAAACAACGCGAGAACCTTGCATTTATGCACCAGCAGGATATCATGATCACCCCTTGAGGCCAGAACCTCGAGCACATACCGCTTACCTCGACAGAGGGAAGCGACCCATTGAAACCGTAGACCAGCAAACTCGAGGTAAAAACATAGGAGAAACATTCGAACCTCCTGAGCAAAATAGAGTAGACCAAATTGACCCAGTTGTCGCCAGATATACCGCCTGTCAAGCCCAAATCATGCGGCTTAAACAAAGTCATCAGGAGAGAGAATATCGACACCGCTTGGATAGAGAGCGCATGCAATGCGAAGTGGATGAGTTACGCTACGAAATACATAAGAGGGGGCCAAACCCTCGCATCCAAAGAGCTGAATAGTATGAGAGGCATAATCCATTGGTGCAGGACAGGTCTCCACGACCTCGTCAAGATCTGCCTCCAAGACCTCATAGATTCGAGAGGGAGGCAACTCCCCGAAACAATGATGGGTACCTTCAGCAAGAGCTTGATCAGGGTCATAGGTTTCACCCAGAGACTCCTCAAGAATTTTATGAGTATGAACTAGAAGAGGAATATGTTGAAACTCCCCATCAAGGCAGGAAGGAAGCCATTCGGCCACCCCTCCATAGGCCTCCAGTTTACCGTAACTTGCAATAAGAGTGAACAAGAGAGGAAGAGGTAAAATATTCCGATGCATACCAAGCGCTATTGGAGCATTTGGAGTCTGTGGAGACAAAAGCTGTTGGGCATAAAAAACCCACATTACGTCTACTCCGCAGTAATCCGGTGCATCCCTCAGTGCCTACACCTCTTTACCCCGAACACTTCAAGTTGCCTCAATTGGCAGTTTTTAAAGGTGAAGAGGATGCACAAGAACACGTTACACGATTTCTAAGCCAATGCTTCGGCATCCAAGATAATGACGCATTGTTGCTTAGAACATTCATAACCACATTCGCAGGCCCTGCCTCGGATTGGTTCACACAACTACCCAAACATAGCATAAGCAATTTAGATCAATTAGTAGACGCATTTCTTGAACGCTTTGCCTTCAACACAAGGAAGAAGGCATCACTAAGTGATTTAGCGAGCCTCAAGCAATTTGAAGAGGAAACAATGGCAGCGTATGGGAATCTATGGAGAGCTTTGCTTTCTAGGTTACCCTACCGTCCTCCTATGTCTGATCTCACGCAGATGTTCGCAAAAAGTTGCTTAAAATCAATCTCTGGTCTATTGTTGCTGCGACAATACGACGGCTTAGAAGAAGCTTTGGCGCAAGCCAGAGTCATAGAAGAGATTAAGATATGCGAAGGCGCAATTGCCAAGCCTAAGAAGAAAGAGTGGAATAAAACCACTAAAACTGGGAAAACGTAACCACAACACGCTGCAGTCAACCAAGTTGCAATAAATGTTCCCACGCCTGTGCAAGAAATGTAGCCTTAAAAGGCTAACTACCAGGCAGTGCCTCCTTCTTATGAAAGAGATAATAGAAGACAGGAGCAAAATTACCCATGTCACCCTAGGCAAAATTTCACCCCATATGCGAAGTCTAGGGACTCCTTATTTGACCGCTTGTCAGCGGCAAATTTAGTCACTCTGTCGGAAATCCAAATTATAGACCCTAACATTCCCAAGCCTAGGGGGTAAAGAGAGGAATTGTATTGTATATTCCATAGGCGCAGAGGACATGACTTGAATGGGTGCTAGAAATTCAAAGACCTAGTCCAGGATTTGATCGACAACAGAACATTGGTTGTGGACAACCCCATCGCACCAAACAACCAACAAATGGGGGTATTCAAGGACCCCTTGCCAGCCCACGAGGCACAAACAAAACCACTCCAGATTAACGAGGTGCGACAAGATCTTCCCACACAAGGATTTGTGGGAATGATTAGCATAGTAAAAAGGAACAGAAGGTACCCGAAAGCTGCCCCTGAGGTAGCTACGAAGGAAGTTCCGGCAACATCGCATCCTCAACAACGCCCAACGTAGTTACCTCCGCTTAGACCTGAGGTCACGATATGAACCAAACTCACGCAGAGCTTGCGGACCATGTCATATAGGCTGTCCATCTACGAGCTTATTCAACAATCAGCTCCCCATAGAGAAGCTCTTATGGACATTTTAAAAGCCATTGAATTACAACCCCACGAGGCAAATTCTTTTAACACCTTCGTGGGACATGTGAAACAATTTTAGAGAATATGAGGTCAAAATGATATCAAATGACATGGCAGATCCACCCCTGCACGTTATCGCGCGGGTCAACAGGATTTCGTACAAGAGAGTGCTGATAGATACTGGCTCGTCCAGTAACATCATAACCACTCGTAGCCTTGAAGCATTTGAAGCTGCTAGCCTCTCACATCACGACTTCCATGTACACACTGTGAGATTTTAATGATGCAATATGTTCGACAGTCAGCACAGTCGTTCTGCCGATCCGAGTAGGACAAAATTCAATACCTACACTGTGCCATGTGCTGGAAGGTGAAATGGCTTATAATATACTGCTAGGGTGGCCTTGGATCAGGGATATGAAATGTGTCCCTTTGATCGCCCACCAGTGCTTGAAGTATGCTTATGAAGGAGAAATACATGTAGTCCCAATGGACTTAGAGCCCTTCAAGTATTGCAATGCGATACAATTCATACCTCAATCGACCCTCCCTTCAACGCATTTGGATTTCCAATTAAATCCATCTGAACAGGGTCTAATACCACAGGCACCACTGGTGGCCAACAAGAAAAAATCCCAGCCAGGTGAGACTTCATCACCTGCTCCTTCATCATCAACGCCACCTATCATGGACCAACAAAAGGACAAGGGAAAACAAATCATGGAAGAGGTTAAGCCCTTAGAAGAAAGGTTGCCCACAATTTCAACAATAACAACAGAGGAAGCGCCCAACGCAACGGAAACCAAGATTCTCGAACCACCAAAAATGGAATGGACTCAGGAAGGACTACCGTTTCCTCCCACCCAATCATCAACAATCACTGTTGAAATGGACAGTACATGCCTAGGGGAATACTTAGTGCAAAATGTTGTGGCAACCCCCACACTGGAGTCAGTACAAGACATGGGAAGACCTCGCATTCCCATTGGAAAAATCGTCCCTCTAGGCTACCCACCGAACAAATTTTGTGTATGGGGGCTTTGATCATGGTCTTGAACCATGCCAACAAAAGGAAATAGACGAAGAGCCTTTTGTTGAAAACATCAATTATCTGTCAAACCCAAAATTTGCCCTAAAATATCTCGGCCAATGCAATTGGCATGGATACGGGCTCGGCAGATATGAGCAAGGGATGCGGATCCTTTGCCAACCAAGATATCGGATGCCATATGACAAGTCAGGGGTAGGGTTCAACCATCCTCTGCCATTAGACATCTTGGTTGAAAATATGCAAGGCCTAGAAATAGGCAACAAGTGGGGATTGGCATTGGGTCCTTATGCCAATCCGAATACATAATACACATTGGGAGACTACCTCCCATGGTCAACAAACACCCCTGGAAGAAACAGTAATCCCTCTTATTTTCTAGAGAGAGGTGAAAGTTCAGAGATTAATCCTCAAAGAGAACATCAATGGCTGCCAGACATCTTTCTAAAACTGTTCCCCTTAGAGGTTCCAGATGAAACAATACAGTACCAAGAGAATCAGGTCCCTCCACTAAGAGTGGAACAATCGCAATGGGACCAGATTAATTCACTGGAACAAGAAGATTCCTCAACGTCGCAAGCAACAGATGCTGAAGGGGATGAACAATTTTGGATCTATGAAAGTGATTTAGAAGATGAGACTGAGATGATCTATCTTAGACATGCGCGAAAAAATCACCGCGCTCTAACTCATGAAGATCTAATGGGACAGATGGGTATACTGTTAGGACATGAATGGCATGTAGACCCAACGAGGTGGGACCAAGTATTAGACCTATGGCTCCAAATTCAAGATGAGCATCGTCCACCTCGAGATCCCATCATGACAGCAGTTCCGAGGGAAGACCCCGCCTTCATTTTCACACATAGAGATGAATTTGCACCTAGAGAGGATCCATTCGTGCTCGTTCCCGTAGAGCCAGATCCAGAGTATAGGGAACATCTAAAAGAATCAAGTCATCACACCCATGGTTCTGGAGACCAAATTCATTCCATCCACATGATCTCCATTGATTTGACCGCACCCATCCGCAATCCGATCGATCCATCATGGTCATTGCATCTAGACATGGATGCCATCGATCGGGATCGCGTCAATTCACCATTGTCACCATCAGAGTACTGGCATTTTGATGAAATGCTTCATTTTACCCCAAGGACAACTCAAGATATTTTTCAAGCTGAAGAGGAACCCGAGGTTCCAAACGTAGATCTTAACTCAGCTGATGATATCCATTTAATCCCAACTCCACATCAGTTGGAGGACGGATCCCACATGTCAGTCGAGGAGACGACTGACGTAGACATCGGCACAAATCCAATGAATCCACGGATTCTCAAGCTGGGGGTAAGCCTTTCCCCCGAGGAGCAAGCCGATTACATTGCCCTTCTTAAAGAAAAGAAGGAGGTTTTTGCATGGTCATACAAAGATATGCCAGGGCTAGACCCGCAGCTAGTCATGCACAATTTAACGCTTGATCCGAAAATCAAGCCTATAAAGCAAAAACTAAGAAAGATGCATCCAACAGTGGCCTTGATGGTCATAGACAAATTGCAAAAGTTGTTGGATGCACAATTTGTCATCTGCATGGATTATCTGCCATGGTTGTCCAACATGGTTCCCGTCAATAATCCCGACGGGAGGATTCGCATATGCATCGAATTTTGAGACCTAAACAAAGCGAGTCCTAAGGATGATTTCCCCTTGCCAAGCATCGACGCATTGGTAGACGCTATAGCAGGTCACGAAATGCTCTCCCTAATGGATGATTTCTCAGGATACAATCAAATTCGTATCAACCCTGAAGACCAACTCAAAACGGCATTCACAACGCCTTGGGGGACATTTTGCTATAAGGTCATGCCTTTTGGCCTTAAAAACGTTGGCGCTACATACCAACGTGCTATGATGTATATCTTCCATGATTACATGCACAAAACTTTGGAAGATTACATGGATGATTTGTTAGCCAAGTCTCTCTTGCGCTCAGATCATCTCGGTGACTTAAACAAGATTCTCGATCGCCTCATAGAGCATAAGGTCAGACTGAATCCCAAGAAGTGCGTGTTCGGCGTCACATTTGGAAAACTCTTGGGTTTTATAGTCTCAAAACGAGGCATCGAAGTGGACCCAAACAAAGTCAAGGCAATCCTTGAAATGGCTCCCCTAACCACTATCAAGCGGCTCAGAAGTCTGCAAGGAAAGGTCACGTCGATTAAACGCTTCATAGCGCAATTATCTGACAAATGCTGACCAATGAACAAATTATTACACAAGGGGGTCACATTTCATTGGGATGACGAGTGCTAGTCAGCCTTTGACGAAATCAAATAGTACTTGGCTTCGTCGCCAGTATTGGCACCACCTAGACCAGGTGTGCCGTTCTACTTATACATCTCAGCCTAGCGAGGTGGCATCGGCGCAATGCTAGCCCGGAAGAATGAACTTCACAAAGAATAGGCTACGTACTATCTTAGTCGCACCCTGGTCAGTTACGAACTTAACTATGCATACGTTGAAAAACTCTGCTTGGCAGTGGTGTTTGCTACCAAAATGCTACGCCACTACATGCTAAGAAACACTACGTATGTTGTGTCTAAGGAGAATCCATTGCGATACATGATGAGTCGTACTTATCATAGTAGTCGCACGGTGAAATGGATCATGTTGTTGACGGAATTTGACATTAAGTTTATTGGGAAAAAATCTATAAAAGGACAAGTCATAGCCGATCAACTAGCAGAGGCTCCTCTTGAAGACGATCAGCCTCTGGTCATATAACTACCCGATGATGAGGTCTTCCATGTCTCAGAATCACCAGATTCTGATGAGCCTGAGTCTCAGGCCGACATAACCTTATTTTTTGATGGTTCTAAATGCGAGCAAGGTGGTGGCACAGGAATTGTATTCTTCACACCGCAGGGTGCTCCAATGCCCCTGTCATTTAAATTAAATTTCTAGTGCACCAACAATAATGCAGAATATGAATCCTTGCTCCTAGGTCTTCAGAAAACAATCGCCATGAACATCAAAATATTGAACATCTTTGGCGATTCGCTGTTAATCATCAATCAAGTCAAATGGTATATCAATGCAAATGCCCAGTTGTAAAGGCCTATAAAGCCCTCGTGAACAAATTCTTGGCAAAACTTGAGTGGTATGACATTGAGGCACTCCCTCGATCATCGAATCGTTTTGCGGACACAATGGCCTCCTTGGGGTCACTAACCCAGCAGGACCTTTCCGGTGATATAACAACCATTCAGGTCAAAACCTTATCGCAACCCGCGATGGAGCGCGCAAGCTCAGACTTGATGCTAGGAGTCCACATGATCCAGATCGAACCATCTTTGGATATGTTCTTTCGAATCCGAGACTGTTTGAAATGTGCCAACTGGGGGTCTTTGTTTTCCCCCACTCCCATTAATAGCAACACAACGATATTCTTACAAGTTCTATCCCATTCAACATTTGTTAGGGAAGAACTTCAAAAGGGATTGGCTATTCATACTATCGAGGTTTCTGATCAACAGGACTGGTATTTACCCATAAGAGATTACCTCAAATTAGGTAATCTTCCCTTTGGATTGACGCACGCCGCAAAACGAACATTCAAGAAAAAAGTGGCTAAGTATGTCTTGATAGGAGACATTTTGTATCGTCGAAGCTATGACGGAATTCTTCTTCGTTGTTTGGACCAGCAAGAGTCCACTTGGGCAGTCACCAGAGCGCATGATGGTACATGTGGTGGCCACTTTAGCGGTATGGCCATCGCAAAGCGCATTATTCGCATGGGCTATTATTGGCCATATTTAGAGCGATATTGTTGTGCGTATGTCAAGAGGTGCATGAAATGTCAACATCATGCCAATTTAATGCACTCACCTTCCCAGGCCCTACAGACAGTCCAGTCTGCTTGGCCATTTTCGTAGTGGGGCCTCGATCTAATCGGAAAGATCTCCCTGCATTGTCAGGCCATCACACGTTTATCATAACGACCACAAAATATTTTACCAAATGGGTGGAAGCAATTCCGTTAACCTCTACGACAGGACCCCGCATTGTGGAGTTCATTTTGCATTACATCATATGTCGTTTTGGTATTCCATCCAAAATAATCTCGGATAATGGGCCATCATTCAAGAACAAAGACGTGCGTGCTTTAACCACAAAGTACAAAATTCAGCACAACTTTTCAACACCCTATTATCCGCAAGCAAATGGGCAAGCAGAGGCGTCAAACAAAACGCCAGTCACTATCCTTAAAAAGACCGTCGCAGACAGTCATAAGGATTGGCACATACAAATCCCACTTGCCCTTTGGGCTTATCGCACTAGCATTCGGATGCCCATTGGGGCAACTCCGTTTTCACTGGTGTATGGCTCAGAGGCAGTAATGCCTCTCGAGTTGGAAATTCCTTCCCTGTGCATATCAATGTAGGAGTTCATCGATGATAACACTGTGCGGCAGGCCCGATTAGACCAACTTACGTTGCTTGACGAACGACGTGTTAATGCTCTCAAGAACTTACGTATCTATCAAGAGTGGCTTAAGAAAGCTTACAACATGAAAGTTCACCTAAGAGACTTTCGAGTTGGTGATTTTGTTCTGAAGGAAAACCAACAAAACTCTAATTTGCCATCACATATGAGGGACAAATTTGCGGCAAATTGGTTAGGTCCTTATGTCATTGATAGCAAAATAGGACCCGGGACGTACAGGCTAGCTTCTCTTGACGGTATCAAGGAAACAGAACCCTTGAATATTAGTCATTTGCGACCATTTCATATCTAAAAAATAAAAAAAAAATAAAAAAATAAAAAAATCTCCAAGGATTATCGCAATCTCTTGGTCACCAAAAAGCTCCAAGGATAATCGCAATTTCTTGGTCACCCAAAATAGCTCCAAGGATTATTCCAATCTCTTGGTCACCCAAAAAGCTCCAAGGATTATCGTAATCTCTTGGTCACCCAAAAAAGCTCCAAGGATTATCGCAATCTCTTGGTCAACACAAAAATCTCCAAGGATTATCGCAATCTCTTGGTCACCAAAAAGCTCCAAGGATTATCGCAATCTCTTGGTCAATCCAAAAAAGCTCCAAGGATTATAGCAATCTCTTGGTTACCCCAAAAGCTCCAAGGATTATCGCAATATCTTGGTCAACCCAAAAAGCTCCAAGGATTATCGCAATCTCTTGGTCAATCCAAAAAATCTCCAAGGATTATAGCAATCTCTTGGTCACCCCAAAAGCTCCAAGGATTATCGCAATCACTTGGTCAAAAAAAAAAAAAAAAATCAAGAAATTCAAAAAAACAAAACAACAAAAATCATCAAAAACAACAAAGATTTGCATCTCAATTCTAGGCATACTAAAATTCATCAAAAAAAATTCATATTCTCGAACCTCATCTTCACCTTCACCAAAAAAAAAAATCCATCAAAATTACAAAAATACATAGCTGCATTAAGCATTGCATCCATACATTGCATATTTGTAGTCATACAGGTCAAAGGCACCATAAACTGCAATAGATCTGATAGTCCACATTGTTCCGCATTGTCTCATGTTACAAAAACAACAAAAACACCAAGCATAACTTTTACCACACTACAGTCGGTGGTCTGGGAATGTACCAAGAGTTTCAGTGATTCAGTCATCATTTTCCTCTTTAGCCATGTAGTGTATCAAGTCGAACAGATTTTACGAAGGTAGAGTCATACTTGAAATACACCTTGTTACGTAACATCCCAACACAAATCAAAACACTAAAATTCCCAAATTGTGTGAACGAAATACGAAACCTGCAAAATAATCTAGGTCACCACAAGCGAAACGGTTATCTTGCTCATCCCCCTGTGCGAATGACCCCTAGAATGCTGAGAGTTGGCAAAATGACAAGCATCCTCCCTACCCAATTCCCTAAGAATCCCTAAAGTTCTCAACAGTTGCAAAACACAAAAAAATTGCAAAACGTCAAAAATCAAATATTTGACATCATAAAGTGCGCACATCAAACGACACAAAAGATAGTGATTTTCATCACTCCATACCCCCAATCCCTTGCTCAAAAGAAAAAAAAAAAACAAATAAAAAAAAGTGATCCTATCACTACAAACGAGCAAGTATCCCAATATAATTGAAGAAAATAAGGGAGTTGACCTTGAATCCCTGGAACTCTCAACATTCTATAGGTCATAAGGCAAGCTTCAGTACCAATTTGGTTGATAGCCAATGGGTAACAGAAGTAAACCTCCCGCATGACGATATATCTGTCACATTAACTTGCATACAGATCAATGTTTGCATGTGGATGAGCTAGCTTATGGCATCCTGGATTACACCGTAGATTAATCTTAGTACATACAACAAAGGAATTCGTGGAGCTAATTAGGTGATCCTCAGTATAGGTTTGGTTGAAAGCCCATCTGGCACTGGCGGTATCCTAACAAATACCACTGAATGAACTCAATTGCATAAACAGGGATATGAAATAACTGGGTCAAAAACAAGTCTGATTCATACCTTGGTCAAAAAGTCTTGTAACATAAAGTACAGTCATGGATGCTGAGTTAAAACTGACTGAATCTCAGAAAACCTTACATTCATTCCAAAACCATCTGCGCTACTTATCATCCTTATGATACCATCAGAAAATACAAAAAAATAGAAAAACCATGTAAATAAAAAGCTTCTTAAATAGCCTACAGTACAATCACCACAATATCATTCATCCATTTCACTTCGCATATCACATAGACATCAAAAACATTTACATTCATCATAACATCTACATTCATCAAAATAAATAAACATGCATAAAAAAAATCACATCATCACATGTACAAAACCAAAAATAAAACCGGTATATATATATATATCGTCAAAAAGATGCCCGCAGGCTACAAAACTGGTCCTCAGACCCTGCAATCATATCCAAAAACCCAACCTAAGGCATCCACCACCATGATCATGCAGGATCGGTGCAACAGGAACTACCCCCCATGGTGTGGGTCCTACGGGACCCTACAGGGCGGCTACTACTAGCCCCCGCATCATGTCTGCTACCACCCCCCTCATCTAACCACCTGCGACGAGATGATGCTGATTGCTCAGTCAGACTATCCCTTGTTCACCACGAATATCCACCGACCGAAGGCTCAGGTAGCCGCCCACCAAGGTGGATGACCTCCCTCTCCAAGTATATCTGGTACAGACACCACTCTGCCTCTCGCCGATGATAAATAGAAAATGCATCATCGCGCTGCGCCAAAACTCTATCCCGCTCTGCCAACTGAGCCCGCAGAAGATCCCTCTCTAGATCTCGCATCCGTAGCAGCTCTGTCAGTCGTGCAATCTCAATGCCTACATCCGACCCCACCTCCTCTGTATCTGTCGGACGCATAGGACTCGCGGGGACAGTAGCCTGCTAAGGCTCCCGCTGCTCCTCCACATCCTGCATGTCCGGCTGCTTCGGAACACCCAAGTCCACATCCTCATCTCCCACATCTACCATGTCCGCATCATCCAACGGACCCCCCCAATCACCCCCTGCTGCCTCAGAATCCTCCACTGCCGCCTCCGTGCCTCCCAGTGGCCCCTCTCCTCTCCAGCACCGCAGTACCGACCACGAGTCATACTCAGTGGTAGTACCGACATCATCCACATCCGGGACCTCAATCACCACATCCTACTCCTCTCCAAATGGCACGGTGACCGATGGCTCCAGATCCCTCTCGTCTCCTCGACGCCGATAGACCACGAGCTCACTAGGCAACCCATGGCGCACCCTAAACTGTCGTGTAACCCGGCGATATGGAAATAACTCATGCTCCGTCTCGTGCCGCCCAGTCAACCATCGCTCCCTACGTACCCGTCGGAGCCACTCTCCGGCCTTCGGCCAGACTGGACAGTCCCGATAAGGACGCCAAACCACCTCCCCTGGAGTGAGCAGAGAGAAGGCATTAGTATAGTGCTGTATAGCACCTGCCCATCGCCGAATCTGCCCCTGCTCCGCAGACCGCCGCCATAAAGCTGCATAGCCAATCTCTTCGTCATCCATCACCGCCCGTGTCGTCCACGGTAACCCGGTCAACCTCTCCACTGCTATGTGCTGCAAACCCCAACACTGAATAAGATAACTGCAACTCACCCCCTTCCACTGTCGACAGCGGACGCCGTATAGCTCCCCGTAGAGCTGTGCCAACAATGGTTGTCACCATCTATAAATCAGCGGTGCCTCTATTGGGCACTCTACCAACTGCCATACCAACTCCAGCAGGTTCCACGGGAACCTCCTGCCTGACGAATCAGGTAGGAGGCCCATCAAGAATGCGTGCCTCACTCCTAACACCCCCCTCTCCTGCCACCATCTAACAAAAATCTCGCTAGCCTGACAGTCCACCTCGGCTGTCTCCACTGGGTTCGTTACACGCAGCCGCTCCACATGCCCAAAACATCTCGTCAGTACAGCAGTCCGCTGATCACGCGACGATGTCCTAATGGGCAGTCCATCTATCGGAATCCGAATCAACCGATAAACGTCCTCCAGTGTCACAGTCATCTCCCCTGTCGGAATATGGAAAGTGTTGGTCCGCGGATCCCAAACTTTGATCAGGGTCATCAGATAGGCCTGATCCGGGACCACAGGCTCCAGTCGAGCCACCTTCTTGAGCCCAAGGTCATCAAGCCACTGCCAGTCAACATCATTCAGCGCCGACCGCGCCTCAGCAAATGCGGCAGGTACACGGTACCGGCTCCTAACCTACAAAACAATAACACAAACAAAAATTCAAAATTAATTTTTCAGATGTAGGGTTCCTAACCTTAACCGATAATTACAAAAAAAAAAAAAAAATGCACTTACGGGTTTCGCCTCCGCTCCGCCGCTCAAACCAGTTTGTGCACTCATGATGACAGAGAGAATTCCAGCAGCGCTTCACTTCGCAGAATTACCTCCTCCTCCAAGAACTCACAAATCGTAGAAAAAAAATAACACAAATGAGCCCAAATCCAAGTTTTGGGCCTTAAATAAGCCTACCAACTGGAAATCGTCCTTGGCTGGGACGAGTGCTCTGGTCAGTGCTCGTCCCACCCAGGGACGATTTCTGTAATTGGAAATCGTCCCACCCAGGGATGATTTCATATCCCTGTGTGTGCAATTGAGTTCATTTAGTGGTATTTGTTAGGATACCGCCCGTTGCGAGATGGGCTTTCAACCGAACCTGTACTGAGGATCACCTAATTAGCTCCACGAATTCCTTTGTTGTATGTACTAATATTAATCTGCGATGTAATCCAAGATGCCATAAGCTAGGTCATCCACATGCAAACATTGATTTGTACGCAAGTTAATGTGACAGATATATCGTCATGTGGGAGGTTTACTTCTGTTACCCATTGGCTATCAACCAAATTGGTATTGAAGCTTGCCTTATGACCTATAGAATGCTGAGAGTTCCAGGGATTCAAGGTCAACTCCCTTCTTTTCTTCAATTGTATTGGGATACTTGCTCGTTTGTAGTGATAAGATCACTTTTTATTTTGATTTGTTATTTATTTTATTTTTTTGAGCAAGGGATTGGGGGTATGGAGTGATGAAAATAACTATATTTTGTGCCGTTTGATGTGCGCACTTTATGATGTCAAATATTTGATTTTTGACGTTTTGCAAATTTTTTGTGTTTTGCAACTGTTGAGAACTTTAGGGATTCTTAGGGAATTGGGTAGGGAGGATGCTTGTCCTTTTGCCAACTCTCAGCATTCTAGGGGTCATTCGCACAGGGGGATGAGCAAGATAACCGTTTCGCTTGTGGTGACCTAGATTATTTTGCAGGTTTCGTCTTTCGTTCACACAATTTGGGAATTTTAGCGTTTTGATTTGTGTTGGGATGTTACGTAACAAGGTGTATTTCAAGTATGACTCTACCTTCGTAAAATATGTTCGACTTGATACACTACATGGGTAAAGAGGAAAATGATGACTGAATCACTAAAACTCTTGGTACATTCCCAGACCACTGACTATAGTGTGGTAAAAGCTTTGCTTGGTGTTTTTGTTGTTTTTGTAACATGAGACAATGCGGAACAAGGTGGACTATCAGAGCTATTACAGCTTATGGTGCCTTTGACTCGTATGACTACAAATATGCAATGTATGGATGCAATGCTTAATGCAGCTATGTATTTTTGTAATTTTGATGGATTGTTTTTGGTGAAGGTGAAGATGAGGTGCGAGAATATAAATTTTTTTTTGATGAATTTGAGTATGCCTATAATTGAGATGCAAATCTTTGTTGTTTTTGATGATTTTTGTTGTTTTGTTTTTTTGAATTTCTTGATTTTTTTGACCAAGCGATTGCGATAATCGTTGGAGATTTTTGGGTTGACCAAGAGATTGCGATAATCCTTGGAGCTTTTTGTATTGACCAAGAGATTGCGATAATCCTTGGAGCTTTTGTATTGACCAAGAGATTGTGATAATCCTTGGAGCTTTTTGGGTGACCAAGAGATTGCGATAATCCTTGGAGCTTTTTGGTGACCAAGAGATTGCGATAATCCTTGGAGCTTTTTGGGTGACCAAGAGATTGCGATTATCCTTGGAGCTTTTTGGATTGACCAAGAGATTGCGATAATCCTTGGAGATTTTTGGGTGACCAAGAGATTGCGATAATCCTTGGAGCTTTTTGGTGACCAAGAGATTGCAATAATTCTTGAAGCTTTTTGGGTGACCAAGAGATTGCGATTATCCTTGGAGCTTTTTGGGGTGACCAAGAGATTGCGATAATCCTTGGAGCTTTTTGTGTTGACCAAGAGATTGCGATAATCCTTGGAGCTTTTTTGGGTGACCAAGAGATTGCGATAATCCTTGGAGCTTTTTGGGTGACCAAGAGATTGCGATAATCCTTGGAGCTATTTTGGGTGACCAAGAAATTGCGATTATCCTTGGAGCTTTTTGGTGACCAAGAGATTGCGATAATCCTTGGAGTTTTTTTTTTTTTTAGATATGAAATGGTCGCAAATGACTGATATTCAAGGGTTTTGTTTCCTTGATACCATCAAGAGAAGCTAGCCTGTACGTCCCGGGTCCTATTTTGCTATCAATGACATAAGGACCTAACCAATTTGCCGTGAATTTGTCCCTCATATGGGATGGCAAATTAGAGTTTTGTTGGTTTTCCTTGAGAACAAAATCACCAACTCAAAAGTCTCTTAGGTGAACTTTCATGTTGTAAGCTTTCTTAAGCCGCTCTTGATACATACGTAAGTGCTCGAGAGCATTAACGCGTCGTTCGTCAAGCAACGTAAGTTGGTCTAATCGGTCCTGCCGCACAGTGTTATCATCGATGAACTCCTCGCATTGATATGCGCGGGGAAGGAATTTCCAACTCGAGAGGCATTACTGCCTCTGAGCCATACACTAGTGAAAACGGAGTTGCCCCAGTGGGCGTCCGAATGCTAGTGCGATAAGCCCAAAGGGCAAGTGGGATTTGTATGTGCCAATGCTTATGACTGTCTGCGATGGTATTTTTAAGGATGGCGACTAGCGTTTTGTTTGATGCCTCTGCTTGCCCATTTGCTTGCGGATAATAGGGTGTTGAAAAGCTGTGTTGAATTTTGTACTTTGTGGTTAAAGCACGCACGTCTTTGTTCTTGAATGATGGCCCATTATCCGAGATTATTTTGGATGGAATACCAAAACGACATATGATGTAATGCAAAATGAACTCCGCAATGCGAGGTCCTATCGTAGAGGTTAACGGAATTGCTTCCACCCATTTGGTAAAATATTCTGTGGCCATTATGATAAATGTGTGACGGCCTGACGATGTAGGGGAGATCTTTTCGATTAGATCAAGGCCCCACTGCGAAAATGGCCAAGCAGACTGGACTGTCTGTAGGTCCTGGGAAGGTGCGTGCATTAAATTGGCATGATGTTGACATTTCATGCACCTCTTGACATATGCGCAACAATCTCGCTCTAAATATGGCCAATAATAGCCCATGCGAAGAATGTGCTTTGCAATGGCCATACCACTGAAGTGGCCGCCACATGTACCGTCATGCGCTTGGGTGATTGCCCAAGTGGACTCTTGTTGGTCCAAGAAACGAAGAAGAATTCCGTCGTAGCTGCGACGATACAAAATGTCTCCTATCAAGACATATTTTGCCGTTTTCTGTTTGAATGTTCGTTTTGCGGCGTGCGTCAATCCGAAGGGTAGATTACCTAACTTGAGGTAGTCTTTTATGGGTAAATACTAGTCCTGTTGATCGGATACCTCGACAATTTGAACAACCAATCCCTTTTGGAGTTCTTCCCTAATAAATGCTGATTGGGATAGAACTTGTAAGAATAGCGTTGTGTTGCTATTAATGGGAGTGGGGGAGAACAAAGACCCCTAGTTGGCACGTTTCAAACAGTCTCGAATTCAAAAGAACTTATCCGAAGATGGTTCGATCTAGATCATGTGGACTCCTGGCGTCAAATCTGAGCTTGCGCGCTCCATCGTGGGTTGCGATAAGGTTTTGACCTGAATGGTTGTTATATCACCGGAAATATCTTGCGGGATTAGTGACCCCAATGAGGCCATTGTTTCCGCAAAACGATTTGATGATCGAGGGAGTGCCTCGATGTCATACCACTCAAGTTTTGCCAGGAATTTGTCCACGAGGGCTTTATAGGCCTTTAGAACTGGGCATTTGCATTGATATACCCCTTTGACTTGATTGACGATTAACATCGAATCGCCAAAGATGTTCAATATTTTGATGTTCATGGCGATTGTTGTCTGAAGACCTAGGAGCAAGGCTTCATATTTTGCATTGTTGTTGGTGCACTGGAAGTTTAATTTAAATGACAGGGGCATTGGAGCGCCCTGCGATGTGAAGAATACAATTCCTGCACCACCACCTTGCTCGCATTTAGAACCATCGAAAAATAAGGTTATGTCAGCCTGAGACTCAGGCTCATCAGAATCTGGCGATTCTGAGACATGGAAGACCCCATCATCGGGTAGTTCTATGACCAGAGGCTGATTGTCTTCAAGAGGAGCCTCTGCTAGTTGATTGGCTATGACTTGTCCTTTTATAGATTTTTGCCCAATAAACTTAATGTCAAATTCCGTCAACAACATGATCCATTTCGCCGTGCGACTACTATGATAAGTACAAATCATCATGTATCGCAATGGATTCTCCTTAGACACAACATACGTAGTGTTGCTCAGCATGTAGTGGCGTAGCATTTTGGTAGCAAACACCACTGCCAAGCAAAGTTTTTCAACGTATGCATAGTTAAGTTCGTAACTGACCAGGGTGCGGCTAAGATAGTAAGTAGCCTGTTCTTTGTGAAGTTCATTCTTCTGGGCTAGCATTGCGCCCATGCCACCTCAATAGCCGATATGTATAAGTAGAACGGCACACCTGGTCTAGGTGGTGCCAATACGTGGCGAAGCCAAGTATTGTTTGATTTCGTCAAAGGTCGATCGGCACTCGTCATCCCAATGAAATGTGACCCCCTTGTGCAATAATTTGTTCATTGGTCGGCATTTGTCAGATAATTGTGCTATGAAGCGTTTAATCGACGCGACCTTTCCTTGCAGACTTTTGAGCTGCTTGATAGTGGTTGGGGGAGCCATTTCAAGGATTGCATTGACTTTGTTTGGGTCCACTTTGATGCCTCGTTTTGAGACTATAAAACCCAAGAGTTTTCCAGATGTGACGCTGAACACGCACTTCTTGGGATTCAGTCTGACCTTATGCTCTATGAGGCGATCGAGAATCTTGCTTAAGTCACCGAGATGATCTCGAGCACAAGAGAGACTTGGCTAACAAATCATCCATGTAATCTTCCAAAGTTTTGTGCATGTAATCGTGGAAGATATAAGTCATAGCATGTTGGTATGTAGCGCCAGTGTTTTTAAGGCCAAAAGGCATGACCATATAGCAAAATGTCCCCCAAGGCGTTGTGAATGCCGTTTTGAGTTGGTCTTCAGGATTGATACGAATTTGATTGTATCCTGAGAAACCATCCATTAGGGAGAGCATTTCGTGACATTTTGTAGCGTCTACCAATGCGTCGATGCTTGGCAAGGGAAAATCATCCTTAGGACTCACTTTTTTTAGGTCTCAAAAATCGGTGCATATGCGAATCCTCCCGTCGGGCTTCTTGACGGGAACCATGTTGGACAACCATGGCGGATAATCCATGCAGATGACAAATTGTGCATCCAATAGCTTTTGCAATTCGTATTTGACCATCAAGGCCACTGTTGGATGCATCTTTCTTAGTTTTTTCTTTACAGGCTTGATTTTCGGATCAAGCGTTAAATTGTGCATGACTAGCTACGGGTCTAGCCCTGGCATATCTTTGTACGACCATGCAAAAACATCCTTCTTTTATTTAAGAAGGGCAATGTAATCGGCTTGCTCCTCGGGGGAAAGGCTTACCCCCAGCTTGAGAATCCGTGGATTCATTGGATCTGTGCCGATGTCTACGTCAGTCGTCTCCTCGACTGACATGTGGGATCCGTCCTCCAATTGATGTGGAGTTGGGATTAAATGGATATCATCAGCTGAGTTAAGATCTGTGTTTGGAACCTCGGGTTCCTCTTCAGCTTGAAAAATATCCTGAGTTGTCCTTGGGGTAAAATGAAGCATTTCACCGAAAGGCCAGTACTACGATGGTGACAATGGTGAATTGACGCGATCCCGGTCGATGGCATCCATGTCTAGATGCAATGACCATGATGGATCGGTCGGATTGCGGATGGGTGTGGTCAAATCAATGGAGATCATGTGGATGGAATGAATTTGGTCTCCAGAACCACGGGTGTGATGACTTGATTCTTTTATATGTTTCCTATACTCTGGATTTGGCTCTACGGGAACGGGCACGAACGGATCCTCTCTAGGTGAAAATTCATATCTATGTGTGAAAAGGAAGGCAGGGTCTTCCCTTGGCACTGCTGTCATGATGGGATCTCGAGGTGGACGATTCTCATCTTGAATTTGGAGCCATAGGTCTAACACTTGGTCTCACCTCACTGGGTCTACGTGCCATTCATGTCCTAACAGTATACCCATCTGTCCCATTAGATCTTCATGAGTTAGAGTGCGGTGATTTTGTCTCGCATGTCTGAGATAGATCATCTCAGTCTCATCTTCTGAATAACTTTCATAGATCCAAAATTGTTCATCCCCTTCAGCATCTATTGCTTACGACGTTGAGGACTCTTCTTGTTCCAGTGAATTAATCTGGTCCCATTTCGATTGTTCCACTCTTAGTGGAGGGACCTAATTCTCTTGGTACTGTATTGTTTCATCTGGAACCTCTAAGGGGAACAGTTTCAGAAAGATGTTTGGCAGCCATTGATGTTCTCTTTGAGGATTAATCTCTGAACTTTCGCCTCTCTCTAGAAAATAAGAGGGATTACTGTTGCTGCCAGGGTTGTTTGTTGACCATGGGAGGTAGTCTCCTAATGTGTATTCTGTATTTGGATTGGCATAAGGACCCAATGCCAATCCCCCCTTGTTGCCTATTTCTAGGCCTTGCATATTTTCAACCAAGATGTCTAATGGTAGAGGATGGTTGAACCCTACCCTTGACTTGTCATATGGCATCTGATATCTTGGTTGGCAAAGGATCCGCATCCCTTGCTCATATCTACCTAACCCGTATCCATGCCAATTGCATTGGCCTAGATATTTTAGGGCAAATTCTGGGTTTGACAGATAATTGATGTTTTCAACAAAAGGCTCTTCGTCTATTTCCTTTTGTTGGCATGGTTCAAGACCATGATCAAAGCCCCCATACACAAAATTTTTCTGGTTCGGTGGGTAGCCTAGAGGGACGATTGTTCCAATGGGAAGGCGAGGTCTTCCCATGTCTTGTACTGACTCCAGTGTGGGGGTTGCCACAACATTTTGCACTAAGTATTCCCCCAGTGCTCGTACTGGCCATTTCAACAGTGATTGTTGATGATTGGGTGGGAGGAAACGGTAGTCCTTCCTGAGTCCATTCCATGTTTGGTGGTTTAGGAATCTTGGTTTCCATTGCGTTGGGTGCTTTCTCTGTTGTTATTGTTGAAATTGTGGGCAACCTTTCTTCTAAGGGCTTAACCTCTTCCATGATTTGTTTTCCCTTGTCCTTTTTTTGGGCCATGATAGGTGGCGTTGATGATGAAGGAGCAGGTGATGAAGTCTCACTTGGCTGGGATTTTGTCTTGTTGGCCACCAGTGGTGCCTGCGGTATTGGACCCTGTTTAGATGGATTTAATTGGAAATCCAAATGCATTGAATGGAGTGTCGATTGAGGTATGAATTGTACCGCATTGCAATACTTGAAAGGCTCTAAGTCCATTGGGACTACATGTATTTCTCCTTCACAAGCATACTTCAAGCACTGGTGGGCGATCGAAGGGACACATTTCATATCCCTGATCCAAGGCTGCCCTAGCAGTATATTATAAGCCATTTCTCCTTCCAGCACATGGCACAGTGTAGGTATTGACTTTTGTCCTACTTGGACTGGCAGAACAACTGTGCCAATTGTCGAGCATATTACATCATTGAAAGCTCAGAGTGTGTATGTGGAGGCTATGATGTGAGAGGCTGGCAGCTTCAAATGCTTCAAGGCTGCAGTGGTTATGATGTTACTGGACGAGACAGTATCTATCAGCACTCTCTTGTACGAAATCCCGTTGACCCGCACGATAACGTGCAGGGGTGGATCTTCCATGTCATTTGATATCGTTTTGACCTCATCTTCTCTGAATGTGATGACCGGCTCCGTACATTGTTTCACATGTCCCATGAAGGCATTGAAAGAATTTGCCTCATGGGGTTGTAATTCAATGGCTTTTAAAATGTCCATAAGAGCTTCTCTATGGGGAGCTGATTGTTGAATAAGCTCGTAGATGGATAGCCTAGCCGATGTGGTCCGCAAACTCTGCGTGAGTTTGGTTCATATCGTGACCTCAGGTCTAGGCGGAGGTAACTGCGTTGGGCATTGTTGAGGATGCGATGTTGTCGGAACTTCCTTCGTAGCTACCTCTGGGGCAGCTGCCGGGTACCTTCTGTTCCTTGTTATTATGCTAATCATTCCCACAAATCCTTATGTGGGAAGATCTTGTCGCACCTCGTTAATCTAGAGTGGTTTTGTTTGTGCCTTGTGGGCTGGCAAGGGGTCCTTGAATACCCCCATTTGTTGGTTGTTTGGTGCGATGGGGTTGTCCACAACCAATGTTCTGTTGTCGATCAAATCCTAGACTAGGTCTTTGAATTTCCAGCACCCATTCAAGTCATGTCCTCTGCGCCTATGGAATCTACAATACAATTCCTCTCTGTACCCCCTAGGCTTGGGAATGTTAGGGTCTATAATTTGGATTTCCGGCAGAGTGACTAAATTTGCCGCTGACAAGCGGTCAAATAAGGAGTCCCTAGACTCCGCATATGGGGTGAAATTTCGCCTAGGGCGACGCGGGTAATTTTGCTCCTGTCTTCTATTATCTCTTTCATAAGCAGGAGGCACTGCCTGGTAGTTAGCCTTTTGAGGCTGCATTTCTTGCACAAGCGCGGGAAAATTTATCGCAACTTGGTTGATCGCAACGTGTTGTGGTTGCATTGTCCCAGTTTTAGTGGTTTTATTCCACTCTTTCTTCTTAGGCTTGGCAATTGCGCCTTCGCCTATCTTGATCTCTTCTATGACTCTGGCTTGCGCCAAAGCTTCTTCTAAGCTATCGTATTGTCACAGCAACAATAGACCAGAGATTGATTTTAAGCAACTTTTTGCGAACATCTGCGTGAGATCAGACATAGGAGGATGGTAGGGTAACCTAGAAAGCAAAGCTCTCCATCGATTCCCGTACACTGCCATTGTTTCCTCTTCAAATTGCTTGAGGCTCGCTAAATCACTTAGTGATGCCTTCTTCCTTGTGTTGAAGGCAAAGCGTTCAAGAAATGCGTCTACTAATTGATCTAAATTGCTTATGTTGTGTTTGGGCAGTTGTGTGAACCAATCCGAGGCAGGGCCTACGAATGTGGTTATGAATGTTCTAAGCAACAATGCATCATTATCTTGGATGCCGAAGCATTGGCTTAGAAATCGTGTAACGTGTTCCTGTGCGTCCTCTTCACCTTTAAAAACTGCCAATTGAGGCAACTTGAAGTGCTCGGGGTAAAGAGGTGTAGGCACTGAGGGATGCACCGGATTACTGCGGAGTAGACGTAATGTGGGTTTTTGATGCCCAAAAGCTTTTGTCTCCACAAACTCCAAACGCTCCAATAGCGCTTGGTATGCATCGGAAGATTTTATTTCTTCCTCTCTTGTTTGCTCTTGTTGCAAGTTACGGTAAACTGGAGGCCTATGGAGGGGTGGCCGATTGGCATCCTTCCTGCCTTGATGGGGAGTTTCAACATATTCCTCTTCTGGTTCATACTCCTCGTAAAATTCTTGAGGAGTCTTTGGGCGAAACCTATGACCCTGATCAAGCTCTTGCTGAAGGTACCCATCATTGTTTTGGGGAGTTGCCTCCTTCTCAAATCTATGAAGTCTTGGAGGCAGAGCTTGACGAGGCCGTGGAGACCTGTCCTGCACCAACGGATTATGCCTCTCATACCGTTCAACTCTTTGGATGTGAGGGGTTGTCCCCCTCTTAGGTATTTCATAGCGTAACTCATCCGCTTCGCGTTGCATGCGCTCTCTATCCAAGCGGTGTCGGTACTCTATCTCCTGATGACTTTGTTTAAGCCGCATGATTTGGGCTTGACGGGTGGTATATCTGGCGACAGCTGGGTCAATTTGGTCTACCCTATTTTTCTCAGGAGGTTCAAATGTTTCTTCAATGTGTTTACCTCGAGTTTGCTGGTCTAAGGTTTCAATGGGTCGCTTCCCTCTGTCGAGGTAAGTGGTATGTGCTCGAGGTTCTGGCCTCAAGGGGTGATCATGATATCCTGCTTGTGCGGAAATGCAAGGTTCCCACGTTGTTTTTTTCCCTCGAGGAATGCGATGGCTTTCCTCGTGCTCCCTTTCACGGGTGTAAATGGGGTAGGCGGAGTTAGGTCGCCCTATGTAAGGAGCCCTGCGCCCCAGATTTGGTCTCTCTGTTCTGATGATAGGTAAATAAGGGATGCCATATCCATGTTGCCCCTCCAAATGGATGGTGTGCCTGTCTAGCGCTTCATCGCGTGGTGGCCACTCATGCCTAACTTCAAGAGGTGATTCTCTATTTATGTCAAGGTCTACATGTAAGGCATCTTCTCGAAAGGGGCTGCTTTGAATAGGCATACCCCATCGAGGATTCTAAATTGGATTCTTTTGTAGGTTAGACCTATAAGGCGGTATGACCAAATCCTCAGGACTAAAGTGAAGGTGACTTGTGCCTACTTTTTGTATACCTTTCGGAGTTTCTGCCCTTGATTGGGCTTGACTACGGGTGTACACCATTGCAGTTCTTCTATGCTATCTAAATAAGTTTTTATCTCGTTTATGATTTTTTTTTGTCTACACTAAGCAGAATTAAGCACACACATTCACAAAACCGTGATTATCTCTTTTAAGGATTAAATGGTGTGTCCTAAATTGGTTTAGTGCATTTTGATGTTTTGTTTTGTTTTTGTAGGTTTTGAAGATCGTTTAAATGCATTATGACGGCTCATATAACTCCCAAAACGGTAGCCCCTTCAATATACCAACCAAGCCGATATACCAACCTCTCTATATACCCGCCCTTACGAGAGGGAGACTATAGGTACATGAGAGCAGAAGGTACGTGGTACGTAGGCGATACGGAAGGGGGATTGTCCTGTTAATGACACCTACCATAGAAAACTTATCCTCGCACGCATAGGAATCACCCCAGCGACACTCGGTCTGTCTTCGTCAGGATTTATGCCTAACAACAGCTTGACAATCGGAAATGGATGCAAATCAAGCCAAGGTGGTGATGAAATCCACCAATGGTCTTGATAAAGGGTTATGGTCTTACGACCAGCTCCTTGGTTTAAAATTGTTATGTGGAGTGTGTGAGGTTCATTTTATTTAGCAAAAATTGAAACAAGCATGAATGATTTTCCCTAAGTATGCAGGATAAAATGAAAAACAGTCAAAGAAACAGAAAATAGAAACAAAAAATTTAATAGAGATGATAAAATCCCTACCTCTTCTCTGCCTGCTCCAGTTGCCTCTGAATTTCTGCTCTGAAAATTTGCAGACAAAAAATAGTCCCCTGGTGAGACGATTTACAGAACCGAAATCGTCCCTGGCAGAGACGATTTTAAAATTGTCTCAGGGTGGGACGATTTCCAGTAAAGTAATCGTAACAGTCAGAGACGATTAACAGTCTGCAAGAAAAATGTACCTGTAAAACACAAAACACAAAAACCCAATTAGTTTTTCTGTGATCTTAAAAATAGGGATTAGGTCCCACCGTGATCGCCACTGAAAGCACGAGATTCCGGGCAAAGGAAACACTAATTATGCAATGTAAGATGAAATGTAACGCTTTAACCTTATGCACAAAAACAAAGAAAAGAGACAATTTGGAAAGGAAAGAAAAGATGTAAAGAAATCATAGCCCTCTTTATTCAAATATCTTATCCTCGGTTACATAGATGTCTCCTCCCTTTTTAGGGGATAGGAGCGTTAAATTTGTCTTTGTTACAATGTTTGATTTAGTCTTCCTCCTTCCGCGTGCCCATGATTGCAATGGGCGGGCCAAGATGATGCCGTCGCTGATGTCGATGAGTTCTTCACCTCTCGTTGCTTCTCCCGTGAACAAAGAAACAACCAAGATGTCGTAGCACTCGCTTCCAATGAAAAGTGTTTGTTCTTCTAAAATCATCAAAAGATGCATGCAAACATTTATCTAAAACAGATGAACAAAATGATTCTAAACAACCCTAAAAACTTGCCGGAAGACGGAAAATGTTACCAACGGGCCATTGCCACCGAGACAGTCGGCCAATCTGCTTTCAACCGGAAATCGTCCCCGGGTGGGACGATTTTTGACTGTAAATCGTCCCCGGGTGGGACGATTTCTTCTGTGTTGGGGAAGCCAAACTGACACGCTCCAATGTCGACTCCCGAGGTCTCCAAAACACCTGCATACAAAGGGGTTATGTAATTGGGGCCATTTTGGGACAACCCAGATGGTCGGATTCTCCCAATTTGGCCTCTATCTTCGAGAATTTGATATCGCCACCTGCAAGTCAATGAAACAACAAAGCGACACAAAACATACTAGAATTTGACCAAAAGTTACGAAATTGTAGCTGTGAGTTAACCAAACATAATAACACAAAATGCAACCTAAAAAAGTAATCTAGAATGCTCTAAAACTTAAAAAGTGCGGGGGTTCCCAAGTGGGCCTCCCACCGTTGGCACTTGATTCCGGCGCCAATCCACTAGGGATGGGCCCAAAACCTATTAGGATTGGGGGGTCGGCGAATTGGTTGGTTCAAATGTCCATGTGTTGGATTTGGGTCAGGTTCAAGCTTCCAAAAGCCACCCAACAACCTCCCTTGCAAAAGAGATTGGTGGATGTGGGAGGATGAACCAAAAGGGATGCAAGTGGGTCTTCAACTCGGCAGCACTTCGTTGCTTGAAAACTCCTTCAACCTGTATATTTTGGGTGAGAAAAATCCCACCTTTTATAGACCCAAGGGGTCTCTTTTGGGAGGGAAGCACAAATGCCATGTGTTGGTCATAGGCGCCATGTGGTAGTCTTGTATTCCCAAGAGGGAGGGGAGTCCTCCATTGACTTGGGCTTTCATAACTGCCCTTGTGATAGTCCTCAAACGACCTATTTGCCCACTCACACATGCGTGCGAGGCAGGAGTCATCAACTGACTGTTTTGGGCTGCCACTTGGCCTCATTTGTCTTTTTTCCCGTTAAACTTGGAAATCGTCTCACCCAGGGACGATTTTAGAAATCGTCCCTGGGTGAGACGATTACTAGGCAAAGTGTCCAAGTGTGCCAAATTGCTTCTTGACCTTACAAAATTGCTATGAAAGTGGTTAAGACCACTGTTTGACCTCTAAGGGCTGCCCTGGGGGCTGTGTTTGTCAAAGCGATCAGTGTTTGCAGTCACATAATCGGATTGGTGATGTTTTGGTGTCTACAATATTGAATAATCTATTCACTAAATTTATAAATACTTTTAGCATGTTGGTTAACCCAAAAGGAATAATAACAAAATCATATGCCTATATCAAGTTTTAAATCCCATTTTATAAATATAAATATATTTTATACATAGTGATAATACTCTAATATCAAATTAATATTTGAAAAGGTTGTTGCTCTATACATATGATCAAATAATTCATCATTATGGGGAAAAGAGTACCTACTCTTAATGGTGGTGTAACTATATCTAATCAATGTAGAATCTCATTGATCAATACTTCTTAAAAAATATTACGGGTGCACCCCATGGTCAGACACTTGGGTGAATCAACCCTTTCTCTAGTAGTTAAAGTTGTTTTTTAATTCACTTAACTCTATAGATATCATCATGTAAGGTGCCTTGGATATTCCTTAGGTTCTAAGCACAAGCTCTATTTAGAAGTCAAGCTCACTTGAAGGAGGTCACATTAGCCAATCATCAAGTAAGACATCCTTGAACTCCTTATGAATGAGATGAGAGTTCATAGGTATTTCTCTCTTTTCACCCTCATAATCTTAAAATACATTAACAAACTATTGACACCCCTTCCTAAACCTTCTTTTAAATCACATTATTGATATTCTTCTTAAATATATAGGAAAAACTATCCCTTGGATCCCTACATTATTTTCCAAATTACAAACACACTAAAAAATATTAATGCAATAATCTTACTTTACATGGATCTGGTTTTAAAATCCCAAAACTATCCCATTTCTATTTTTTTTTGTCTAGTCTGGTGTTTTTCTCTAGTTTTTCCTCATTTCTTGTTCGGATTGCTTGGTCTCTTGTGTTCTTCCTTGTTGTGTCAGGTTATTTATTTTTGTTTTCTTATTTTATTATTCTTATTCTCTGTAGCTTTCTCATTGGGTGGAGTCATTGTTTAAGGTTGAGGGATTCTTTCAAAATCCTCCTTTCTTAATAATACCAAAAAAATTATAATATTATTTTATTTGATGATTGCTTATACAATCCATGCATATATTAATATCTTATTAACACAAGGGAATCATCAAAAGGTTTAAACATGTGATCTAATATCTAAAATTAATTTCATACTTGTTAAATTCAATCTTAATGGATTGGAGAGTACTTGAAGCCATTTTCTCTTGCAAAGGTTTACCTAGCTCTTGCTCTACCAAACTAAAATTTCTTGCTAAATTAGAATTAATAAAAGAAGTAGAATCGATAGGGTCAATCAAAATAGATACTTGGTGATCCAAAATATTACCTAAATTTTTAATCATAGTTACTTGGTGCTCAACTTTGGTAGTTTTGCACAACTGCATACAGTCGATGTATATTTGGTTTCCCATTTGAGTAGACTATGATTTTTATGCACTTCCTCTTCCTTCTTCTTGTTTATATTAGAAAGAATCTCTATAAAAATGTGGATCACCACAAAAAAATATCCTCTTGGTAGTTCCATGCTCTAAGCACTTATGTTGAGCCTAATTTGATTTTTTTATGAGGTCCTAGACTAAAACATAAGAGCTCAATAAGAAGGAGAAGGAATTCTAAATGTTATACCTCAACTTGGAAATCTTCCCATGAATTAACCTAGATATCTTCACTCCTTAAATATATTTAATCTCTATTGAAATTATTGAGGTTTATATTTTATTTGTTGTCATTGAGGAGGATTAGAACTATAGTTAAGGAGAATTTGTGTTACCCCTTGGTAATAATTTTAATCTTTGGCCTCAAATTGACCACTAGGGCCATATTTCACGAATAAGGCTTATTGGTAAACCTTCTATCAAGTCAGTGGGTTACTTCTAATAATTTGAGCTAATGTTGGTCACAATCCCATGAAAAATTGGTTCACTTGCATCAACTCATTTTCAACTAAAGGTGTCTCATTTAGGAGTTATACAATTTGTTTCTCATATTTTTTAGGAGTACATAGAATTTATGAGGAGGTATAAGCTAAAATTAGAATGCAAACAAACCATTTAGAATGCTTTAGAAGTGACATAGGGATTAAACAAGAATACCCATTATCCCCTAACTTATTTTATTTTTTATATTCATAAATTAAAGGAATGGCTATATTTTAATGAAGGGGATGGTTTTCATTTGTGAATAGATACAATGAGACTTATTCTATATGTAGATTATTTCATTATAAATACCAGGTCAATATAGTGTTTGAAAAATCATTTAAAGGCCTTAGATCACTTTTACAAATAGCTAGACATGAAAGTAAATACCAACAAAAGTAAGATCATTATCTTCTCTAATCAAAATAAAGAAATTTAGTTTTTTTTTTTTGAAGGGAGTCTTATAGAAGAAGTGATAGATTATCATAAGCTTAGTTGGGAAATATACAAAATGAATAAAATATTGGGAGGATGAAGAACATTTTGAATTACAAATTAAAAATAGATAGGCTAAATTATGGGACTAGAAGACCATAAGATTTTAATTTGGGCTATTAATAGTACTGATGATACTGTATGAGTGTGATTTATGTATTGCTAGCACACTAGAATTAAAATGGAGACAAATAGAGAGGATTTAGAAATACTTGATTACAAAAAAATTAAAAATAAAAGAGTCAGTTCTATATGAGATTCTTCTAGCAAAAATAATATGAAAGACAATTGCTATGGTTTGTCTTCTAGGATATTTACATAAATTAAACAAATGATCTAAAATCATAATAGAATATCTAAATAAAAGAAACAAAACATGGATAAAGCAAAACAAGAAATGAATGAACAAATAAATTATCAACTTAAATGAGAGCAACTATGTAGGAAAAGAAGTTAGGAAGAAAGAAACAATATCATGTTAAATTTAACCTTACAAACTCAATACTAAAAATCTTAACAAACCTGATGCTTATGGTCCAACTAAGAACCAACTTATATAAATTTAGACATAAAATAGATAGAAGAAATATATATATATATATATATTACAGTTTTAAAAAGTTAAGATAAAAAACATTTTATTTTAAAATATAAAATAAAATAATATTTAAGTTTGCATAATTATACTTTGAAATAAATTCATTACAAATATTATTTAAAAAATTCATAATAAAAATATTTAAAAAAAATAAATAATTAAATCATATTTTAAGGTTTGCATCTACGAATCTTAAACTGTTTTTAACCTTATAATTATCCTATTTTAAATTAAAGATATTTATTCTTCCTTGAGACATGTTAACCAACGGATTAAGGTCATGTAGCGTGACAAGAAAACATGTGCACCTTATAAACTCGATGAAATATTTTTTTAGTTCTTTGATTTAAATTTTGGGTTGTTTCCATAATTATTTATAAACTTGAAAATATTTTTTTAGTTTTTTATTTAAATTTTGGGTTGTCCTTATAATTATTTATACCATTTTATTGTTCATAAATTTATATGAGGATCACTGGACGGCTTGAGATTGGTATGGTCATCTGACTGGCACATGCACTTAGCTACAGGCTGAGTCAAGAAATGGTTTATCAAAATTCAACCCACTCAATAAAAATGAAGTCAGACTACCACTAATTTAACTTTTGAGACTACTCATTATCTTTTACCCACTTTTTCCTGATTTTGTTTGAAAAGTCAATCCCCACTCATACTACTTCCCTTGCTTACCAATAAAGAAATTAACTTTGCAAGTTTTTTTTTTAAATTTAGTAATATTTTTTATTTAATGTGAATATGATTTAAAATGAAATTTGGATATTGTTATTATAAATTTTTTTAATCAATAATACCATAATAATTTGGACATAATTATTATAAATCTTTAAATCTTAGTTTGCTGAACAAGTCAATAGACTCTTACTATGTTGGTTTATTTGTTCCCATACAAAATTTAAAATAAACCACAAATTTTTAAAAGGATTTCGTTTTGGTGTACACTAATTTGAATTTCTAATATAACATTATAATATTCTAACACCATATAAATTAATTATGAATTTCTAAATATACGTAGCGGATTTCTCTTTCCTATATATGCTTCTTATTCAATTTTTATAAAAAAAAAAACGTATTACAGATTTTTTTGTTGTTTGATCTAAAACGACTTTTATATTCTACTATTTACCACTTGAGACAGGTCCTGTCTAATATCAGTTCAGCGCCGTAAAATCTCTATGCCAACCAGCAGTCTAAGAAAGACGCTATGAAACTTTCAAGATAGAGACATGAAAGCCCAGTGGCAATTACCGCGGTCCTACCCTCACCAACGAAGGAGAAAGTTAGTTTAGGAGGTTAGGAACCTCGTTTACGCTTTGGAAATGTCGCATGTTTAACTTGTATTAAAAAGATATTTTGACACGCAACAGGCTTCAAGTCCACAATAACAGCTTTGCTTTAACCTTTGCTAGTGAAAGCAGCGATCCCTATATATATACATATGCGTTTCTTCTATTTTCACCACAGACACCAATTGAGTCGTTTGCATTCTTTAACGTCTTTGACAGATTACAATTTGAGCGATCTCGGTTCCGAATACCGGATTAGTAAATAGATTTCACTTCTCGACTTAGGAATAATTGTTAGAATCATTACCGCTCTCTGAAAAAGTGCGAGATAATTTGTTACAATGAAGAGCATATCTTCGAGCATGAGACACCTCCTAGTGCTGGGTCTGTTTATTGTAGTAGGGTTGCATATTGAAGCCGCTTATGGAGGTAGATCTCTCTTGCGGAAAAATCTAGCTCCTAAAGGCATCAGGAGCATAGTCGATGCAGGCCCTGATAAGACGGAAGGTGGTCACGTGGCGCCTATGCGGCCACAGAAATCCAGCGGGTTGAAGATTAATAAACTCCCTTCTGGTCCAAGTCCTGGAGTAGGCCATGCATTTATTAACGCAGGACCTGTGAAGGCTAGTTGGGAGGTAAGCATATTGAAGAATAAACTTCCATCTGGTCCAAGTCCTGGAGTCGGCCACGCATATGTTGAGGCCACTCCTGTGAAGAGTAGTGAGGCAGCAACAACGTTACAAGATAAACTTCCTTCTGGTTCGAGTCCGGGAGATGGTCACGGCTTCATCAACGCTGGCCCCGTCAAGACTATAAAGATTTTTTCTATCAATAAACTGCCTTCTGGCCCCAGCAGAGGTGTAGGCCACAAGTAATTTGATGGCCACGTTCAAAATTATGCCAGCAATGCCAATCTTTATAAACAGGAGCGGTTGATATATAAAGAAAGGCTATTTGAATGAAAGATTAAATGATAGTAATATATAGAAGTCTCACGATCAAGCATGACCCACCATGAAGGGAGTGGACTACGGGTATACGTTTCAACTTCTTTCGCGAAAGAAGGAGTATATCTCCTGTTTTCAATTTAACAGCAGGCAACTAGACTGAGTGGGAGGCAGAGAAGCAACAAAATTATCCAGGCTTAGCAATTGTCTTGAGCACAGATTTTTTTATGTCAAATTGTCAATGCTACGTAATCAGATTCATGGCATAAGCGCAAGCCATGCACTTGGTCTGTTTGAAAATACCCATTCTTTTAATATTCTCAATGATGTATATGAAACAAGAAGTCTATGTTCATTGTTAAAGTAATCTGCCAGATTTGTATAAATTCCCTTCATAAAACCTGATGCTCCAATGTTTTGTAGGAAGTTTTAATCAATATGAGTTTTTTCCAACGTTAAAAAAAAATGTGCAATGAAGGTTTAAGTAAAGACAAAGGAATAAATTAAGAGGAATGTCAATAACTATAACAGGCTCGGAGGTTTGTTATTAATAGGTATTTTAATGCTGTAAACCACACAATATGTAGTTTCTACGCATTGGTTAATTATATCCATAGCTCTACAAAAATAAGTGGAATTGTACTACACTATTAGGATTAACCCTCAAATTTGCCTCTTATAAGCTTATTGTTATATCTACATTCAGTTTTTTTTGCCATTATATAGAAGTTTTGGTTTCTTATAATTACATATATCTGTTTTAATAATAATTTTATATATATGATTGGTAATGGCAAGATTGTAAATTTTTGGGAGGATCTATGGTTTGGAGAGCATCCTCTGATTGAGGATCAGTGTTTCAAGGATTTAAGTTTGAATTTCAGAGTTTCCTGATAGAGATTAGGTTACACAAGCAACACCGAACAAATGATACAAAAGTTTTTATCCTTTAAACAACTTAGAGAATCAAACCTTTCCTTAATTTCATGTCAGAAATGAGGATACAAAAGAAAAGCCCTTTAACAATTTTGAAAATTCTCTCAAATACCCTGTTTTCCCCTTTTCCCGCCTAAACCCATATATTTCAAATTTGAAATTTGGGGGCAACTTGTCGAGGTCGTAACTTCGCGCTCGTTGACCCGATTGACTATTACAACATATTTTTGAAAACAACATGAAATGAGCTAAGTGGGGCGATCCTTGGCTCTTCCCGCCAAAGCTTGCGTCTAGTCGAAAATACTCAAATTCGACCTCTAAGACCTTCAAAAATCTCTTGCAAGTTAAACTAGTTTTACTGGTTTTACAAAATTAAACAATTACAATTTTTTTTAGGTGATGCAAGATCTCTCTTACACCACTAGATGCTCCTGCATCAGACACCCAGGGTAATTTTGAGAAGTGACATTCACTTCTCTATTTTTGGAAGAAAACCAAGGCGTTCAACCTTAGATTTCGACAACCAAGATGAATCTTCAAAAGGTTTGCCCTTCCACTTAACCAGATATTATGCATACTACCTATTTTTGGTACTTTTGCTGATGCGGGTATCCAGGATCTCTTCTATCTATTTCGTCTCTCGAGTAGATACTGGAATATTCCACAATTCTGCTATTGGTCCCTCAGCATTGTCTCCTTCATGGTATTCTGCCAAATTTGAAATGTTAAAAATAGGTGATATATTAAGCTCACTTGGCAATTCCAATTCATATACATTGCCTAAATACCATTTTTCTATGATTTTGCATGGTCCAAACTTCTTCATTTTTAGCTTATTATAGGTTTTAGCAAGAAACCTTTCTTTTCTCAAATGGACCATAACTTCATCTCCCACTTCAAATTCCTTAAATCGTCACTTCTGGTCTGCCCTTGTCTTATACTGAGTACTGATATTAGTAATATACTTCTTCACTTCTTCATGCAAACTCTTCAGATGCTCTGCAAAGTCCTCAATCTCAACATTGTTCTTTTCCCTTCTGTCCATCTTTCTCAACTCAGAAGCATTCCTTGGGTTTCTCCCATACACAATCTGGAATGGGGATTTATTAGGACTTCTATTGATAGAATTATTGTATGCAAATTTTGTCTGTGGCAAAACCAAGTCCTAACCCTTGGGATTATCTCATACCAAGCATCTCAGTAGATTACCCAAACTCTTGTTCACCACCTCTGTTTGCCCATCAGTCTACGGGTGGTATGCAAAACTAAATTTTAGATATGTCTTCAATTTATTTCATAGGATCCTCCAAAAATATCCAATAAACTTTGTATCCCTATCAGAAACAATACTCTTTGGTAGACCATGAAGTCATACCACCTCTTTGAAAAATAACCCTGCAATATGAACTACATCATTAGTTTTCTGGTAGGGAATAAAATATGCCATATTTGAAAATCTATCAACCACTACAAATATGGAGTCATTCCTCCTCTATATCCTTGGTAGGCCAAGAACAAAATCCATGCTGATGTCCTCCCATGGTCTCTCTGGTACAGGTAATGGATGATATAATCTAGTGTTCTATCTCACATCCTTGGCCATTTGGAATACTCTACAACTTTGCACAAATCTCTTCATATCTTGTTGCAATTGTGGCCAATAGTAGTTCTCACTAATGAGGGCAATGGTCTTAACTCGACCAAAGTGTCCAGCCAACCCTCCACTGTGTTTCTCCTTGACTAGATTCTCCCTCATTGAACTCCTTGGAATGCATAATTGATTTCCTCTAAACAAAATTCTATATTGGATCATAAAACCCAACAACTTAGTCCTGTCGAAAGTAACAGGTGCAAAGCAATCCCTCTAATCCTCTGCAAAATCAGGATCTTCAGGGTACAAACCCTTAATTTCATCAAACCCTATAACTTCCACCTTCATTTCTGTCAATAAACACTACCTTCTACTTAAGGTATCTGTAACTCTATTTAACTTTTCACTCCTGTGCTTCAACACAAAGGTATAACTCTATAGAAACTCAACCCACTTTAAGTACCTATGATTTAGCTTCCCTTGGCTATTAATATATTGTAAGACTTGATGATCAGTATATAGAACAAACTATTTTGGCAACAAATAATACTTCCACTTCTTTAGAGCCTCAACTATAGCATAAAAATTTTGATCATAAACTAAATACTTCTTCCTGGCATCATTGAGTTTCTCACTAAAATAAGTAACAAGTTTACCTTCTTGACTCAATACAACTCCTATGGCACTACCACTAGCATCACAATCTACCTAAAATACCTTATTAAAATCTGGAAGTGCCAAAATAGGTTGCTTTGTGACCTTCTTCTTCAACATATCAAAGCTCTTATATGCTCCTAAGGTCCACTTAAATTATTTCTTACCCCCTCTCATTGTTTCTGTAAGGGATGCACAAATACTGCTAAAATTTCTAATGAATTTTTTGTAAAAACTTGCTAGACCATGAAATGATCTTACATTTTATGCTCCTTGGAGTAGGTCATTCAATGATAGCTCTCACTTTTTCTGGGTCTATTTTTAGACCTTTGACTGAGATGACAAATCCTAGATACACTAACTCCTTCTTCACAAAATTACACTTATTCAAATTAATCATCAACTGCTCCTCCCTCAGCTTCTCAAAAACCCTTCTGATATGCATCAAGTGCTCTTCCATGGTCTTGCTAAATATTAAATTTTCATCCAAATAGACAATAACAAATTTTCTTAAAAACTCCTTTAATACTTGTTAGAATTAATGTAATGTGCACTATGTCAGTTTGACACTTGTCAGTTTCATTGACAAGTGTCATGTTCATCATATAGGCTTATGCCTATATATTGTAACCTATTTTTATCAATAATATAATCCCCTTTAGTTTTCCCTCCTAACATTTGGTATCAGAGCAGGCTTTCCCTGCCCTGTGAAACCCCTTGAGGGGGGATTTCCCTCATGGAAATCCTCCCTCCCCCATTTTTTTAAAAGTTTTTATCGAGGGAGTATGCTCTACATCATTTGATGGATCAGAAACCAGATGGTAAGATTTTTAAAATTTGGGAAATTTTTTACTTTTTCAGATTTTTTTTTTATAGGGTTTGCAGATCCATGGAGGTAGCCACACGGTGTGGGCATTTGATTTAAATGGAAAGTTGACTGGAATGGCCCTCCGACCCCGCTGCACCATCTCTGTTGGGTACTGTGGTTCTCAAGCCTTCTGTGAATGATTGCAGCGGGAGGAGCAACCGGATCAGTTATGGCCGTCTCTATCGATCCCGAAGCAAATCCGGTTTTCAGAATTTATTTTTTAATGGAGTTGTGTTCGACGTTGTTTTGTATGGACTGTTCACGAGGGATCTCGTTTATCGGGCGGCCCTGGTTGCACAAGTGCTCAGTGGCTTCACCCAAGGCCTCGAGTTCTGCCCTGTGCCATGTGACCTTTCGTTGATAGAGCAGGAGGAGCAACCGTCCTAGCAGTCGCAACACTACATTGAGGTCATTTGTGATGCGGGTTTGGATGGTGTTGCCCTTGGTGGCGCCTGAGATATTATAGATGTTGATTTACAGTGGCATTGGAGAGGATGAATTATAGTCCTTCCATTTTGAAATCCAATCTACAGTTGACAGTCACAAGTTTCATAGATAGAAACTCTACTTGTCGCTGTACCAACTCTTTTGCAACTTTAAATCTCTTTCCTTGAGATTCTTCCATGTTATCCCAAGCGGCTGGTTTTTCCTGGCATCAAAAACGATGGGGATTCGACTGGAAACCAATTGGAGGGATTGATACAGGTGGGCTCAACACAGCCAGTTTTCTAAAAAACTTTTTTTTAGAATTGGCGACGTCAGCTTACCAGGTTGAGGGGGCAACCAGCTCCGATGGACATGGGCCGAGTATTTGGGACAAATATGTCCGTATGCCTGGAAACATAGTGAAAAATGCCACTGCGAACATTTCAATGGATGAGTACCATTGGCTGAGTCAACTACAAGGGCATCCAATACTATAATAATCTCATCAACTACCTGCTTCAAAACATTCGGTGACAGGGTGAAATATTGGATGACATTCAATGAGCCACGAGTTGTTGCTGCTCTTGGTTACGATAATGGCATTTTTGCTCCTGCAAGATGCTCTGCTCCTTTTGGAAATTGTACTGCTGGAAACTCTGCAACAGAACCCTACATTGTTGCACACAATTTGTTGCTCTCCCATGCTGCTGCTGTAAAGATTTACAGAGAAAAGTATCAGGCCAAGCAAAAGAAAAAAAAATCTTTGACTACAGCCTGCCTGCAACCTGTGCATTCTCTGTGTCTGCCCTTCTTTGCTTACTATTGGCTTCCTACGAGCTTTCAAAAGTATTTGAAGCAACCCAAAGCCCTGGTTTCACTTCTGGATTCGTCGGTGTGCTCATTGACATGGCAAGCAAGGAGGTACTTCACTACATCAACATTACCGATCGTTGCAGGAAAGAATTGGAGTCCCTTCAGAACTTGCTGATCAGTGTTCAGGACATTAACTCCGACATGCAGCTTTATTGCATGGCTTCAAACGTAGGTCATCTTAAGTTTTCGAAGAGACCGTTGATGATGTTGATTCAACGGATCTTATGCTAGATCATAGAGTATGTCCAAAGTGCTGGAGAATTGTTCTATCTTCGCTATATCCGATTTCGCGAGCTCACCAGCGAAATCCTAGGATCTGGTTTTCTCTTCGCATGGAAGTGGAAAGCCTAGATGGCCCTTGTAATTTTTCCTACAAGGAAAACTGAAGTTTGTTTTTAATCCACCACAGTGCGATGCCAGGAATATGATATTCCTGAGGTTTATTTTGCTGCCTTAGATAGGCATGATGTTATTTTTCCACATGATGAAGGCCCCTTTGATGATGGAATATAGGGGTATTTATAGTCGTTGGAAATGGTTTTCCACGACGAACACAATGGTGGTGTCATATTGTAATTTTGAGGCTGTTTCAATTCAGTTTTTTAGCCTCAAAGTTTTTTTACCTTGGAGTGCACTTTCGGTTGTACCCGACACTCCCAAGGTACTTTCATATGTGATCCTTTTAACTAGTGATATTTTCTATACTCTTGGCGATTGCAGCGGCTGGTTACCCATGCATTTCGGTGGGATGACATGGTCACCATAAGGACACTTATACTAGGGACTACAGACAAAGACACCCTAGACTCTATCCGAGGTTTTTTTCTAGATCTACTTCTGAAGACTACAGACGAAGACACTTCAAAATATTCTCTTCTTTTCTTCTTCTCTCCTCCTATTTGGATCTATGGCTCATTTTATTGTATTGAGTGCATTTTTCGATAGAGACCGACACTCTTAAATGGCTCGTTTTTCCTTTGTATTAGGTGCATTTTTGGTAGAGACCGAAACCTTCTAGATTGAGTTCACCATGAGGAGAGATTTCATACTCATGGTGAATCTATTCAGTGACCTACGAGAGGCAACATCCTCTGAGGATGACCTGCAGAGGCAACAGACCCAGAAGTGGCTGATCTTGAGGCACCCATGATGACCCCGAGGCACTTAGACGACTGACCTAGTGGCAACAGACCCATGGAAGTGGCTGACCCTGAGGCAACAGATCGAGATGTATACATAGTGAATCTAGCATTATTCACAATTGGAGAGCCAAGCACAAAGAGCACAAGCCTAGACCAAATCAGCAATAAGAGAGGATGATAGGTTGTTTTCCACAAGTCAACATTAAGGGGGAATGTTACCTAATGTTGACTTGTTTTGTTTCTTCTTTAGTTAGGATAGTGCACATTAAGGGGGAATGTTAGAATTAATGTAATGTGCACTATGCCAGTTTGACACTTGTCAGTTTCATTGACAAGTGTCATGTTCATCATATAGGCTTATGCCTATATATTGTAACCTATTTTTATCAATAATATAACCCCCTTTAGTTTTCCCTCCTAACAATACCTCATTCATTAGCTGCATGAATGTGCTTGGTGCATTGGTTAGCCCAAATGGCATGACCAACCACTCATACAAACCCTCTCTGGTCTTGAAGACTGTCTTCCACTCATCTCCTTCTCTGACATGAATCTGGTGGTACCCACTATTCATATCAATCTTTGTGAAGTACTTGGCTCCACTTAAATAGTCCATAATGTCATCCATCCTTGGTAATGAGAATATATATTTTATGGTGATATTGTTAATAGCTCAGGAGTTTGTACACATTCTCCACTCTCCATATTTATTTTGTGCTAGTACTACAAGTACTGCACATAAACTCAGGCTCTCCCAAATTAGTCCCTTTTTGAGTAACTCTTGGACTTTTTTGTTTAGCTCCTCACTTTCTACAACAGTCATTCTATGGCTACCTTATTGGATAAACTAGATCCTGGTACCAAATCTATATGGTGATTGATATTCCTCACTGGTGGCAATCGCTCTGGTACATTATCTGATATAATATATGGAAATTCTTCTAATAGACCTGAGACTTCTACTGGGGTATCTTTGCATTCTTCTTCCATAACTCTAGGAATTAATGCATAGCACATATGCTCATGTTTCAAACCATCCAAAAACCTTCTATCTTCAACAAAACATATTTTGGCACTGCTACATACCTTTCATCCACCTCCTTTAGGGGCTTCAGCTTATGACACACTCCATTCTTTGTCAGGGAGTAAGTGTTGGCATGACCATCATGCACTGCATATCGATCAAACTGTCATGGCCTTCCCAACAAAAAATGACAAGCATCCATAGGCAAGATGTCACATAGGACCTCATCACGATAATTCCCAATATTAAATTTTACCAAGAATTGCTCACTGACCAAATCCCTATGGTCCTTCTAGAACCACACAATTCGATATGGATGAGGGTGTCTCTTCCTCTCTAGTTGCAATTTGGTAACCATTTCTTCTGAAACTAGGTTATTTGTGCTACCATTGTCTATGATAATATTACAGACTTTACCTACAAATTTACACCTTGTGCAAAATAAGCTCTTCCTCTGATTTGGGTCTCTCTCCTCATTTAGCAAGAATATCCTTGTGATCAACACTTCTTCTCTTTCTGCTTCTTTAGAGTGCTCAGATTCAACATCTTCATCAACAACAACAGCTCAGGCATTATCTTTGGGTATCTTATTTATCCTCTCTTGGTGTTGTGGACACTCGTATGCTCGATGTCCTTCTTCTCCATAGTGGAAATAGGTTCCATGAAATCCTCCTCTTCCAAACCCTTGTCCAGAATTTCTCTTCCTCTCTGGTAACCATTATTCTGGTAGTTATTATTCTGCTCATAGGGGCGATATACATTTTCTCCCTTCTGGTCCTGTTGCTTGTATCCCTAGTTTTCTTTTGGTCCCCATTTCATCCTCCATTTTTTCTCCCACCAGTTCTTCCACCATGAACCCTTCCTCTCTGTTTGCTTTCAAACCTCCTGTTCATCTTCTCTTCTACCTTCAAGGTAAACTGGTAAGAATCTTCAATGGTGGTCATCCTGATCAAACTCAACTTCTCTTGAATACTTGCTCTTAACCTATTAATATAACATGCTACCTTCTCATTTTTGGCCTCAGAATAGCTTGTTCTAATCAGGATCTTAGAAAACTCTTTTGTATATTCTTTGATAGACTTACTCGATTATCTCAAACCCTGCATTTTATTGAGTAGATCCAACTTGTAATCAACTAGAATAAATTATCTCTTCAACTTATCCACCATCTACTCCCACCTTGTTATCCTTTCTTTTACTCTTTTGTTTCTGTCTAGTTGCACCCCCTTCCACCATATGCTAGCATGACCCTTCAGCTTGGTCTTAGAAAAGTTGACCTTCTCAGGATCTTCTACCTCCTCATACTCGAATTATTTCCATGTCATTGATCTAGTTGATCAACTCTTATGGGTTGAGATTTCTAAAATACGTGGAGACATCAAACTTCGGTCTCTTTCCAATCTGTGATATGACCTTATACAATATGGCTGGTGCAAGATCTACTACCTCTTATTATTCTTCTTATTCAAACTAGGCCTCTTATTCTTTATCTTCATATTCACTCCCTTCTTCTCTCCTTGGATCAAACCCTCTACGCAACTTCTCTTGTAGAGCTTGAACTTGCATTTACAAACCTTTGAAATATTCTTCTGGCACCATATTTCTCCCACCACCATAGTTTTTTTGTGGAGGCATTCTGCTGAATTCTCCCACAAACCCTGACCATAGATCCTGGTGTAAACTACCTTACGTTTGATGCTCTTTTTACACACTCAAGAACTCTTGCTCTGATACCACTTGATAGAGATCAGGTTACACAAGTAACACCGAACAAATGATACACAAGTGTTTCTCCTTTGAACAACTTAGAGAATCAAAAATTTCCTTAATTTCATGCTAGAAATGAGGATACAAAAGAAAAACCCTTTTACAATTTCAAAAATTCCCTCAAATACCCTGTTTTCCCCTTTTCCCGCCTAAAACCATATATTTCAAATTTGAAATTTAGGGACAACTTTTCGAGGTCATAACTTCATGTCCGTTGACCCAATTGACTATTACAACATATTTTTTTAAACGGCATGAAACGAGCTAAACTTGTGTCTAGCCAAAAATCCTCAAATTTGACCTCTACGACCTTCAAAAATCTCCTGTAATTTAAACTAGTTTTACAAAATTAACCAATTACAATTTTTTTGGGTGATGCAATATCACTCTTACACCATTGGATGCTCTTGCATCATTTTTGGTCTATCTAAGGTGATTGATTTTATTGTTTTTAGTGATGGTAGAAATATTTGGACTAACCCCCCACCAGTTGTGAGGAATACCATTGATATTTAGGTGTGGAATTCTTTTATGGAGGAGCTCCGAATTTACGCAGTGTGACAAGAGGACGTAGAGAACCACTTGGTATGTAATGGATATAGTGAAGTGTCATACTCAGTAAAATCATCTTATCAGCTTCTGAGCTCTGATTTGGTTGGTCAATTCCCTGTTGGAAATATTTGGATCAAGAATTTGACCCTTAAGGTTAACATGATTTTTTGGCTCACGGTTTAGAATAAAATTTTGACCTTAGAAAATTTCCTCAAAAGAGGCCTCAATCTGGTTAATAGATGCTTCCTTTGTAAGAAGGATTGGGAATTTACATCTCACATGTTGCTTAGGTGTCAGGTCTTTTAGGAGGTGCTATTGTCCATTCTCAACTGGTTTGAGGTGTCTTGGGTGCTGTCTAATTCAATTTTAGATTGTGTAACTTAATGGGTTTCACCCTTTTTCTTGCCTCAACTCAAGTGTTTCTGGAAGTTCCTTTTACCTCACTTACTCTAGGGAGTTTGGAAGGAGCGGAATGCGAGAGTCTTCAAAGGCATAGAAAGGGAGATCAATCAAATTAGAATTAGAATTATTTGAAAGGTGGCAGAGAATGTTTTGGCTATATTCAAGGATTTGAATCCTTCTTCGGCTCTATTCCCAAGTGAAAATAGGCCTGAGGAGAGGCTTGGTTTTTTCCAGGTGGCTTGGCCTCCGTTAGCTTCTGACCTGAGAAGTGTTGTGCGTTGGTCCCCACCACTTGAAGGATGGTTTAAATTAAACTTTGATAGTGCATCAAAGAGAAACCCTAGGTTGGGTGGTGTGGGGGTGATCCATGACAATCAATGAGGTCTTATTCTTGTGTATGTGGAAAACCTTAGTTTCCAATATTCTCAATTTGTGGAAGCAAAAGCGGCCATTTTAGGTGTTTTGATGTTGAAATATCTTGGGATTCATAATGTAATTATCAAGGGTGACTCCTTAAATGTGATTAATATGCTCAAGGGTTCCTGTCAAACTAGTTGGAAGGTGTCCAATCTAATCGATGAAGCGATCTAGACCATTCGATCCCTTGATAATGTTTTGATTGCACACATGTTTAGGGAAGGCAATGTGGTGGTAAATTTAATGGTGAATCTCGAGTGTCTCATCCAGGATACTCATTTTGGTAGAGTGATTTCTTGATCGAGGTCGTTCGCTACTCAAATGATGAAATTCCTTAATTACTATCAAAATATTGCTCGATTGCTTCTCTTGTGGAGGCTGATTTGGTACTTTAGGAGGTCCTTGCTGGAGTGCTTCATGGGAGTGGTTGGGATGAAGACTTTATTATGCCTTCCCATATTTTAAGGAGTTGTTATCTTTCTTTTTTGAATCCTAGCTATCATTTATTCCTGTTAGGTCAGTTTGATTTGTTGGTCCATAGTGGGTTTGCTTTTCTTGGGATCACAAAATATTTTCTTTATTGTCTGTATCAGGAAGGGTTTATTCCTTTTAACATTTTAAATACTTGTTGTTGCTCCCTCCCTCAGTGTTTTCAATTTGATCCTTTCTTGTGCTTCCTTGGTTTTGGGTCTACTATCCATTGGAAGTTTTCTCAGTGTCAGGTTTTTTTCCTTGATTTTTTATGTCTGGCTCCAAAGTCTATCTTCAGGATGTGGAAACTTCATTTCTTGATTGTTTGGAATAGTTTGGCCTTTTGTGTGTCTCCCTTTGGGCCTTTGTGGTGGCAGTGGAAGCTTTTTTTGAAGTATCGTAGGATGATGATATGGTTGTCGTATGTTTCCCTTTCTTGGGATGTATTTCTCTAAAATAATTGTTAGATGAGGCAGTTTTTGGTTTTTATGGATCCTCATTTTGATAATGAGGTCTTTCTCTATGATTCTATTTTCATGTCTAAATCCCTTATGGCTTCCTCTTTGATTATGCACAGTTTGAAACTGATAGAGATAAAGCAACATGTAATATAGAGCTCCATGAAGATTGCTTTAGAGTATTCTAAGGAGGTGTTGCAAATAACAGGAACAATTATTCAAGAGATTGACTTGTTGATGTAGAACTCCCTTGGTTCTCTCTTGTCCTCTCTTGTCTTCTATTCCTCTTATCTTGTTTGTATTTACCTCTCGTTTTTTGTTTCTTTTGACCACCCGTAGGATGTTGTGTTTGTTGTTATTTTTATGGCTACCTTTTAGGTTTGTTTTTATGTATAAGGTTGTGGGGTCCCTTTCAAAACCCTTTTTTTTATAATATCAACAAAAATATTGTATATATATATATATATATAAATGAAAGCACGAGATTCCGAAAGATTGAAAGGAAAACTAATGCGATGTATTCAAAACCCAAAGTTAACGCTTAAGGTCCTATAAAGTGAAATGCATGAAATGAAAGAAAAGAGACGAATTTAAATGAGATAAAAGGAAGTATAGAAAGCACAACCCTTTTTATTTATACTCTTCCAATTCGGTTACAAAGACGTCTCCTCCCTTTTAGGGGGTAGGAGCGTTAACATAGTTTCAATTACAATCATGGATTTAGTGTTCCTCCTTCCGCGTGCCCACATGTGAAATGGGCGGGCCAAAGTGTTGCCGCCACTGGTATTGATGAATCTTTAATCCTTGCTGCTCCTCCTGCGTTCAAAGAAACAACAAATCGTCAGTAGCACCTGTGTATGATAATGAAACTCGCAAATCTGAAAGAGTACTTGTTAATGAATATAAAAGATAAATATAACGATGATTAAAATGAATCTAAATAGACTAAAAATTTGATAGAAGCATAATCATGTAACTAGCAAAATACTGCAAAAGAAACAGTCACCAAATTCGATACAGATCCGTATTCGTTTCGGGGTGGGACGAATAAACCTGCAATAGTTTGGTATTCGTTCCGGGGTGAGACGAATAAACCTGCAATAAGGCAGGGGGTGCCCGAAGGCAAACCACCCATCGGTTGAGACTTTGTTTCGACACCAATCCGCTTGGGATGAGTCCGAAACCTGTGGTGATGTGTTGTCGACAAATTGGTAGGATATTGTGGCCAAAAAAATCGGGTTTTGGGTCTTGATTCGTGCCTCCAAAAGTCACCCAATAACCTCCCTTTCGATTAAGAGATTATGGATGTAAAAGCACAAATCGTAAGTAAGTAAAAGGGCAGCACTTCGTTGCTCAAAATGCTCCTTCTCTCTCTCTTTTGGGTGGGAAAACTCCCCAATTTATAGACCTTAGGGTCTCCTTGTTTGAATTGCGCATGCGAGGGCGCCACTTGAGTTTGCATGTCCGATTTTGAGAGAAAAGCTAACTCCCTGTTACAAAATCGTCTTGCATGATGTTTCTAAAATAAAGACACTCATTACTGAAGTCTTTCTTCTCGAATAAAATCTAGTCCTCGCAATTGCATGGCCTGAAGCCTCAGTTAACTGGCGGAGTTGCCGAAGTTTGACTTTTTTTGCCAGTCAAACATTCTATTCGCCTCACCCTGGGACGAATTCTGTATTCGTCCCTGGGTGGGACGAATGACAGTTTGTATTCGTCCCTGGGTGGGACGAACAGAGAGCAAGTTGCCAAAAATGTGCCAAATTGACCTCTGACCTCTAAAACTGCTTTTGGAAGTGGTTAAGACCACTGTTTAACCTCTGGGGGCTGCCCTAGGGACTGTTTGTGTCAATGCGATCAGCGCTCGTTGTCACGTAATCGGATTGGTGCTGTTTTGGTGTCTACAGATGCCCCTTTTTGGGAAGCGCTGTGCAAGGCGCAGCGTCGAGCAAAAATAGATAACCAAAGCACTAATGATTAGGGTTTCTCAGTAACCTAACCAACTCTTGATGCCCCAAGTATGGAAAGGGCACGCATTCTTGAATCCTTGCTTCTGACGAGCTAAGGAACTTAAATCAAGTATTAACCTGGTTCGGTGAGGTATTACTTGAACTTGGACATTGATCAATCATGAATAGGCAAAGGGCGCAACCTTTTGTCTGTGGGAACCTTGAGTTCATGATTCATGAATGCCAAGTGTTTGATCAGCTTGTGATAATTGCTTGTTTGCTGCCCCAAGCAGGGGCGCGATTGTCTTTGTCAATGATCCTTTGAATGCGTGTCATTTCCATGATTGGGTATATTGTTGTTGATTGGCAACTAAGTGTGACTACCCCCTCAAGCGACGAATCGATGAGGGAATGACCGACATGAGAAAAGCGATGAGTCGCTTGACCCAAGATGACTTAGGTAAGGGTGCCTTCAGTTGTTTACCATTGAATGTGAAAGCGGTTTCCAAACATTCGACCTATTTTTGGTGGGTTTTAACCCTTTTTGTGACGCATTTTGGAGCTGAAATTGACAAAAATCCGTCCTCCCGTGGAGCGGTCCGGCTATGGTAGCCTTCTTAGGGAGTAGGATAGTGACAATTTGTAACCCCAATGTCTATTTTGGATGCCAAGAATGTCAGGAGCAAAAGCGCCTTCGTTCGGCAATGTTATTGCTATTTTTGGGTGGGTTTTGACCCGTTTTGGTGACGCCATTTGGGGATGAAATTCTCAAAAATTCGGCTTCCCGTGGAGTGGTCCGGCTATGATAGCCTTCTTAGGGAATAGGATAGTGAGGATTTGTGACCCCGACATCGGTTTTGCATGCCCGGAATGTCCAGTGCAAAAGCATTCTGATCGGACACTGTTAGGGCTGTTTTTGGTGCATTTTTGTGCAGTTTTTGTTGTTTTTGAAATTTTTGCTCTGTATTCATCCCAGGGTGGGATGAATTCCTATTTAGTATTCATCCCAGGGTGGGACGAGTGCTAACCAGAGTGCTCATCCCAGGGGGAACGAATACAGGCTCAAAAAGCCTTTTTAAAGGCCAAAACTGAGTTTTGGGCTCATTTGCATTTGTTTTTCTAGGCAATTTGGAGCTCTGAGGAGGAGGAGGTCAATTCTGCGAAGCGAAGCGCTACAGAATTTTTCTTGTGACCATGAGTGCACACACCGGATCGAGCGGCGGAGCCAAAGCGCTACCAGTGAGTGCCCCTTCCTCTTTATTTTTTGTGTAGTTGAAAAACCGCAATTTGTTTATTTCTTATTTTTTTTTTTTTTTGTTTATGGTTAAAAATGAAAACCCTAGGTGATGAACACGTAACTGAAAACTTAATTTAACCCTAGTTTAAACACAGATCAAAATTTTAAGTGAAAATTGAACTTAGAAAGTTAGTTTAGAACAGAACTTAAAAACTGCGTTGAACCTGAATGAAACCAAAAGCTAAACTGTAAGTTAAAAAATGTAGAGTAAAACTAAGCGAAAAGCGTAGCGTGAACCCTAGTTGTGTAATTGTTTTTGTTGTTTAATTAATCAGTTAGAGTTAAAAACCCTAGGTCGACAAATTAATTTTTTGTAAATTTTTGTTGTGTTTTTGAATTTATCAGTTAGGACCTTAGAAACCCACCAAAAAAATTTTTTTTATGGTTTAATTAATCGGTTAGAGTTAAAAACCCTAGGTCTCCACAAATTAATTTTTTAAAGTTTGTTTTTTGGAATTTATCAGTTAGGATTAGAAACCCTAGGACTGACAAATAATTTTTGAATTTTGTGCTTTGTTTTTGGCTATACAGTTTGAATGCATTATTTGTATATACATGTTAGAGTTGTACAATTTTTCATTGTTTTTAATGTTTTTGTGTTGTTTTCTTTCGTAGGTTGTGAAGAGCCGACATCGGGTGCCTACTATTTTTACTGAAGCACGTGCGGTGCTGACCTTGGTTGACTGGGATTGGCTTGACGCCCTTGGGCTCAAGCAGGTGACTCGGGAGCCGATAGTCGAGGATCGGGCCTATTCCGACGGCCTTGATCAATCTATGGGATCCCTCGGACTAATACCTTTCATCTCCCAAAAGGGAGATAACGATGACCTTGGAGGATATCTATTGGATTCTTTGGATTCCAATAGACAGACTGCTGATCCGGACAATGTCGCAAGATCAACTATCAGATGGGTGGCATACTGGTGCGATGGTGGCTAGAGAGGGGTGTGTTGGGAATGAGGCATGCATTACTCATGAGCCTTATTTCCAACATGCTGCTCCTCGACTCTTCTGGTGTGAGGTTCCCATGGAACCTGCTAGAGGTGGTGTTCAGGCTAGTGGAGTGTCCGACAGACACACCGATGATTATGAGATGGGGACAGACTCTGTTAGCACAACTTTATGATGAGTTGTACGAGGTCCCGCTATCGAAAGCGAAAGGGGATCAGTTGTAGCTACTTGTTGTAGTGCTGGGCTTGGCAGCATATAGTAGTGGAGAGGCCTACGGGGCTACCCTGGATGACTCGAGGAAGATGGCAGACCGAGAGATTGGATACGGGGTATTATGGTAGAGGTCGGAGGAGCAGGGTCAGAGTCGACGATGGGCAGGTGCCGTAGGGCATTATGTCGATGCCTTTGCTTGGCTTACTCCTAGAGAGGTGTTCTGGCACCCCTATCGGGACTGTCTAGCCTGGCCTGAGGCTGGAGAGTGGCTTCAATGGGTACGAAGGGAGCGATGGCTGATTGGGAGGCATGGGACTGAGTAGGAGTTGTTCCCATACGATCGAGTCACACGATAGTTCGAGGTGCACCAAGGGATGCCTGGTGAGCCCATGGTCTATCGACATCGGGGGGATGAGAGGACTCTGGATCGGCCAGTCGTTGCGCCACTTGGCGAGGATTCAGATACGATGATTGACATCCCAGATGTGGATGACGTCGGGGTTACTACTGAGTATGAGCAGTGGTGGACCTTGCGACAGTGGAGAGGTGAGGGGCCGCTTGGCGGTGTAGAGGCAGAGTAGGGGATGAGGGTGCAAAAGCACCAGATGAGGGTTGGGGAGTACCGCATGATGATGCAGACATGGTGGAGGTTGAGGGTGTTGGAGGGGAATTTGGGGTACCAAATCAGTCAAAGATGTAGGACATCCCGGAGCAGTGGGAGCCAGAGTAGGCTACTGTCCTGGATTCACCTATGCCTCAGGCAGGTTCGAAGGATGTGGAGGTAAGACATGGCGTAGAGATAGCATGATTGGAGGAGCTACTATGGAGGTGAGATGGGGAGCTGGGAGAGGCTTTGCAGGAGAGAGATCTCCTACGGACTCAGCTGGCAGAGTGGGAGACCGCATGGGCTACGTCCCATCGACAGGAGGGGGATACCGATGCTGCACGAGAGAGGGATCTACTATGGATGCAGCTAGCACAACGCGATGATGTAGTAGCTTACTACCATCGATGAGAGGTAGAGTGGGATCAGTGGGAGTCAGATTGGCTTCGATGGGAGGTATACTGGCATCGACATCGGATGGATATGGAGGGAGAGATCATCCACCTGGGTGGGCGGTTACCTGAGCCTCCTAGAGGGGGTTCTTCACGATGGATGAGAGACAGTGATACTGAGCAGTCAGCATCATCCCATCGTCGATGGCTAGATGAGGGGGCACTAGTAGGCATGATGTAGGGGCGAGCAGCAGTCACCTTAAGAGGTCCCATAGGACCCACACCACGGGGGGTAGTTCCCGTCGCACCGATCCTACGTGATCATGGTGGCCGATGCCCTAGGCTTTGGGGTTTTTGAATTTTTGGTTGTTGTTACGGGGTCAGAGGACCGGTTTATTTGTAGCCTACGAGCATTTTTGGTTTTTATGAACTTTTCATGGTGTGTTTTTATGGACATGTATTTACATTGATGGTATGCAAATGCTTGTATAAATGTGATGGTTCTAATTTGTATGATGTGTGCATATGGAATGAATGAAATTATTTGTTGATTACTTGTCGATACACCTTAGACTGTACAAGACTTGACTGACTTGTTGAACTAATGGGACGACTGTGTGGAATAACTTTGCATGTGAAAACTTTGTTTTTGTATTGTGCATATTTTTTGATGATGATGTATGGAATAAAATGTACCAGTTGTTATAATGTAGTTAAGCTTTTCTGAGATTCAGATATTTTAACTAACTAGCCAAGATTGTGCATTTATCTCGCAAGACTTTTAAACAAGGTATAAATCCAACTTGGAGGTTAACCAAGTTATTTCACATCCCTGTGTGTGCAATTGAGTTCGTTTATGTGGTATTTGTCAGGATACCGCCAGTGCCAGATAGGCTATCAACCAAACCTATACTGAGGATCACCTAACTAGCTCCACTAACTCCGTTGTTGGTTTTAGCAAGATTAATCCATGGGACAATCTAGGGTACCATAAGCTAGCTCATCCACATGCAAACATTGGTCTGCTCACACGCAAAGCTAATGTGACAGACATATCGTCATGCGGGTAGGATACCGCCATTGCCAGGTAGGCTATCCACCAAACCTGTAATGAGGATCACCTAGATGGTTTTCGAATGCTGAGAATTCTAGGGATTCAAGTTCAAGTTTTTTATCGGTTCAATGGTTTGGGATATTTGCTCGTATACAAAGTGATGAAAATCACTATTTATTTTGTTCTTCTTTTTTTTGTGTTCTTTTGAGCAAGGATTTTGAATAGTGGTGATAACCACTATTATTTGATTTGGCTTTTGAGATTTGTAATAACATTGATCCTTTTAGGCCTTGGGGATGACTACCCATCCTTGGCAGGGACGTGTAGTACGAATCCTTACGACTTTGGGAACCAACGGGTAGTATGGAGATTATGAAGTGAGGGTATTGATCTTTTTAGGCCTTGGGGATGACTACCCATCCTTGAAGGGACGTGTAGTACGAATCCTTACGACCTGAGAGACCAAAGGTGATTGTGATGATGGCTTGTGGAAATGGTTTTTTTGGAATGGTCATTGATTCTTTTAGGCCTTGGGGATGACTACCCATCCTTGGCAGGGACGTGTAGTACGAATCCTTACAACCTTAGGAACCAATGATGATTTTTGAATTTTTGGTAGTGATGGAAACCACTATTGATTAGGAGGAATGGATGGGGAAGAGCTTGTCCTTTTGTCAATTCTCAGCATTCTTGAACCATTCGCACAGGGGGATGAACAGGCTAATCTTTCACCGATGGTACCCTAGACTGCTTTGTAGGTTTCTCTGGCGTTCACACAACTTAGGAATTATTTTATGTGTGTAAATTTGTGTAGGGATATTACATAACGAGGTGTGACCCAAGTAAAATTTTCCTATGTAAAATCTGTTTGACTGTGTACAATTTTTGGCTAGAAAGGTAAAGACAACTGAATGACGAAAACCCTAAATACATTAGGAGACAACTGACTAATGCTAAAAAAATGGGATGGTGTGATGCGGGATGTAAGCATTGATAAAATTGATGTGATGTGGAAGATGATGGGATTGTCAAGTAAGGACAGTCTATGGTGCTTTTGACTTGTATAACCAACAAATATGCAATGTATGAATATGATGCCTAATGCAACCTATATTTTTGTATTTTTGATGTTTTATGAGTATGCATGGAATGAAGATGCAATTTTTTTTTTGTTATTTTTGATGATTTTATTGTTTTTTGTTTATTTTTGAATATTTATTGTGACCAAGCGGTTATGGTAACCCTTGGAGCTTTTGGTTTGACCAAAGGGTTTATGGATACCTTTGGGGCATTTGTGGGGTTGACCAAGCGAGTATGGGAATCCTTGGAGCTTTTGGTTTGACCAAAGGGTGTATAGACACCTTTGGGGCATTTTGGGGTTGACCAAGCGATTGGGATAATCCTTGGAGCTTTTGGGTTGACCAAAGGGTGTATGGACACCTTTGGGCATTTTGGTTACACAATTGAATCCTTGACTTTTTTACCAAAGGTGTATGGACACCTTTGGGGCATTTTGGGGTTGACCAAGCGATTGTGAGAATCCTTGGAGCTTTTGGTTGGACTATGGCTCTCTAAATGTGGAATGGCCTCAAATGAATGATGTTCAAGGGTTCGAGCTCCTTGATTCCTTCAAGAGAGGCAAGCCGGTAAGTTCCAGGTCCTATTCGACTATCAATCACATAAGGACCTAACCAGTTTGCTGCAAACTTGTCCCTCAGATGGGACGGTAAATTAGAATTCTGCTGGTTCTCCTTTAAGACCAAATCTCCAACCTAAAAATCCCTTAGGTGAACCTTCATATTATATGCTCTCTTAAGTCGCTCTTGATAGATACGCAAATGCTCGAGAGCATTGACGCGTCGTTCGTCAAGCAACGTAAGTTGATCTAACCGGGCCTGCCGTGCAGTGTCATCATCGATGAACTCTTGCAGTGATATGCGCAGTGAAGGGATTTCCAACTCAAGAGGCATGACAGCCTCGGAGCCATACACCAGCGAAAATGGAGTTGCCCTAGTGGGCGTCCGAATACTAGTGCGATAAGCCCATAGGGCAAGCGGGATCTGAATGTGCCAATCCTTATGATTATCTATGACAGTATTTTTGAGGATGGCGATGAGCATTTTATTAGATGCCTCTGCTTGCCCATTTGCCTACGGATAATAGGGTGTTGAAAAACTATGCTGAATTTTGTACTTTGTGGTCAAAGCACGCACATCTTTGTTCTTGAAGGGTGTCCCATTATCCGAGAGGATCTTGGATGGAATACCAAAATGACATATGATATTATGCAAAATAAACTCCGCAATGCGGGGTCCAGTCATAGAGGTTAACGAAATTGCTTCCACCCACTTGGTAAAATACTCTGTGGCTGTAATGATAAATGTGTGATGACCCGACGACGCAGGGGAGATCTTTTCGATTAGATCAAAGCCCCACTACGAAAAAGGCCAAGCCGATTGGATCGGTTGCAAGGCCTGAGAAGGTACGTGTGTCAAATTGGCATGATGTTGACACTTCACGCACTTCTTCACATATGCGCAACAATCTCGCTCTAAAGATGGCCAATAATAACCCATGCGGAGAATGCGCTTTGCGATGGCCATACCACTGAAGTGGCCACCACATGTACCATCGTGGGCTTGGGTGATCGCCCAAGCGGACTCTTGCTGGTCCAAGCAACGGAGGAGGATTCCTTCATAGCTCCGACGATACAAAATGTCTCCTAGCAAGACATGTTTTGCCGCTTTCTATTTGAATGATCTTTTCATGGCTTGTGTCAATCCAAGTGGGAGAGTACCTAGCTTGAGGTAATCCCTTAGGGGTGTGTACCAATCCTGCTGATCAGAAACCTCGATGGTATGAACGGCCAATCCCTCTTGAAGTTCATCCCGAGCAAAAGCTGAGCGGGAAAGAACTTGTAAAAATAGCATTGTGTTGCTATTAAGAGGGGTAGGGGAGAACAAGGACCCCCAGTTGGCTTGAGTCAAACAATCTTGGATTCAAGAAAACCTATCCGTAGATGGTTCAATCTGGATCAAGTGGATTCCTGGCGTGAGGTCAGAGCTTGCATGCTCCATCATGGGTTGCGATAATGTCTTGACCTGAATGGTTGTCATTTCACCGAAAAGGTCTTGTGGGATTAGTGACCCCAAGGAGGCCATAGTATCCGCAAAATGATTCGATGATCGAGGGAGTGCCTCGATGTCGTACCATTCAAGTTGTGCCAGGAATTTGTCCACAAGGGCTTTATAAGCCTACAGAACTGGGCATTTACATTGGAATATCCCCTTAACTTGATTGACAATTAACAGCGAGTCACCAAAGATGTTCAATCGTTTAATGTTCATGGTGACTGTTGTCTGAAGACCTATGAGCAAGGCTTCATATTCTGCATTGTTATTGGTGCATGGGAAGTCTAATTTAAATGACAGAGGCATTGGAGCCCCTTGTGGAGTGAAGAATACAATTCCCGTGCCACCTCCTTGCTCACACTTAGAACCATCGAAGAATAGGGTTATGTCAGCCTGTGACTCAGGCTCATCAGAATCTGGCGATTCTGAAACATGGAAGACCCCATCATCAGGTAGTTCGAAGGTCAGAGGCTGATCGTCTTCAAGAGGAGCCTCGGCTAGTTGATCGGCGATGACTTGACCTTTTATGGATTTTTGTCCAATGAATTCTATGTCAAACTCCATCAACAACATGATCCATTTCGCCGTGCGGCTACTATGATAAGTACGACTCATCATGTATCGCAATGGATTCTCCTTAGACACAACATACGTCTTATTACTAAGCATGTAGTGGCGTAGCTTTTTGGTAGCAAACACCACTGCCAAGCAGAGCTTTTCAACGTATGCATAGTTAAGTTCATAACTGACCAGGGTGCGGCTAAGATAGTATGTAGCCTGTTCTTTGTGAAGCTCATTTTTTTGGGACAACATGGCGCCCAATGCCACCTCAGTAGCTGAGATGTATAAATAGAATGACACTCCTGGTCTAGGTGGTGCCAATACTGGCGGTGAAGCCAAGTACTATTTAATATCGTCAAAGGCCGACTGGCACTCGTCATCCCAATGGAATGCTACCCCCTTGTGCAATAATTTATTCATGGGTCGGCACTTGTCAGATAGCTGCGCTATGAAGCGTTTGATCGACGCGACCTTTCCCTGTAGACTTCTGAGCTGCTTGATGGTAGTTGGGGGAAGCATTTCAAGGATTGCCTTGACTTTGTTGGGATCCACCTCGATTCCTCGTTTGGAGACTATGAAACCCAAGAGCTTTCCAGAGGTGACGCCAAAGACGCACTTCTTGGGGTTTAGTCTGACTTTATGCTCAATGAGGCGATCAAGGACCTTGCTCAAGTCACCGAGGTGATCTGGGCGCAAAAGAGATTTGGCCAACAAATCATCCATGTAATCTTCCAAAGTTTTGTGCATGTAATCATGGAAGATGTACGTCATGGCACGTTGGTAGGTGGCACCAGCATTTTTAAGGCCAAAAGGCATGACCTTATAACAAAATGTCCCCCAAGGCATTGTGAATGCCATTTTTAGTTGGTCCTCGGGATTAATACGAATCTGATTGTATCCTGAGAAACCATCCATGAGGGAAAGCATTTCGTGGCCCGCTGTAGCGTCTACCAACGCGTCAATGCTTGGCAAGGGAAAATCATCCTTAGGACTCGCTTTGTTTAGATCTCAAAAATTGGTGCATATGCGAATCCTCCCATCGGGCTTCTTGACGGGAACCATGTTAGACAACCATGGCGGATAATCCACACAGATGACAAACTATGCATCCAACAACTTTTGTAACTCGTCTTTTACCATTAAGGCCACTGTTGGGTGCATCTTGCGTAGTTTTTGCTTTACTGGCTTGATTGTCGGATCAAGCGTTAAATTATGCGTGACTAGCTGTGGGTCTAGTCCCGGCATATCCTTGTATGACCATGCAAAAACCTCCTTCTTCTCCTTGAGAAGGGCAACATAATCGGCTTGCTCTTCGGGGGAGAGACTTACCCCTAGCTTGAGAATCCATGGATTCATTGGATCTGTGCCGATGTCTACATCAGTCGTTGCCTCGATCGACATGTGGGATCCGTCCTCCAACTGGTGTGGAGTTGGGATCAGATGGATATCGTTTGCTGAATTAAGATCATCATTAGGAACGTCAGGTTCCTCTTCAGCATGGAAGACATCCTGAGTCTGTCCTGGAGTGAAATGAAACATCCCACCGCAAGGCCAATACTCTGATGGGGATGGTGGTGTGTCAGCGTGATCCCAATCTATAGCCTCTATGTCTAGATGCAATGACCATGTTGGATTGGCTGGATCATGGATGGGGGCGGTCAAGTCAATGGAGATCATGTTGATGAAATGATTGTAACCTCCATTACCGTAGGTGTGATAACTCTGACATTCTGGATGTTCTTGATGCTTTGGATCTGGCTCTGTAGGCACTGGCACAAAGGGATCAGCCCTATGCGTGGACATGCAAATAGGGTCTGCCCTAGGCACTGATGGTTTGATAGGGTCTCCAGGTGGAAGATGCTCTCTGTGTACCTAGAGTGGCGGGTGCAGTAATTGCTATAACTACGTCGGGTTGAGGTGCCACCTATGTCTTGGACCTATGTGTAAGTGTTCAAACATGTCATCTATGTCCAAGGGATATTGTTGTTGCATTTGTCGCATGTGGTTGAGATAGGCCATCTCGGTTTCATCTTCGTAATCACTGTCAGAGATCCACAGGCCTTCATTGGCTCCAATAACTGCTTGCGACATGGGAAGCTCATCTTGCTCGAGCAAATTAATATGGTCCCAACGAGGTTGTGCCGCTCTCTACGGGGGGACCTAATTTGCTTGAGGTAATCTATGCTCAATGGGATCATTCAATGGGAACATGGTCAAGAAGCTTTCTTGATAATCATCCATGGGAAGCATGTGGGAATGATTGCTTCCTGACTCAAGAGGATCCCAAGGTGATACCTCGTACTCCAACTCATCATCCGAAGACTCTGCTTGGTCTTGGTCATACCCTTCATGGAGGTGAGTCCTGGAATTGTCTCCCATTGCGACCGAAGGGAAAGGGTTGTTGAGGTCAACAAGGTTGGTTGTGTGTAATGGGAAATAATCCCCCAATGTATAAGTTGTATTTGGATTGGCATATGGATCTGATGCCAACCCATCCTTGTTGCCTATCCCTAGGCCTTGCATGTTTTCGACCAAGATGTCGAGGGGCAAAGGGTGATTAAACCCTACTCCTGACTTGTCATAAGGCATTTGGTATCTTGGTTGGCACAAAACATGCACTCCTTGTTCATACCTGCCCAACCCATATCCATGCCAATTGCATTGGCTAAGATATCGTAATGCGAAGTCTGGGTTAGACAGATAATTGACATCCTCCACAAAGGGCTCTTCATCTTCCTCTTCTTGTAGGGAAGGTTCAACGCCATTATCCAGGCCCCCAAAAATGAAGTTTGTCTGATTAGGTGGGTAGCCTAAAGGAACCACAGAGCCTATGGGGAGTCGAGGTCTTCCCATGTCTTGCATAGACTAAAGTGTGGGCGTTGCTACAACATTGCGCACTATATACTCCCCCATGCCTGTGTTAGACATCTCAACAGTAATCGTTGGCGATTGAGAGGAAGCGAATGGGAGTTCTCCCTGAGTCCACTCCATGTGGGGTGAACTAGGCGTCTCGACTTCCATTCTATTAGGCATCTCTTCTATCGAGATGTTGGAGACTAAGGGTGGTTCCTCTTCCAGGGGCTTCTTTCCTTTGTCCGTTGGTGTGGCCACCGTAGGTGGCATCGTTGTGGGAGGACCAGATGAAGAAGATGAACCCGCCTAGGAATTTGATTGATTTGGTAATGGAGATTCTTGCGTAATCGGACCCCTTTTAGATGGATTTAACTAAAAATCCACATGCGTTGAAGGAAGGGTCGACTGCGGCATTAGTTGCACTGAATTGCAGTATTTGAAAGGTTCTAAATCTGTAGGGACCACATGCACTTGTCCTTCAAATGTATACTTTAAACATTGATGAGCAATTGAAGGGACACACTTCATGTCCCGGATCCAAGGTCGCCCCAGCAAGATATTGTAAGCCATCTCACCTTCTAAAATGTGGCACAATGTATGAATGTTCTTTTGTCCCACTTGTATGGGTAGGACAATTGTGCCAACTATCGAGCATATCGCATCATTGAATGCTCGAAGAGTATAAGTGGAAGGTACGATGTGAGAGGCTGGCAACTTCAAATGTTTTAAGGCGGTGGTTGTAATAATGTTACTGGATGAACCAATGTCTACCAACACCCGCTTATACGGAATCCCATTGACCCATGCAATAACGTGCAGGGGTGGATCCGCCACATCACCAACCACCGATTTTAATTCATCTTCTCGAAAGGTGATGACTGGTTTCGTACATTGTTTCACATGGCCCACGAAGTTGTTGAAAGAATTTGCTTCATGGGGATGCAGCTCAATTGCCTTTAAGATCTCCATGAGAGCCTCCCGATGGGGCGCTGATTGCTGAATAAGCTCATATATGGAGAGCCTAGCCGACGTGGTCCTTAGACTTTGAGTAAGTCTAGTTCGAATCGTGGCCACTGGTCTAGGCGGGGGAAGCTGTGTAGGGGTCGGTTGAGTTTGTGACGTTGATGGAACTTCTCTTGTGGCTACCATAGGGGCAGCTCCTGGGTATCTCTTGTTTCGAGTCACGATGCTTATCATCCCCACATACCCTTCCATGGGGCAATTCTGTTGCACCTCATTGACATGAAGAGGTTTTGCTTGTGCATCATGTGCGGGCAAAGGATCTCTGAAAATGCCCATTTGTTGGTTGTTAGGCGCTATGGGATTATCCACTACCAATGTATTGTTGTCAATGAGATCTTGCACTAAACCTTTGAACTTCCAACAGGCGTTAAGGTCATGCCCTTTCCTTCTATGGAACCTACAGTAAAGATCCTCTCTATAGCCCTTAGGCTTTGGCGCATTAGGATCTATTGTTTGAATCTCTGGAAGATTAATCAAGTTTGCCACTGACAAACGGTCAAACAAGGAGTCCCTGGACTCGGTGTATGGTGTAAATTGCTGCCTAGGGTGACGCTGCTGATTGTGGTCCTATTTTTTATTTTCTCTCTCATAGTTGTTGGGAGGCACCGCCTGATAATTAGCCTTTGGAGGTTGTGTTGCTTGGGCAGGCTTAGGGGCGTTGATAGCAACTTGATTGACCGCGATGGGTTTCTGTTGCGTAGTCCCTATTTTAGTGCTCTTATTCCATTCTTTTTTCTTAGGCTTGGCAATTTTGCCATCCTGTATCTTGATCTCTTCGATAATTCTAGCTTGCGCCAGAGCTTCTTCTAAAGTGGCATATTGTTGCAGCTGCAATAGCACAGAGATCGATCGCAAACAGCTCTTTGCGAACATTTGAGTTAGGTCGGACATAGGAGGGAGGTAGGATAGCTTTGAAAGCAATGTCCTCCACCGATTCCCATATGCCACCATAGATTCCTCCTCATACTGCTTGAGGCTAGCTAGATCACTTAGTGACGCCTTTTTCTTTGTGTTGAAAGTGAAACGTTCTAGGAACGCGTCCACTAGCTGATCCAAGTTGTAGATGCTATGCTTCGGTAAATGGGTAAACCAATCCGAGGTAGGTCCTACGAATGTGGTTATAAATGTTCTTAATAGCAATGCATCATTGTCTTGAATACCGAAGCATTGGCTCAAGAATCGAGTCACATGCTCTTGAGCATCTTCTTCCCCTCTAAAGAGTGCCAACTGGGGCAGCTTAAAATGTTTGGGGTATGGAGGTGTCGACACTGACGGATGCACAGGATGACTACGGAGTTGGCGTAAAGTAGGCTTTTGGGGCCCAGAAGTCTTGAGTTCCATAGTCTCTAAGCGTTCTAACAACACTTTGTATGCATCGGAGGACTTAATCTCCTCCTCCTTGGTTTGCTCCCGCTGTGGGTTGTGGGGAACTTGAGGCCTTTGGAGGGATAACTGGGTAGCACCCCTTCTCGCCTTGATAGGGCATTTCAGCCCGCTCTTCTTCTTGTTCATAATCCTCATAAGCTTCTTGAGGAGTGTCTGGCCTAGGCCTATAAACATTGATGGGTGCCCGTGGAGGATGCCCATCACGGTTTCGGGGAGTGGCCTCCCGCTCAGGTCTAGGAGGTCTTAGAGGCAGTGCTTGATGAAGTCGTGGAGACCTATCTCGCACTAAGGGGTTGTGCCTCACATACATCTCAGATTTCTGTGCGTGAGGTACTGGGGCCTTCTCAGGCGCATTGTTGTGAAGCAATTCAGCTGTTTGACGCTGAATGCGCTCTTGATTAAGGTGACACAAATGTTCTAATTGTTGTTGGTCTTGCCTAAGCCGCGTGATTTGCGCTTGGCGGGCGGCTAGTTTGGCAAATGCCAAGTCATTTTGTTCCGCCATCTCTTGGTTAGGAGGCCTAGATGCCTCCCCTACATATCTTTCTCGATCATGGTACTCTGAGACCCCTATATGTTGCTTCCCTCTATCGAGGTTAGCAGCATTGACTTGAAGCTCTGGTCTCAATGAGCGATCTGGATATAAAGTGGGTGCAGACGTGCATCGTTCCCATGCTATGTACTATTCTTGAGGAACGTAGTGATCTTCCTCACATTCTCTATTATATGCATAAAAGGTGCGGGCAGAATTGTCTTGCCCTGTCGGGAGAACCTGATATTCTGGATATGGTCTAGTGTGTCTGACATTAATCAGGGGTAAATTAGGAGTAACAAAATCATATGGTTCCTCCTTGTGGACCCTTTGTTGTTCAAGCACTTCATCACTAGGCCACCCATAACGAGCTTCCAAGGGAGGCCTTATATCTAGGTCAAGTGCTACATGTAGGTTGTCTTCTTGAAAGGATCTTTGCTGAATGGGAGTACCCCTTAAGGAGGTGCCTCTATAGTCTTGTCTAGTGATGGCATGAGTTGGAGTGCCCCTCAAGGAGGTGCCTCTAAAGTCATGTTCTGTAACTGCATGGTGTGGACTAACTTGTGTATCCTGCCGCCAAGGCGGGATGGCCAAGTCTTTAGGACTATATCGGAGGTGACTTGTCCCCCTTGGTGCATTCTCTGTAGCTTCTGCCCATGATTGGGCTTGGCTACGGGTGTACACCATGGTGATGTTAACCTAAAGATGCGGAGATTCTTTTTTGGATTTTTCTTTTTATGATTTTTTTTTTGATACTCTAAACAGAAAATAGCATACACACACAAGCAATGATTATCTCTTTTAAAGATTAAAAGTGTGCCCTAAATCTGGTTTAGTGTGTTTTGTTGTTTGTTTTTTGAAAGATTTTTATGAAAACCATTTAAATGCAATTATGAAGGCTCTTATGACTCCCAAAATGGTCGCCCCTTCAATATACCATTGTCGGACCGATATACCAACCTCTCTATATACCCGCCCTTACGTGAGGGAGACTATAGGTACGTGAGAGCAGATGATACGTGGAACATAGGTGGTACGGAAGGGGAATCACTCTGTTTATGACACCTACCATAGAAGACTTATCCTCATGCGCTAGGAATCACCCTAGCTACACTTGGTCAGCTTTCGTCAGGATTTACGTCTAGCAACAGTGCGATCGGGGTAATGTATGCAAATATCCAAGCCAACGTGGTGATGAAATCCACTGTTGGTCTTGCTCAAGGGCTGGGGTTTTACGACCAGCTCCTTGGTTTAAGTAACCACGTGATGTGTGGGGTTCATTTTAATTTGCAAAAAAATGAAACAGGCAAACAAAAAGGAAACTTTCCCTAAGCCATACAAAAACTGAAAATCAGAAAACAGAAAACAAAAATTTGACAGAGGCTTGTTAAAAACCCCTACCTCTTCTCTGCCCAAAAGGATGTTTCTGATTTGCTGCTCTGAAAAATGCACAGAACGCTATTCGTCCCTGGGTGAGACGAATATCAGAACCGTATTCGTTCCAGGGTAGGACGAATGCCTATTCGCCCCTGGGTGAGACGAATCCCAATTCTGTAATCGTCGCTGACCGAAATGAATAATAGTCTAATGACTGAAAAATAGGTACCTGTAATCAAAACAAGCAATTTCAGATCAGAAATCTAACCTAAAAAAAAATAGAGGACAGAGGTCCCACCGTGATCGCCATTGAAAGCACGAGATTCTGAAAGATTGAAAGGAAAACTAATGCGATGTATTCAAAACCCAAAGTTAACGCTTAAGGTCCTATAAAGTGAAATGCATGAAATGAAAGAAAAGAGACGAATTTAAATGAGATAAAAGGAAGTATAGAAAGCACAACCCTTTTTATTTATACTCTTCCAATTCGGTTACAAAGACGTCTCCTCCCTTTTAGGGGGTAGGAGCGTTAACATAGTTTCAATTACAATCATGGATTTAGTGTTCCTCCTTCCGCGTGCCCACATGTGAAATGGGTGGGCCAAAGTGTTGCCGTCACTGGTATTGATGAATCTTTAATCCTTGCTGCTCCTCCTGCGTTCAAAGAAACAACAAATCGTCAGTAGCACCTGTGTATGATAATGAAACTCGCAAATCTGAAAGAGTACTGTTAATGAATATAAAAGATAAATATAACGATGATTAAAATGAATCTAAATAGACTAAAAATTTGATAGAAGCATAATCATGTAACTAGCAAAATACTGCAAAAGAAATAGTCACCAAATTCGATACAGATCCGTATTCGTTTCGGGGTGGGACGAATAAACCTGCAATAGTTTGGTATTCATTTCGGGGTGAGACGAATAAACCTGCAATAAGGCAGGGGGTGCCCGAAGGCAAACCACCCATCGGTTGAGACTTTGTTTCGACACCAATCCGCTTGGGATGAGTCCGAAACCTGTTGTGATGTGTTGTCGACAAATTGGTAGGATATTGTGGCCAAAAAAATCGGGTTTTGGGTCTTGATTCGTGCCTCCAAAAGTCACCCAATAACCTCCCTTTCGATTAAGAGATTATGGATGTAAAAGCACAAATCGTAAGTAAGTAAAAGGGCAGCACTTCGTTGCTCAAAATGCTCCTTCTCTGTATATCTTTTGGGTGGGAAAACTCCCCAATTTATAGACCTTAGGGTCTCCTTGTTTGAATTGCGCATGCGAGGGCGCCACTTGAGTTTGCATGTCCGATTTTGAGAGAAAAGCTAACTCCCTGTTACAAAATCGTCTTGCATGATGTTTCTAAAATAAAGACACTCATTACTGAAGTCTTTCTTCTCGAATAAAATCTAGTCCTCGCAATTGCATGGCCTGAAGCCTCAGTTAACTGGCGGAGTTGCCGAAGTTTGACTTTTTTTGCCAGTCAAACATTCTATTCGCCTCACCCTGGGACGAATTCTGTATTCGTCCCTGGGTGGGACGAATGACAGTTTGTATTCGTCCCTGGGTGGGACGAACAGAGAGCAAGTTGCCAAAAATGTGCCAAATTGACCTCTGACCTCTAAAACTGCTTTTGGAAGTGGTTAAGACCATTGTTTAACCTCTGGGGGCTGCCCTAGGGACTGTTTGTGTCAATGCGATCAGCGCTCGTTGTCACGTAATCGGATTGGTGTTGTTTTGGTGTCTAACAATAACATAACATAATATTATAAAAATACTAATGGGAGGAGGAGAAAATAAGGAGCATAAAAGAGATATTTCATAGCTTTTTTTCTCTCCTCTTCTCCTTAGATATTAGGGAAAATAAAAGTGATAAGACTAAGACTATGTTTAATGTGTATTTTTGCAAACACCTATATTTTTAAGAAAATTGGGGAATCAAGTTTTATTCTAAGGTCTACTTCTATCTAGCACATACCTTTTTGACTTTGGGATTTAATCTGATGTTTGATCTATGATGCAAAAATACAAAAATAAAAATGTAGGAAACATAAACCTAAAACTAATTAATGCACTTTTAATTATAAAATTGTTTCCTCCTTCTCTTTTTAGACAAGAAAGGTGCAATAGATAATTTACCCTAAAATGTAAGCTACATGCAATTTTGTTTCAATGCCTACAAAATAATGATTCAATTTTTCCCTATTTTAATCACGTTCAAAACAAGATACACAAATTTCTCTTTGCTAGTTAATTCAACAAACATAAATAGAAAACCCTAATTACTATAGAAAAGAACATATCTCATACCCTAGAATAGAAATTACAAGATGCAAGACAAAATGTACCAAATTTTGTCATAGAGGTAAAAATACCACCCTCTTGTAGAAGTGTCACTCACTTCTTACTAGTAATTTTACAAAATTCATTAAAATCCTACAAGATAAACAAAAAAGTGGTGATCAATGTAGGAGGATTTATCAGGCCTTAGAGAAGACAATGAATTTCTTGCTTTGATAATTAGACCAAAGATAACAAATGTTAACAGAAAAATATTGATTAGATGTAAAAAAGAGGAGAATAGACACAATCCAGACCATAAATTTAACCTTTTCTAGTGGAGGATTGTTGAAAGATGATTGTTAATGACTAGATGCTAATTTGATGTTGTTTTGATGCTTGATATAAATTGCTAAAAAATGAAAGGATGTAGGTTCACAAACAAAGTTTTTGCAATGTAATTTTGATAGCATAAGGATATGTCTTCTGATAATTATTCTTCTCCTTAGAAGGTCTATCTATATTTTTTACTTTTTCTTAGCAATATTTTTGCAATATTTTTATTATATTTTAAGAATCATTTTACAATATTTTTTTACAATCTTGTAATCTTCTTTGCAACCTCTTACAATATTTTTTGTAATTTATTGCAATATTTTTCAATATCTTATAATATTCTCTAGGCCTAACTAAAAGGTGGATTTATATAGGGTTTTAGTTTTAGGATTTTATTTTTTAACACTCTACTAGTTTAACTTTGGTAACAAAATTTTAAAATTTTCAAAAATAATGGTTTTTAGCATAAAAAGGATAAAAATGCTAGTTGTCATTTTCTCATAGTTTGAGGTATTGATAATTATGGGATTATAAACATATATATACTTGTTGGAAAATACTTTTTCATACCTTTCTAGTTGAAGTATTTGTTTGTGGATTTTTGAATATTTATAGTGGATATTAGTGCCCCAAAGGTTCAATTATTTTTGAAGCACAAATGTTACAAAATTTGGGCATGATAAAGGTGGATTTAGTTAATTTTATAAGAAGCTTGGTGGAAGGGGGTTATGGTGGACTAAAGTGCACAAAATGGGGTGTCTATATTTTATCCCTTTTTGATGCATTTATTCTAAAATAAATGCATAAATAACTAACTTAGATGCCCTTATTTTTTATTGGTGCTTATGGTTGATGAGGGATGCAAATATTGATCAAAGTGATGTTAAGGATTGCATTTTAGAAAATATTAAATGTTGTCTTACCGTAGCATGTCCTCTCTGATTTTTAAAGAAAAACCATGTTGAACCAATAAAAATCAATTTGTTTATGATCCACATAAGTGTGGTGGTGAAAAGTAGACTAAACTAGGATGACAAATTAAAAGGTGATTTGTTCAATATTAAAAAAAAAAAAATTATGTTTGAGTGGATAAAGTGGGGGTTTTGATTGAGATAACGATTGATTGGAGATTTTATTAATGATTGATGATTAATGGATGATGTTGAATTAAGGATATGTTAAGGAAGATCAACTAAACAAATGAAAGAGCAAAGATAAAAAGAGATAAAGCGAAGGAATAAAAGAATGAGAGACACCAAATATTACCATTTTTTTTTGTTTTTGTGAAAATGATTATCTTTAAGTGTTTTAACTTAAAGGACATCTTTGCAACTAATTACCTTTAAGTATTAACTTAATGAAAATTTTCTCAATTATATATATATATATATATAGCTATGTACAAAGTGATTCACCATTAAGAAATGGCCTCTTAACCTAATTATTGGATGACCACTTTAGTAGTGATATAATTTTCTTCATGAGATATACAAATATACACAAAAGATAATTTTGTAATCAATTACCTTTAAGCATTTGACTTAAATAACAATTTTAAAATTGATTACCTTTAAATGTTACCTTAAAGAAATTTTTTGTAAGTGATTACCTTTTAGTGTTACCTTAAAGGATATTTTTGTAAGCGATTACCTTTAAGTGTTACCCTAAAGAATATATTTTTTGAAATTGAATACCTTTAAGTGTGATCTTAAAGGATAATTTTTGAGATTGATTACCTTTAAGCATGAACTTAAAGGACAATTTTTTAGATTGGTCAACCTTTAATCATGAACTTAAAAGATAAATTTTAGATCAATTACCTTTAAGCATGAACTTAAAGGATAAGTTTTTAGTGTATTCTTTTTTATAGAAAAAAATCTTGCTGCACTGCCTTTTTTGTTTCTCTCGGAGAAGCCCAATTGAGGCTCTCAAATCATGCACTGGGAACGCAATATTGGGTGCCAACGACACTCTTTGTAATGCCTCTCAATCGATTTTGATATCTCCTTCACTGGAGATCTAAAGATGCTCTCCGTTGCGTTCTCGTTTGGCGCAGCTAATATTTAAGTCAACTATTGTTAAGATAACCTTTTTTTAAAATTTTGTTTGCTCTAAAGCTTCGTCAACTTCAGTTGCATGATAATCATTTTCTAACATTTCATCTCATGCGCTCCTTTTTTGGCGTCACTTTAATGCATCGGTGAAATACGTAGGAGCCCAATTAAGCCGGAGTATCTTCAATACCATCGATCTCTTCTCTTCTCGGTTGGTGGATTCTAATGGCTCTCACTTAGCTCCTATAAATTTTGTTCCACCTCTCTTCCTTTGGCATTCCATTCCATTTCTTTTATGTTCATAAGCTTATTTTTTTCTCTGACAAGTTCTCTGTGTAGAAAGCTATTTTCGGTTTGCTCCTCAAGCGAAGTGTCATGGTGCTAGATAGAGGCATCTACGATTTTTTTATATATTTCATTTTGATTAACTTTCGATCAAATTATTGCAATATTAAGCCCTTTTTTCCATTTTATGCCTCTCCTATTTTATGTTTGATCTACAGGTTTCAAACGGATTTCATAGCCAAGGCGTTGGGTCTTCTGTCTTCTCTACGAACCTTAACGGATTTCAAAGCGAGGTGCTAGGGTCTACAAAACTTTTCGAAGAATGAAAGACTTCATCGAAGTGTGAATCTAGGACTTCGAGGCGCTGGCTCTTCTATTTTTCTGAGAGGCGTAGGGTCTGCAAATGACAACCTTCTTCCTTTGGCACCAGGTGCATTCTTTCAGAAGAAGCGAATGATAACCTTCTTCCTTTGGGGTAGACGTTCAATTCATGTCTTCTATTTAAATCTCGAATGCAGGCGCCTTGTATTGGTTAATTTGTATTGGTTTTTCTTTTGTTCCTTCATTTTCGAAGGTAAAACCTTACAAAATATCTCCTTACCTTTCTATTTTTCGTTATTCATTCTGACTCATTTCTTCACTAAAGCCTTTTACTTTTTCAAAAGGCTATCCTCTTAAAAAGTGAAGGAGTCATTTGTAACCTAATAATACAAAGGTCTTTTTCGAGGGGGGGTTAAGGGTGCACAATATTGCACCTTCTTTTTGTTTTATCTTTTGAGGGGGGTTTTTCTTTTTTTTGGTGTCTATCTTCTTTAAGCTCTCTTCTATTTCCTTTTATAGTGGCTTTTATATCTAAAAGGTGTATATTGTTTTTATCTCATTAAACCAATATATGTTTAAAGAAGGTACTCAATATTTTATACAAACCCTCATAAATATCAAAACAAATAATTTTTTATATAACATCTTATAAATTTTTAAGTGGCATCTATTGGTGTATAAAATATATCTTCATCAATTTTTTTGCCTCTTCTTGCTTGTTACTTTCTCCTTCTTATTTCACCTTTTTTGCATTTAAGAAAGTTCTCTATATCTTAAAGCAAGACCTAAATATAAGAAGTCTATATCAATACAAGCTCTCATAAACTTCAATTTTTTTTCGATTTATAGGAATATTTTTTTACCTAAATCATTTAAAATTTATCACCTATGTTCCTAGTGTTGGACTTCTCAATAACTTACAGTTTCCCTCTCGTAAGGGCGGGTTATTAAGAATCCGATATTAAGTTCTGGATGATATAAAAAATAGCCTATGTTCCAAGTATCAATTCTCCTCTTTACTTATAGTTTCCCTCTCGTAAGGGCGAGTTATTGAGAAGAAAAGATATATAGGCCTGGCTTAACAATTGTTTCATTGGCCTTATTAATTTATCATACCTCCTCATTTACTTATAGTTTCCCTCTCGTTAGGGTGGGTATTTTGAAGAGATTGGTATTTCCAAAAGGCCATTGTTACATTAAAAATTATAAGATCCATTAATTCATTTTTCATTACCCTAATAGATTTAGCAAATCTCCTCACTTACTTATAGTTTCCCTCTCGTTAGGGTGGGTAATTGAGGAGCTTGGTATCTCTTAAGGGTTTTGTTCCATTCTTTAAAAGAACATTAAAATTGAAGTTAAGGGGGGATTGTTGGTTTACTTCAATTTTCTTTAGAAAAATGAATACAATTGATCCACTCACCCCTCATAACTATCATACATGGAAACCTAAAATATTAAATCTCATTTCTCAAAAAGGGCTCACACACCTGCTAGAAGAGAAGCAACCTGAATTTGAAAAAGAATATGAAATATTTGTTCATAAAGGGAAAATGTATGAAACAATGGGTATTATAAGCACTAATGTAAATGAAAGCTTATGGTTTCACATTACGGATTGTAAAACTCCTTATGAAAGTTGGGAGAAACTAAAGAACTTATTTGGAAAAGTAGATCAAATAAGGTCAATGCAATTAGAGGTAGAATTAACAACATTATCTCCTGAAGACTTTAGCAATATTGTTGACTTTCTCACCAAATTTAAAGAAGTCCTTACTCAATTTAAAGGTAGTGGCAAGGATAAAAAATATGAAGAATGCATCTATCTAATTATTTCTAAATTAAATGGTGTATTTCAAATATTCGCAACCACCTTTCTATCTACAAAAGATGCTCTTGGTGCAAGTTTCAAAATGCCCTCCTTAGAAGAATTTTGTGAGAGACTAACTAGAGAAGAAACAAAACTTGCAAAGTATGAGATCTCTTCCTCTTCCTCTAAAGCCTTAGTAGCATCCACCTCCACTAAAGAAAAATTCAAAAAGAAAGAAAGAAGTCCCATAACTTGTACTCACTACAAAAAGAATGGTCATTCTGCAAACAAATGTTGGAAAATATTACAACAACTAGAGGCAGCTATGAAGGATCAAAATATAGATAATAAAAAGTAGATAGGAAAAGCCCTAAATGTTCAAGGGAAGACCACCAATACTTCATCTAATTACTGGGTCCTAGATTCTGGAGCAACTCATCACATGACTGCTTCAGATGAGTCATTCTCTTCTATCTCCTCAAGTTCAACATGTAGCATAGAAGTTGGTGACTCTTCCTTTATCCCAGTCAAAGGAAAGGGTGACATATCCATTGATGGTGGCTCTATCAATAATGTTCTCTATGTTCCAAACATTGCAACAAATCTCCTCTCCATCTATCATATTTGTACTTTTGGAAAGGGGAAAATTGTTCTCTTCTCTCCAACAAGAGTTGAGATAAGAGACTTTCAAGACCCCCACTCTCTTATAGCCAAAGGAGATATTGATCACAACACTCACCTATTTCACTTCAAAGGATTCAAAAATCTAGAAGGGGCCTCCTATTTTGTGGCTCATGGAGATCTTGAAAGCAAAATTTGGCATGAAAGGTTTGGTCATCTCAGTTATAACTACCTAAAGGAATTGAACACCCATGAAATGGTAACAGGTTTACCTCAAGTCTCTTCTATTGATGGAGTATGTCCTGGATGTGCTCTTGGAAAGCAACATCAAGATCCTTTCCACCCAAGTGGTTCTCTAAAAGCCTCATCCCCTCTAGAGTTAATCCATAGTGACTTGATGTTTTTCCCAGAGCCTTCTTTCAAAGGAGAAAAATATGCTCTAACCTTCATTGATGAATTTTCCAGAAGAACTTGGGTCTACTTCCTAAAATACAAAAGTGATGTTCTATCCCACTTCAAAATCTTCAAAGCCTTAGTTGAAAATCAGGCCTCTTGCAACATCAAGAAAATTCACATAGATAATGGGGGGAATACTGTAGTAATGAGTTCTCAATATTTCTATCAAGTCATGGCATCATTCATCAACATTCTATCTCCCATAATCCATAGAAAAATGGCATTGCAGAGAGGAAAAACTGAACATTGAAGGAAATGGCAAACTGTATGCTCCATTCAAGAGATCTTCCAAAAGTTTTTTGGGTAGAAGCTATTAACTGTGCAAACTATATTCAAAACCGCACACCTCATAAAGCTCTTGACCATTTAACTCCTGAAGAAGCATGGACTGGCTCAAAATCGGATGTCTCCTTCTTCAATATTTTTGGGTGTACTACTTGGGTGCACATCCCAAAGAAGAAAAGGAAGGCTCTAGATAAGAAAAGCAAAAAGCTCATATTTGTTGGTTATTGTGAGGAAATGAAAGCATACAGGCTCCTTGATCCCACAACTCATGAGGTATTTTTTCATAGGAATGTCCAATTTGATGAAACATTCCCTCAGAAAGATCCTCAACCATCCTCTTCCTCTATTGAGCCTTCTCCTATAGTAGAACCTCAATATAATGAAGAACCAACTTTAGAGATTAATTTAGAGATTGATGATCAAGATGAGGAACCTATAACTCCAACTCAAAGTCTTTCCACTCCTTCTACTCCTTCCACTATGCCAAAATGGGCCCGCACCATTGTTAAAGAAGCTACTCCTTACATCCAAAATCTTCCATCATCCAGATTAACCAACTCCATAGGCACTAGTCTTGTCTGTCAGTCTATTTCCTCTGATCCTCAATCCTTCAAAGAAGCAACTGGTATTAAAGAATGGGATGATGCCATGGAAAATGAATTCTCTTCCTTAATAAAAAATGAAACTTGGGATTTAGTTCCCCTACCTAAAGGAAGGAAATTAGTTCATTGTAAATGGATTTACAGAACAAAATATGGGCCTAATGGAGAAATTGACAAACACAAAGCTCGCCTAGTAGCCAAAGGTTTCTCTCAAATTGAAGGAATTGATTATGTTGAAACCTTTGCACCAGTTGCCAAAATGGATTCTGTTAGACTGGTTCTTGCTCTGGCTGCTTCCCAAAAGTGGCATGTCTTTCAAATGGATGTAAAAAGTGCTTTCTTACATGGGGACTTAAAGGAAGAGATATTCATGGAACAACCTCATTGGTTTCACTCAAGACTCCTCTCTTGTTTGTAGGCTAAAGAAGTCTCTCTATGGCCTCAAACAAGCTCCTAGAGCTTGGTATGAAAAAATGGACTCCTTCCTTCTTTCCTCAGGTTTTTCTCATTGTGAGTCCGATAACACAGTCTACATTTGGAGAGATGAAGGAAAAATCACCATACTTGTTCTATATGTTGATGATCTACTACTCACTGGTAGTGACTTCGCTCACATTCAGACTATAAAAGACTCCCTCTCTAGAAAATTTGATATGGCTGATCTGGGTCTAGCTCATTACTTCCTTGGGATCCAAATAAATCAAACAGATGCAGGAATTTCATTGTGTCAACAAAAATACACTCTAGATCTTCTTCAAAGGTTTAAAATGATAGATTGCAAACCTTCTCCTACACCTTTTCAGTCTGGAGTCAATCTAAGTACTTCCTGCACATCCCCTCTATGTGATGCAACTCTATACCATCAGCTTGTAGGGAGTCTGTTATACCTTACTCATACTCATCCAGATATCTCATATGTTGTTGGCTTAATATCCAGATTCTCACATCAACCTCATTTCAATCACTGGCAAGCAACAAAAAGAATCCTCCGCTACTTGCAAGGAACTACTCACTTTGGGCTCTTATATGAGGGAAAATCCATGGATATCATTGGCTACATGGATTCAGATTGGGCAGGTTCAGTAGAAGACAGATGTTCAACTTATGGCTATGTCTTTTGTCTTGGTTCTTCGCCAATTGCTTGGTTATGCAAAAAACAACAAGCAGTGGCCTTATCATCTACAGAGGCAGAATACAGGGCAGCAATTTTAGCAAGTCAGGAAGCTCTTTGGCTTCATCAGATTCTAAGAGAATTTGGTTTTTCCCATGACAAACCTATTACTCTTTGGTGTGACAATCAGAGCACAATTCATATTGCATGTAATCCAGTTGAGCATCAGTGCACCAAGCACATTGAGATACACATGCACTTCATTCGACAACATATTCAGAATGGGGACATATACTTGGACTATATTCCAACTGAAAATCAAGTTGCAGACATCTTCACCAAGTCATTTCCTTCTCCACATTACATACAATTGCGAGAGAAACTTGGAGTATTACAACTACATTGAAACAGAGGTCTTTTCACCTCTCCTTTTATTATTGTATTCTTTGGAGGATGGTTTTTCCCATGTGGTTTTTTTATCATCTCTCCCTTATATATTATACATGAGTACCTCATCAGGCCATGTTGTCGAGACTCATTTTTTTGTTATTAAGGACAATCTTCGCCATCCGAAGACATGCCTCTTTATTTCATAGCAGATGGTTTTTCCCATGTGGTTTTTCACCATCTCTCATATATATTGTAAATGAGTACCTCATCAGGCCATGTTGTCGGGACTCACCTTTTTTTGTATTAAGAGGACAATCTTCACAAACCGAAGACATGCCTCTTCCTTTTTCTTTTTTGATAGATGGTTTTTCCCATGGGGTTTTTACCATCTCTTCAAAAAGAAACCATTGTACATGAGTACCTCATCAGGCTCTATTGTTGGGACTCATTTGCACAATACACCCCTAGTATCACTTAAGGGGGGTTTTAGAATAAGTAATTATTCTCTTAAGTTCTACTAGGATAGACTTACTTGAGTTTCCACTCCTTCATGAGTCAGGTGAACTCTCAGTTATAGTCTACATCAGATTTGATGAGTTGTTGTAATCCAACGACTCTCAATGATCAACTTTGTTATTTATACAAAGTTGATCCATGGAATAATCAATCAGTTCTATTCTCTTTCTTCATATTTTGTGTAATGCTTTGCATGTCTATTTTGGGAAATTCTAACAGTGGATTCAAATTTAAAGTGATAAATTAACTTATATTGATGGGGATAGATTGATGATTTATGTAATTTGATAAATATGGACTAAGTTGGATTGATTGATAGATATAGATTGATTTAATTTTTTAAATATATCAAGGTTCAAATTTCTAGAGATAAGTTGATTCATATTGATAGTGATAGATTAAATTATACTAATAGAGATACGTTGATAAAAATTGCTTGAAACAAATTGAATAAAGTTTATAAAAATAGATTTAATTGAATATTGATATAAAAAAGATAGATTGACCCCAGTCAATAAGGATGGATTGATTAAGAAAAATAAATTGAGATAACTTGATTTGAATTAATAGTGATGTTGAGGGAGATTGAAATTGAGAAGGAAAGGTTGATAGGGATAGATTGAATAAGATTGATGAATTACATTAGATGGATTTTAATTGATAAAAATATATTTGTTTAATTTCATTTAGATTGAGAGTTATGCATAATGGGTAGGTCTAAAAATGCATTTATAATAATGAGGTGAATAATTTTTAAAATTGAGGCATATAGTGTTCAAATTCATGTAGAAGATATGGTGATTTGCCCTTTTATCATGAAAAAATATAAAATATGGTGAATTTATCAAAAAAAATAAATATATAATAAAATACTATTAATTGCATAGTTCATAATGATATATGGCTACCTATCGGTTGCATGGTATATGATGACTTACAATAGCCTACAAATTGCATGGCATATATTGACACACTGTAGCCTATCAATTACATGGCACACAATGACTTACAACAATCTACTAGTTACATAACACATGATGAAACATGATAGCCTATTGGTTGCATGGTACATGATAAATTCAACAACACCAAAGCCTACCAACACCATGGAAATGATACCTAACAAGCCTATCGACAATATGCTTCATAATACATTATGAGAGCCTACTGATAGCATGCTTCACAATGCCTAACCAAAGCCTATCAGCACCATGGACATGATACCTAGAAAGAGCCTACTAACAACATGCTCTGTGATGCTTCACAAAAGCTTATCAATAACATGTTTTGTGATTCCTGACCACAACATATCAATAACATGCTTCATGAAATCTAGTTAGAGATTACCAATATCATATTTCATGATGATTTATGAGAGCCTCCTAGTACCATGTTGCACAATAGTCTATCAATTTTATTCCAAACGATGACTAAATATAACCTATCAATGGTATGCTACACACCTACCATGTGTTGACACCTCACTTAATATTTCCATGTGTCAATACCTAGTTTGTTTTTTTAGTAATATTAAGAGAAAGGGGTTTTGAAAGGGACACCTAAACCTGTTACATCAGAGAGAAAACCAACTAGGAAAGTTGAGCACTAGAGCACGCAACAACAAAGAAAAAAATAGAATAAACATGAAATGAAACAACACCATAAATAAAGAGGGTCAAAGTGACCGAAGAACCCCGAGAAGGCCAGTGGAAGAACTAAGGTAGTTCTACACCACTGCATCAAACTCAAAAATAATACCCCTAGACATTTGGGCCACCTCCTTTGCAAAATCCAATGCCATCTTGATGGAACTCCACACCATGTATTTTTTGATCTCTATCAGTCAAAGAGAGTGAATAATGGAACTCTTCTTAGCCGTGGAGTTGCCTTGAGAATACATATCACTCACCAAATTATCCTTTGAAGCCAATCTAGGAAGGACTTCGATCTCCTCATCTAAAATGTATGTTTTAGAGCTAGGGGAAGACTGTCCCGACTTGCTTTTATTACCACTCAAGTACGTGGACTTATGCACCCCCACATTCCCCTTGCAAAAACCTTCCCCAACCTTAGTAGAATTAGGATCCAAAGACACCAACTGAGTATCTGCTCCACCAGAGGTCCTCTTCATCGAAGAGCCCCAAACACCCATAATAGAATCAAATTATTTAGCAAGAAATTTCTTCGACCCTGAATCTAGAGAAGGAGGATGCCCCAGCTCTTCCTCGGAGTAACCATCATCATATGAAAGCATCGTATCACTGCATACCATAATGGGAATGGAATTTAAATAACATAGAATTTCATCAGTGGTAATACCTTGTTCTTGCACATGTTCAAAAAGGATAAGCACCAGCACCTGATGTAGCAGAGCCTTGTCTCAGCTTTCTTGAACGACCATCATTAACCTGCTAAGTGAGTGAAACAAGAACACTGGAATGTTCATCCACCTATGTCTCTTGAGATGGTTCAAAAACATTGTGTGGAAGCTCTGCACTATTTTATACGAAGAGTCCACCATAAATAAGTCCATAATAACCTTAATGAATTTGTTCCATGATGTCAAAAGGGATTTTTCACTAAACTCATTTTGTATACGAGGCAAAAACTCATCTTCATCCAAAAAATATTTGATTTCTTGCACCAGTGAATGCCTCTCCTTATGAGTAGTTCCATCCACCATGAGATCAGTAGCTCGGCTCACAATATCCACTAAGACTTCGAAGGACCAAGAGCCCACACAGACCCACCTTTCCTTCTAGGAAGTCGTCATCCAGTTCGAGAGAATTGGATTATGGCCATGAAATTTTTGGATGCAATCCAATAGGCCCCCATTATTTAAAATATTTATGACCTCCTCATCAAAACTTAGTGACACAAGTTCGATCCTAGACTTAGGGAGAATTGACTTATGTTTGCACACTTTGGACTTGCCCATCCTCTCACAACAACCACAACACCAAGGGGGAATCAAAACAAAAAACCACCAGTAAGAACCAGAAAGGGACACCCAAACATCCTTAGAAGAACACCAAAAAACCCATCCCCCGCCCATGGTTAAAACAACAACAAAGCCTACCTCAAACCAGACCAAACCAACAAAATCAAAGGAGCTACAAAAAAACAATATCAACATGTGAGCATCGAAACTAACATAGGGACTCAGCCTAGACTCGGATTGGCATAAATGAAACTTTGGAACACACCAAACCATGACTTTTGAATAGGACTCAAAAGTCGTAGCCTAGAGTAGGGGTCGATAGGGAGGAAAAAAGGAAGTGCTTAGGACTAAGCAAAACCACCTCAGCAAATGACCAACATCGATAAGCCTTCATGAAGCCACATGAATGGGATAGGTGGAACTACCAAACAAATCCACCTCACCTCGGCCAACACCAATGATAACACGTAGGAATAGTGACTTTCAAGATAGGAAGACCAATGGTCCGCAAAAAATAGATGATTCTCAAGACAAAAGGATAAATGATTCCCGAGACAAAAGGATATATCGAGGCTAAAGCTCAATAGGGAAGAAAGAGTGAATGGGAGCCACCTCAGCATAGAATTTAATGGACACCCCATTCCAAGTGTAATAAAATATCCAACCAAAGATCATCCGCAAGAATCCCCATGCCAGCGAAGGAACCTAAAAATGTCCAAAAGAAAATTCTTTTCTGCAACCTTCCCCATGCCTAAATGCAAGGTAAAATGAAAATTTGAACATCTTGAAAAGGGTAATTATCCATAGTATGTGGGAGAACAAATAACATCCACTAACCATCCATACAAACCTCCACCGCTTGCATCCAATTAATTAACATCATTATGGGAACGATTAATTAAGTCTAATGAGAAATCCCTCACAATGTATCTGTAGATATTTACTCCAATATTTACTATAAAATATGCTACATCATTACCTTCTCTGAGCATGTGAGATATATCGTCCAGTTCCTGATATAATGTCACTCTCTCATCAATAATATTGGCTACTTTCCAGCTGACATGGCAGGCTCCTTTAAGCATACTTATGATGTTTTGAGTGTCACCCTCAATAAATACTTTTTTAAATTTGAAATATCTTAATAATACAATTCCCAAGTATGCTATCTTTGCTTCCACCACCAATGAATAACACATTCCCAAGGGTTGGACATAAATCATCAATAGGTTTCCATAGTGGTCTCAAATAATGCCTCTCAAACCTGCCATGCTAGGATTTCCCTTGGCCGCCCCATACAAATATAATTTAACCAAACCAGAAGGAGGGATCTTCCATGTCAATACCTAAATTTTTGCTATACATGCAAACACTTATAAAAGAGCATGAACAATTTTATTTCTCTTCTTTGCACACAATAAAAAAATCTAAATCTTATAGAAGACTTTCAAAATATTCTAAATTTTTTTGAAACCCTTCCAATATATTACAAAAATGGTCAAACCTTCATCCATTTTTCCATAAAAAATTAATTTCAAAAACCTCATTTGCCCACTCATCTCCAAAATTTTCACTGCTCCTGATTATGATTCAACATGGCTGACAAAATTTGGGATTCTAGGGTTACTATCAATGCACCAATAAAACATGGACAATAATTTATTGCATAGGATTATTGAGTGCTATAACATTGATGGGCAGGTCATCACAATGACTATCTATAACAAGACTCTCTCCTTATCTATTAAACTGAATGACGCCCATAGATTTACAACCCTTCCATATAAAAATTGTGAACCCATCACATCAAAATTCTCTCTATTTGAAGGTGACAAAATATATCTTGAGAATAGCTACAATATCTCATCAGATATTTTCTGAGGTAAGTCTTCCAAATTTAAAGTTTCCTCTTTCTTGCATAATTTCCAAATGTAATTATTAATTTTGTGTTATAATTTTTTTTAGGGCATTCAAATGCATCCAAAAGAGGTCTAGTATTTTTAATTGTTACCCACAAGTTCCTTTGCATGGTCATTGAGTTATTCCAGGAACATGTTGTTTTGTACGAAAGAACAACAAAAATTTCATTTTGGTATTTAGCGTATATGGTGTGTTCTCTTAGAAATAACATATTTTGTTGGTCCTCATGTTTCCAACATAATCACAAGTGATCTTAACAACACACACACAAACATTGATGTCATTACTACCATTGTTTCTACTACCAATTATTTGATTTCTTTTTTATAAGAAGTATTTTACAATGTAAATAATACCTCGGTCCCCACCTCACTCCACCCAGAATTGAATATAGTTAGCTTAACCATTGAAGAGATGCATGTAAAATTCATATTTTTAATTCAAATTTACAATAATTTTTTTTATTATATTCTAATATAGTGTTTATATTTTTAATTTTTAAATTTACACTTGAATGCATAAAAGAGTGACCTCATATTATAATAGAAGAAAGTCTGCAAATAGAGGGAGTGAATATCGACAAGGAAAGTATCATTAGGGAAGTAATGTCTTTAGGGTTTGTCATGATAAAGTTTCCTATCATCTTATCATTGTGTAGTAAAGTCATCATAAAAGAGCTAAAGTAAAGTACTGATATAACTTTATCATCAGAGCTTTCCATGTTTGCTCTTACCATCTTCTACATTATGATCTTGTGTAATAATAAATTACCACTATTGTCAAATGACACCACCATTTTATGAAGCCACCATATTATGAAGTCTAAATACATCATTTAAATTATAATGTAATCAAACCATACACTATGGCAAGATGAGACTATGAATATTTATTGATAGGAAAGACTTTTATTCAGTTGATTCCCTCTCTATCATTGCATCATTTTAGTATCAAATCTAGAAGATCTTTGAGTATTAATATGTGCTTGAAGGAGAGATGGTACAATAAGGAAGGAGAAGACCACAAGGCATCATTGCTTGACTAGAAGCACTTGAAACTACCCAAATGAGGGGTGTTCAAGTGGATGATGTAAGTGAAATTAAAGAGGAAGTGGACCAAGCATAAGTTCACAATAAAAAAATAAGAAATATATCCAAAAGAGAGATCAATCTAGAAAATTTATAATATGGTTAGAGAGCAAAGGTTAGAAACCCTATCATATAATGGAATTTTAAACCCCAAATAACTAATCAATTGAATTATAGATATGGAGAAATATTTTGATTTCAAATTTGTGGATGATCCCAAGAAGGTGAATTTTACCTGTATGGAACTAAGGGGCATGCATCCTTATGGTGGGATCATGTCCAAATCGAAATACAAATAAAGGAAATGAAAAATATTAAGATATGGAAGAAAATGATCACTAGATTGAAGGTAAAATTCCTCATATCAGATTACCAAATAGGGTTGTTTAGAAGAATTCAAAACCTTAAGCAAAAATATCTAGAAGTAAAAGAGTATACAAAGGAGTTCTATAAGTTGACCATTAGAGTTGATCATATTGAAGATTATGAGGAGAAGGTGGAAAGATACATAAATGGACTAAGGGTATCCATACAAGATGACATTGGTATAATTCAAATTAGAATTGTTGAAGAGGTATACCAGTATGCACTCAAGGTAGAGGAAAAATTGTTGCACAGGAAATAAAATAATGTGAGAGGAAGGTGATGATCTACTTGAGAAATATATTAGTCAAATAATGATAGTGGACAACATTTGCAAGAAGTATAAGATAGTACTTCTAAAAGTGATTCCAATCAAAGTACCTAATCAAAAGGTGAATTATCAAGAGGATGAGGTGAATTTGATAAAGATAGATGTTTTGTTATTGTTGGCAAGTGCTATAGACATTTTGAAGATAGACATAGGACATTTGAGTATCCTCAAGTACATTAAAGTAGTGGACATGGAAGAGAATCTAGTAACCATATTGAACAAGAAGATGAAGATAATATTGCTACAATGAAGCACATGGAGGAACCCAAACAAGGAGAATTCCTTATTATATAAAGGGTATAGTTAAAACCAACAAAGGAGGTGTATGAGCCTGAGTAGAGAAGAAGCCTATTTAGAATGGTTTTCAAATTAGGAGGTAGATGTTGTAAGGTGATTGTGGATAGTAAAATTATAAATGACTTGGTTTCAATAGAAAGAGTGGAGAAGCTTGGGTTGAAGAAGATTGAACACCTAAATTCATATAATGTGTCATGGTTGCAAAAGAGACATTAAATTTTAGTAATAGAATAATGTATGGTAGACTTCCAAATTGGCTCTTATAAGGATGCAATACTATGTGATGTTATGCTAATGGATGCTTGTCATGTCTTGTTGGGAAGACCATGACAATTTGATAAAAAGACAGTGCATGATGGTAGGGAGAACACCTATGTGATTTCTAAGGATTTCATGAGGTACACATTAATTCCATTGAATGACAAAGAGAAAGAAGTGGGCAAAAGTTCTACAATGTGCCAAGATATAGAAAAGCAATCCTTGAAGGGAAAGAAGAAGAAGGAAGCATGTTTTGCTTTTATCACTAAACCCATAGAAGAAAGGATAGTGGGCAAGATGGATGAAATCTGATATGAGGTGAAGGAATTTGTTGAATAATATACAAATATTATTTTAAAACATGAGTTGCAACTGATAATAAGAATGGGTCATCACATGGAATCTTGTCTTGGATTAATCTTACATGATAATATGACACCAATGGAGAATGACGAGTGTAGCATAGGGGGAGTGTTACCAAAAGGGGAGGCAAATTGATAGGTTTTGGGATGAATGTCTAAGTTTTGTAATCATTTTGGCCCAAGTCATACAAATATATGATTTGCCACTGTATGATTTACAAAACTCCCAAAAATTAATTGTATGGTTCTAAATCATACAATTATATCGTTAAAACCATACAACATCCTAAATTGTATGATTTTCCACTTGTATAATTTGCCAAAACTATGTTTTATAGGTAAAAATTAACAATATTGTTCACTTTCAAACTCTTATTTCTCTACTTTGACCAAGTCAACTATGTAATTGTGCACAAAAATATAGGCAATTGATCAATTGTACAATTTGGTTGGCTAACTATATGGTTTGCACAAACCTTGATATAGTCTCACAGCTACAAATCTGTAAACTTACACATCAAATCTGGACAAGGCAAGAGTTGTCTAATATTCCAATAAAATTGACAACCTAGTTTACCCAACATGCAATCCCAAAATCATTGTTTAAGATCATCAATATTACTTATTGTGTACTTCTAAAAATCATACAATAGCATACAAACATATCAATTACCACTTACAACAACCATTAAATAAGATATGCATCCACAATCATACCACAATGTTTAGGATTCATAAACACTATATATTCATTGTAGAATCATCTGGTAACAACTTCATCCTAGTCATAATTGCACAAATTATACAATTTAGGTTTACAACAAGCATAACATCAATTGTAGTTACACATAGTACATACTATCAACTACCATGTTAACAATAATCTATATCAAAGAGAATGGTGAACAATACTATCTTAATAGACAATAACCATCAACATCAATGAACCAATAATACTATCAATGAACAATATTGAACAATAGTAATGAAAAACCATCAAAATTTGAATGGAAGGCTTTCCAATGCTTGCCCAGGTCATTCCAAAGTGGTTCCTAAGACAACCATTATTCACAACTGCCTTCCCACAAAATAATTAATGCATTAAGGTTTCCCTAAGTCTAATTTAATTTTTATCAAATTACCTTAAATGCACATTTCAATTAATTTTATTTCACTCTAATTGTACATTTTATGCATTTGTACAATTACACCCAATTGTACATTTACAACCCTACATTGTACAATTAGACAAAAATTGAACATTTGATAAAATTAACAAAATTGTGCAAATCCATATTATTTCTTCTTCTTTTGGGAGGTGGATTTGCTGCCTACAATGAGGAAAGGATAGAGATAAGTAAAAGAATAAGTATGGGGAATAAGAAGATAACTCAAATCACCAGTAGTAGTGTTGATGAAGATGATAGTACAATAATTCTTACTAAAGAGAAAGAAAAAAGGAGAGTGACGAGAATGGAGAGAGAGATGAATATCATCATGATGTTGATTGTCTTTATGAAGGCCATATTGCTAGATTTGATAGTAACAATGTTACTTCAGAGTGTGGTGAAGGATATTATGATAGTGGAGATAAAGAACTGAGTGGGGATGAAGAGTTTGGGTGCTTTGAAAGGCACATCATAGGCATTGGCTCTAAGTCAATGAGAAGAATGGGTACAATGGAAAAGGATTGGGATGATATGAGTATGTGGTGAAAATACCCATAATGTTAAATATAAGACCAAGGAATGAAAGCCTTGGGTATGCAGATATGATAAGAAGCTACATGACTAAATTTGTGATAAGAGAGAGCAATACATGGAATGAAGTTTTGAGAATGGGTTCTTACAATCAGTGTGGGAGAATTGGACATGTTGCAACTAGGTGTTGGAACCTAAATCCTTGTGAGAGTTATGGAGGACATGATCACTCCAAAGGAAGGTGTTGGCACCAAGAGGTAATTTCCAACAAAGTGAATGTTGATTGTGGTTTGATGTATTTGATGCAATGGAAGAAGGTAAAGAGAATGTTGAGAGCATTCTATATGAGGAGGCTTGATCCTCAAAAGAATGCCAAGATAAGACATCAAAGTTAGCCTTGTGAAGACCCAAGTTAAAAGGGTGATAGCTTGGAAGAGCAATTTATGAGATGGAGCTCATGGAACAATTTCTCTTACTTGATGAGTATGATGTAAGAGCATCCATGTGGAAAATTTGGAAGACCAACTATTAGACGGTTGTTATAAAATCATCTCGTGGAAGTTGGAAAGTAATGGTTTAGTAACTATTTTTGGAGCCTTTAAAAAATGGGTTTGTGAGGAGAAGATAAGGGGGAAAGCAAAAGAAGTGGAAAGAAGGGTATCAAATCTCAATTTTGTATTCCCAATAAAAAGAGAAAATATATGAACAATAATTTGCTAATAGATATATGAAGTGTTGGAGCTTTGTGTTATTTAAGTTGCATGTTGTAGTCTTCTTAGATCAGTGTGTGTAGGGTTGTAGGTGAAAGGAATTTCCACAGAAGTCTTGTCATTACATGACCTAGCAATTACCGTCATATTGAAAATCACTTGAGCAAAGTGTCATCATGGCAAAGAGTGTCATCTGTATGTTTTGATTGATTTTTTTATTTTGGAGTTGTTGGCTGATGAATATGTAGACCATGTTTTACCCATTATTGGAGAGGAAAGAAGTTACCCATTATCCTTTGCCATCTTTACAAATAAAGTAAAATATTGTTTGTGTGCTATCATGAAAAATTATTGTTGAGGAAGTTAATGCCAGCACGAGAAGTGTCATCAAGGAACTGCACGTCATCAGGAATTCTTGTCATGAAGTTTCTTGTAAACTTTCCATCATGTAATAAAGTCATCACAAAAGAGTTGAAATAAGGTGCGAACATAACTTTGTGATCAGATATTGTTGTCTTTGCTCTTACCATCTTCTAGATTATCGTCTTGTGCAATAAGAAATTGCTACTGCTGTCAAATGACACCACTATCTTGTGAAGTCCTCATTTTATAAAGTCTAACTACCTAATTTAAATCATAATATAATAAAATCATACACTATGATAAAATGAAACTATTGTTCAATTGATCCTCTATCATTGCATCTTCTATGCTTTGACTATTGAAGATCAAAGTGAAAATTTTCTTTATTAAAAACAAATGACAGGCTAGAATTGAGTTTGTTGGAGTGAGAGGTGCCCGACCTTGTGTAAGATCAAGACTCTCGCACAAGAGTCGACACAGAACTTCAAAGCGTATATTGTAGACTTTAGTATGTAAGAAATTTCTATTGTGGACTATGTGCCTATTGGTTGTGCTTTAAATCAGATGCCAGTCAAAATCCTATTTAACGCAAGTCAAACATGTGATGTGGGGCCGTTGATCCATGGGAATAAAACTAAGGATTCTCGCTATTAACCACAATCAATAGGCCTATCCTTCCAAATTCTAGTTGTTGCATTGGTGGTGGTGGGGCTAAAACCTCACTAACTACTGCTATAATTTCATTCCCTTGTATTGAAATTTTTCCAACGTCATCCTAAATTGCTTCTTCCTTGATAAATTAATGGCGTTGATGTAATTAGACTAAAATTATAAATGACCAGCTATGCAGCAATATTTTTTTTGATTGGTTGAAAGGGTGTTGAAAGGTCCCTAAACCTTGTACAAGTATTTTTTACATGTTTTCCAAACTGATCGAAGAGGCCCAAGAGCTAAAGATCAAAGAAAAAGCCAAACACCACAAGAAGAAAGGTATTGTCATATCGCGACATGTTGCAATTTCACGGTCCACAACATAGAGAAAAAGCAAGGAGGACAAGGTGTCATGATATCATGACATGTTGCACTGTCGCGGCCGAGAGAAAAATATGTCGCGATATCGTGACAAAATGCAGCATCACGGCCGAAGAAGAGAAAGTGTCGCGATATCGCGACATGTTGCAACGTTGCTGCCAAAAAGGAAGAAGTGTCGCAATATCACGACGAGTTGCGTCGTCACGACCAGAGAAGGAAAGGTGTCGCGATATTGCGACAAGTTGTATCGTTGATGCCAAAGAAGAAAATATGTCAGATATCATGACATGTTGCATTGTCGCGACCCTAGGAGAAAAATTATCGTGATATCGCGATAAGTTGCACCATCGCAGCTATAAGAGAAAAGGTGTCGCGATATCGTAACATGTTGTATTGTTGCAGCCAAATGAGGAAAAGTGTCACGATATCACGACATGTTGCAGTGACGCGGATAGAAGAGAAAAAGTGTCATGATATCACGACAAGTTGTATCATCGCGGCTTAAGGAGAAAAAAATTTGTGATATCACAACGTGATGCATCATCTCGGAAAAAAGATAAAAAATGTCACGATATCGTGACATGTTGCATTGCCATGGCCAAAGAAGAAAAAGGTGTTGTGATATCATGACATGTTGCATTATCATGGCCAAAGAGAAAAAGTGTCGTGATATCATGACATGTTGCGTCATCGCGGCCATAGGAAAAAAAGTGTCGCGATATCACGACAAGTTGCAGCATCATGGCCAGAGGAGAAAAAGTGTCATGAAATCATGACAAGTTGCATCGTCTCAGCCAAAGGATAAAAAATGTCGCAATATCGCGACATGTTGCATTGCCACGGCCGAAGGAGGAAAAAGTGTCACGATATCACGACAAGTTGCAACGACGAGGCCGAAAGAGAAAAAGTGTCGCGATATCGCGACATGTTGCATTGCCATGGCCGAAGGAGGAAAAAGTGTCGCGATATCACAACAAGTTGCAAAGATGAGGTCGAAAGAGAAGAAGTATCGTGATATCGCGACATGTTGCATTTCTGCAGTCGAAGGAGGAAAAAGTGTCACGATATCACGACAAGTTGCAATGATGAGGTCGATAGAGAAAAAGTGTCGCATTATCACAACATGTTGCATTGCCATGACCGAAGGAGGAAAAAGTGTCGTGATATCGTGACAAGTTGCATTTTCGTGGCCAAAGGTGAGAAATGTCACGATATCACGACATGTTGCATTTTTGTTGTCGAAGGAGAAGAAGGAAAAGGTGTCGCGATATCGCGACAAGTTTCATCAGCATACCAAACCAATCCCCTAGCACCATCTCACATTGTGCAAACATTGAAACTTGTAGGATCGTTCCTTAGGTCGATGGGGAAGGAGTCTCTCCACACTTGAATGTTAGATTCACCGACTCCCTTGTTAGCAAGCCAGTCCGTAGCTTTGTTTCCTTCCCGGTATTGATGCTTAATGGCTAATTCTGGGTAATTGCCAATTAGGGCCTTGCATTCTTGGAAAATCGAAGCAAGGGCCCAGGGAGGCTTAGAGGTACCATTGAGCCAGTTGATACAGTGCAACGAGTCTCCTTCGATGATAAGTTTATTGATGGTCAACCCTTCCATGAGGATCAAACTTTGGAATAGGGCCCGCACTTCTGCCATATTGTTGGATTGAATTCCTAGGTTCTGGGCAAAAGCCAAAATTATTTCTCCTTTGTGGTTTCTGAGAATTCCCCCTCCACCAGCTGCTCCTGGGTTGCCTTTAGCCGTACCATCGAAATTGAGCTTGTGCCACCCAAAAGGAGGTAAGACCCACTTGATGACAGACCTATCAACAGAAATACGGGGTGAAACAGAAGTGTTAGACAGATTGAAAAATTTGGTTAGATCCAATTCTAATCCAGGAGGGGGGGTTTTGGAGACGAAACAAGAGAGGCATTCTCCACAGCAAGGGTCATGATTTTGACAATGATAATCTTCTTATTAGTGGTTTGATTTTTGAAAATTTTGGTGTTTCTCTCGAGCCAAATCTGCCACAGGTAAAGGTGGAGGCAAGCTTGCCACATGAATTTTAGTTGGTTGCTCTTGAAAGGTCGGGGCCATTGCTTAATAAGGAGTGGAATGGAATGTGGGAGGACTGTGGAGATGTCAAAGGTGTTATGGACCTGGTTTAGAACTGGTAGGGAAAAGGGACATTCCAGAAAAACATGTGAAGTGGACTCACAGGCATTTTTGCACAGGATACACCAATTGGGAATGAGTAACCCTCTGATTATCAAGTTATCAATGGTGAGGATTTTTTTTTGAGTGGCCAACCAGCAAAAGAATTTGACCTTGGGAATGATCTTGGGAACCTAGACCTAGTTTGATAAGTCCCAACCATCTGTGGGAGTTTCTTGACTATAGTAAGATGATTTGATAGTGAAATTTACAAATTCTTCAAGGTTCCAGACCATGGAATCATCTTTGTGTGAGCTCAGGATGATGCAAGTCCTCAACAAGTTTTGTAGCCTCCTGAGAGCCTTGATGATATGCCCGGGCCCATTAAGGACTAGGTTTTTCCATTCAGGTCTTGTGGGACCTTGGTTAATGAAGTGGCACACATTATCTCCAAAGGTGGCTTCGGTGGTCGCCTTGAGCACTGAAAGATGCGGATCATGGCTGAGAGGTTTATCACGGATCCATGGGTCATCCCAAAAATGGATGGTTGTTCTAGTTCCTAGACACCACCTTAAGCATTTTTTGATGATTTTCCTTGTTTTTATTACACCATTCCAAAAGTGGGATCTGATGGGGAGGTTGTGCTCTCCAAGAAAGGAAAGCTGATGGAGGTACTTAGCTTTAATGATATCTATCCAAGTGACTTTTTCATTGATGGTAAGTCTCCAGGCCTGTTTGGCAATGAGGGCCATGTTCATCCGCTTGATGTCTCTGAATCCGAGCCCTCCATCCTTTTTCTTGGAATAGACCCTATCCCAAGCGACAAGCAAAAATTTATTCTTGTTTTCGTTTCTAGCCCAAAGGAATCTACGTTGAATTTGTTCAATTTTTTGGAAGATGGTAGCTGGAGCTTTGAAGATAGATAAGAAAAAAATGGGGATACTTTGAAGGCAAGCTTGGACCAGAGTGGCTTTGGTTGCCTAGCTGAGCATTGAGCTTTTCCACCCCACAAGTTTCTTGTTGAGGTAGTCTAAAACAGGGTTCCACATAACCGAGACTGATCTATTATGGAAAAGCGATAATCCAAGATAAGTAGTTGGAAGGCTCCCAATGATGCACCCAAGGATCTCTGCAATCCTATTTTATCTATGAGTGGGAGTATTGAGAAATTATAGCTTGCTTTTGTGATAGTTGACTTTCTGACCAGCTGCCTCTTCATAAGAATCAAGAATGTTCTTAATGATTTTTGCTTCGGGAACGAAAGCATGAGAGGATAGAATAGTATCATCAACAAACTATTGATGGGATATGGCTTTGGATGTTGAGGCTGGTTTGATCCTGAAAACAAGACCACTGTTGCAGGCCACTAAGAGGGTTCTTCCAAGGGTTTCGGCCAAAATAATGAAGAGAAAGGGGGACAGAGGGTCCCCTTGTCGGATGCCTTTGAAAATTTGGAAGAAACCTGTAGGTGAGCCATTGATAAGAACCGAGAACCAAGTAGTCGAGATGCATTCATGAACCATATTGATCCATTCTTTGTGAAACCCAAACTTTTCCAGGACTTCGAAAAGGAATTTCCAGGAAACCCGATCGAAAGCCTTGTTCATGTCAAGCTTAAGGAACATGCTAGGTTTTTTATTTTAGATGCCGAGTCAGCCAATTCATGGACGGTTATCACTCCATCCAAAATGAATCTGCCTTTGACCGAGCTCCCTTGGAACTAATCGATGATGGAGGGAAGGATGTATTTCAACCTATTAGTCATAACTTTGGTGATAAGTTTATAAATGACACTACAGAGGCTAATCGGTCTGAAATCAGAGAGAGAAGCACGATCGTTGGACTTGGGTATTAACGCAATGAAAGTGGAATTGGCTTCTATTAGCATCTTTTTGGCTCTTTGGAAGAATTTAATTGTAGCAATGGCATCTTGGCCCACAATATCCCAAAAATGTTGAAAAAATTGGGGTGGGAAGCCATCAGGTCCGGGGGCCTTATCAGGTTCCATTGCGAACATAGCTTCTTTGATCTCCTCTTCAGTGAAGCTTTCAAGCAATTTTCCATTATCATTGTTAGACACCAACTTTGGGATGTACTGTAGCAGAGAATTTAAGGTGCACAAATGGCAGTCAGTGCTTGGTCCTAAGATTTCCTAGAAATGGCAAACAACTTCCTGTCTGATTGCTTGGATGTTAGAGACAATGGATCCATCAGCCTTGGTCAGCTCAGAGATTTTATTAGAGCCTTTGTGACGCATGGTGGAAGCATTGAAAAACTTCGTGTTAGTGTCTCCTTCTTTGAGCCAGAGGTTTCTAGATTTTTGCCTCTAGAATGTCTCTTCCTTAGCCAAGGCATTGTGAAAATTTGAAAGGAGGCTCTTTTCTTCAAGGAAAGTTTTGGCCCTTAGATATCCTCCCTGAATCAAATTTTCCACCCTTTTCAGCTCATCCATCAAAAGTTTTTTCTTGGTAAAGAGGTTGTCGAAGACATCCCTGTTCTAGCATTTCAGCTTGAGTTTGACCGCTTTCAGTTTGAGGAACAGATTCGTGAGAGGGTTTGGATAGAAATACTACTGCCACCATTGGCGAATACACCGCCCTAAATCTGAATGAGTGAACCACATCTTCTCGAACCTGAAAGGGGTTTTGAAGATTTGTTGGGGGTGAGAACAATCCAGAATTAAGGGATTGTAGTCAGAGCCAATTTTTGGGTGGCTATGAATCCTGGCATCACCAAAAACAAAAATGAGTTCTTTGGGTAAGAGAAATCTATCAAGCCAGATTTGGATGTGATGGATTCCGGCTCGTATGTTGCTCCATGTGTAGTTGGACCCTTGGAATGGCATGTCCATTAGCTCATTGTGGTTGACAAATTCGTTGAAGTCTTCTATGCAGCTGCTGGTGATCGGATTGCCTCCTTGTTTATCAAACAAATGGAGGGGAGAATTGAAATCGCCACAAATCATCCATGGAAAGTCTACAAAGTTGTTACACATTGTAGAAATGTTATCCCACAACAATATTTTGTTAACAGGACTATTAGGACTGTAAACATTGGTGGTGATCCACTAGATGTGGGTGTCTTTATTAGTAAACATAATGTTGATGGTTTTGTCTGAGACTGAAAGGACTCACCCTTCAATGATTGTCGGGTCCCATAAATAGAGGAGACCCCTGGAAGCCCCTGTGGAGGGAAAAAATCCAAATTTGTTGTTTTCCCAGATTAAATTGCAGACTTGAGTGCTTCTATTCTCATCAAATTTGGATTCTTGAAGGAACATGATAGTTGGTTTTAGATTTTTCTTACTATTTTAACAGTTCTCTATTTTGCAGTTCCGTTGAGGCCTTTGACATTCCAAGAGACAATCTTCGTTGAGACAATTTGGAGTTTGCTTTGCGACCTCTGCATCTCCCTTGAGATGGAGTTAGTTTGGGTCTAACTTCATCTTCTTCTTAGTGGGTTGTGATGGAGTGTTCGGCAATGGGGCCCAAGGTGGTAGGCACAGTGTCGTCAGCCATTTCGATCTCAGCTACTTTGGAAAATTTCTCAGTATTTGTCAGTTGTCCCCTCCTTTGTTCTTTGTTGACATCTGCTTTGGGTGTGGGATTGGGAGATTTGAGCGGGCTGGAGGTTTGGTGAATGTTGGTGGAGTTAGTCCTAGGGGTAGGCCGATGGGGGGATGAAGAGCGGGAAGGCTGGCACAGGGCAACAGTCTCAGGGGTTTGGGAAAGGGAGCTCTGAGATGGGGGAAGAGGTGGGAAGGGAAGAGGAAGGTGTGAGGGCTCTATGCAACAATATTAAAGTCATAAATAATGGAATTTAAAAAATCCTTTTAGGTTCGAGATTATTATATATTTCTTACATAAAAATTAAATTAATGCAAATTTATGTCTTTTAATAAAATATTAATAATGTAATAATTAATATATATGCACTTATGTTAAAAGTTATTTAAGAATACCTGATTAACTTATGTGATATAGTAAGAGTATGATATTTATTCTATTATTTGTTTCGTATTTATAATATAATATATTTTAGGAAAAATATATATATTTAAATTGTATATTATAAAAAATGTTGAAAGTGATTTTATTTTTGTCTGGAAGTTAGATTTCTTCATAATTATAGTTAATGATTTTTTAATAAAGATACTCCCAAAATGAATTAGGTTAAAATTTAGATTATTGTCCAACAACTTAGACAAGTTGCTGGTTATTATATTAATTGCTTCACAATGTTTTTATGATTTTGTCTTTCATAAATATCAATTTTTTTACATGTTCTTTTATTTAATCTTTTATTTTTTATGATTTATTTATAGAGATCAATTTTTTTCCATTATTTTTTTAGTGAGTTTTAATCTGCCATTGTTACCATTATAACTTTTTGTTGTTTCCGGTAAATTTTTTATATATAGCCGACAATTCTGACACAATATACCCTCCAATTTTATGAGACTAAAAGGATTTTAAATGTAATCTCCACCCTCTAAAAAAACACTTTAACCAATGAATTGAACTAGAGAGGCTAATTTAATTTAATATAAGAATCCAACTCTTTTAATTGAACTAGAGAGGCTAATTTAATTTAATATAAGAATCCAACTCCTTTAAACATACATACACAAAAGGATTAGGCCATGTTAGAATATACTATGGGAGCTTTATATTTATCTTATGAGAGGTCCAAGATTTTAATGTTTCAAGTTTTTTTCCCACTACTATCTCTCGAGGTCCTAAATGGATGAGGTCTATACCAACTAGGATAGGTACCGATGGTAAATTTTCTATCAGGTCTTCTTCGAGATTTTAGGGTTTATATTTTCTTGGGATGTTGAGCAAGGTGCAGCAAAAGTATTGTCATTGTTGTCAACACAGACAGAAATTGATGCAGTTGAAGCAATGGACAAGAATTCAGAAGTCAGTCAGATCAAGTACAGTGAATTTCCAAGAAAACAGAAGTGACCCAGATTCAGAAATTTGCAGAAAAAGACAAGTAAGAAAACTGTCGCGATATCGCGACATGTTTTCTGTCGCGATTTCGCGACAAAAAGGAGGAGAGAGAAAGCACAGCCAAAAATGTCATGATTTCATGACAAAAAGGAGGAGAGAGAAAGCGCAGCCGAAAATGTCATGATTTCGTGACAAAAAGGAGGAGAGAGAAGGCATAGCCAAAAGTGTCACGATTTCATGACATATCGGAGGAGAGAGAAAAATATGGAGAAACTGTCACGATTTCGTGACATGTTTCGGGTAAAGGCGCAGGCAATGAAAAGTGTCACGATTTCGTGACAGGATCGGAGTGGAAGCAACAAGGCGAAAAAGTGTAGCGATTTCGCTACATGTCGGAGTTTCGCTGGCAGAAGCAAAGAAAAAGCGCTAAGTCAAGAAGGTGTAGCGATTTCGCTACAAGTCAAAATGCTAAGTCAAGAAGGTGTAGCGATTTCGCTACAAGTCAAAATGCTAAGTCAACAAAGGTGTAGCGATTTCGCTACAAGTCAAAATGCAAGGCAACAAAGGTGTAGCGATTTTGCTACAAGTCAAAATGCAAGGCAACAAAGGTGTAGCGATTTCGCTACAAGTCAAAATGCAAGGCAACAAAGGTGTAGCGATTTCGCTACAAGTCAAAATGCAAGGCAACAAAGTTGTAGCGATTTCGCTACATGTCTTGATTTCGCTAGTGCATGAAGCAAGAAATGTACGGATGCGAAAGATGTCACGATTTCGTGACATGTTGCATTTTCGTGGGCGAATAGCAAAGAACAACGCTAAGGCAGAAAAGCGTCACGATTTCGTGACATGTTCCGATTTCTGAGGCTTGGAGAAAAGTGTACGATAAAAAGTGTCGACGATTTCGTGACATGTTTCGATTTCTCCGAGGCTTGCGGAGAAAAGTGTACGGTAGAAAAAAGTGTCACGATTTTGTGACATGTTCTGATTTCACTGAGGCTTGCGAAGAAAAGTGTACGGCAGCAAAAAGTGTCATGATTTCGTGACATGTTCCGATTTCGCTGAGGCTTGCGAAGAAAAGTGTATGGCAGAGAAAAGTGTCATGATTTCGTGACATGTTCCATTTTCACGGGTGCAAGTGAAGGAGAGTGCAGGAAAGCGAAAAGTGTCACGATTTCATGACATGTCCCATTTTCATGGGCAAGAGGAAAAAGAGTGAGAGGCTACGAATGTGTCACGATTTGTGACATGTCTCCTTTTGAGGTAGGAGAGAAGAGAGGGAGAAATGTCATGATTTCGTGACATGTTCTATTTTTGTGGGTGCATGCCAAGATAAGGTCGAGGAGGCAAAAAACGTCGTGATATCACGACAGGTCAGGTTTTCACGGTCAACAGTCCAAAAAAAGTCAAATGGGCAGAAATGTCACGATTTCGCGACAGGTAACAGTTTGGCGGGTAAAAGCCGAAGGAGCATGCACGGTGACAGGTGTCAAAAAAGCATAAAGGAAAATCATGCAGCCAGTTACGTAAGAATTAACTAGAGTCAGATCTGTAGTTACACAGTGACAGGTGTTGGAAATGCATTGGAACAGCTGTATATGCATGATTGGAAAAGCATTCGAACAACCGCATATGGAGAATCAAAAATGTATTCGAACAACCGTATTTGTAGAATTCGAACAGTCGAATATGCAGGATCGTAAAAGCATTCGAACAGTCGTATATGCAGAATCAAAAATGTATTCGAATAGCCGTATTTACAGAATTCGAACAACCGTATATGCAGGATCGTAAAAGCATTCGAACAGTCGTATATGCAGAATCATAAGCGCATTCGAACAGTCTTAATTGTAGAATTCGAACAGCCGCTTATGGAGAAGAGAAAATAATTCGAACAGTTAGAGTATGTCATTCGACTGCATGCAGGATTAGAAAAGTGATAGAAGACGAGGAGTCTCGATGAGGAAAAGGGGTTATAAAAGGACAGTCATGCAGAGAATTATGTTGCTGCTGTTAGAGTGAAATTACAGTGAAAAGAGGGTTAGAAGAGGGCCAAGAGAGAAATAAGCAGAGCCGTGAGTGTGTGCAGAGTGTGTTTAATTGCAGACCAGTCAGGGTTGTGTAAACAGTGAAGACATTTTTATGTCATTTTAAATTGCTCAGAATTGCAGTCCAAGTTGGTGCTTGGTACTAGGGGTTGGTGCTCCTATCTGTTGCAGCAGAAAATTAAGGGGTTGGTGCTCCTTCCAGTAGATGCTGGTAAAGTGTTTGTAAAATTGGTATTTTGCAAAGACTGGATTTGGATTGGAGTCCAAGCAGTCATTTTTGAGGAGTAGCCAAATTGGTGAACCTCGGTATATTGTGTGTTGTGGTGTGCTCTCTTGTTCAATTTGCTTTTCTGGTTTTCAAGTTCTCTTTGCTTCAATTTTAAATGCTGTAGATTTGAATTTTAATAGCTACACTGATTCACCCCCCCTCTCAGTGTCATTGTGTGAATATCAATTGGTATCAGAGCAAGGTTTCTTGAACAAGCTTAATCAGCTAAGGTGATCTTGGAAGAAACACAATGGCAGGCGGTGAAGGATTCTCATCCAACAAAGCTCCCTTGTTCGATGGAACTAATTACACTTTCTGGAAACTCAGGATGCAGACATATCTGAGTGCATTGGGATACGACATTTGGGATTCTGTAGATAGTGGATACACAACACCCACTACTCCTCCAACAGATACTGCTGAGAAGAAAAAATTTGAGAACAACTCCAAAGCAAAGAATGCCATAATGTGTGGGCTTGTAGACAGTGAACTGATAAGAGTCATGAGCTGTAAATCGACAAAAGACATGTGGGATAAACTGAAGAGCATCCATGAAGGAGACAACAAGATCAAGGAAGCCAAGCTGCAAACTCATCGAGCACAGTTCGAAGCACTACAAATGAATGAAGATGAGAACATAGAGGCTTATATGCTGAGAGTCAATGGAATCATTAATGCAATCAGAGGACTCGATGAAGAAATTGATGATGCAATTGTCATGAAAAAGGTTCTCAGAACACTTCACAAAAGATTTAACTCCAAAGTTTCTGCAATAGAAGAGGCGAAAGATCTAAACAATTTCAGCATGGATGAGATGCATGGTTCCCTGACTGCATACGAAATGAGAATAGGACAAACTAAGTCTATAGACAGAGAAGCTGCTTTTAAAGCACACAAGAATATAAAAGCTGAACATGAATCTGAGGATGAAGAGACACTTGATGAAACAGAAGCTAATTTTGTTCGAAAACTCACAAAGGGAAAAGGAAAATATAGAGGAAAGCTACCTTTTAAGTGCTTCAATTGTGGAGGAGTCGGTCATTTTGCAGCCAAATGTCCAATGCATGAGAAAACCAAAAATGGTGAAGGGTCACACCAAGAAAAAGGTGACTGGAAGAAGAAACAAAATTTCAGAAAGAACAACTTCAAGAAGAAAAGCTTCATATCCAAGAATGTCAGCACTTCTGAAGAAAGCTCAGGTGAGGATTTTGAAGAAGAAACAGGTGAAGCTCTGTTCATGGCACTTGAAGAAGAAAGAACAGAGGAAAATCGGGAAGGTGATGAAAACTTTAAGGATGAGGCTGAAGTGTATCTGGAAGGAGAATTGGTTGCTGCACTTGAAGAGTTGAGTGCAGAAAGGAAAAAGAATAAAAAATTTTCAAAGAAACTAGAGGATGCCACTGACATAATAAACAATCTGAAAATACAGACAGAGGAATTCAAGAAAATGTCTGAAGTTCTTGATGAACAATTAACTGTAAAGACAGTTGAATGCAGCAAGCTAGAAGAAGACATTGTTAAGTTAAGGATGCAGCTAGAGGAGATGAATAGGAAATTGAGCTATTTTCATAAGTTTGAAGAAAGTACTGTAAAGCTGGATAAAATGTTAAATAACCAAAGGCCTTCCGGCATCAAATTTGGTTTAGGCTTCGATGAAGGAGAATCATCAAAGGGTTCAAAGGCCTTAAATGTAGAACCCATAAAGAAAGAAGAAAAGATCAGGGTTGATCAAGAAAAAACAAATCATGCCAAAGAAAGCAATAATGCCAGACTCAAGAAGAGTACTGACAAAGATGGATTCACAAAAGTCACACATTCAAGAAGGAGAAGATTCATGGCTCCTACTTCAAACTGGCAAAGACCTGCACCCAGGTTTAATCATTCCTTTTCTGGTTATTGTTTTAAATGCAATGCTTATGGCCATAAGATTTCAGATTGCAGTCATAATGTACCTCAAAGGAATTTCACCAGTAGAAATATTTTTTCTCCTTTAATGAATTATGCAGTTGAATGTTATAATTGTCATAATTTTGGACATATTGCAAGAAACTGTAGAAGCACTTTTGCATCAAAGAATTATCAGGGTAGAAAATCTAAACCAAATGGGTTGAACCAAAACAAGAAATTTCCTGAAAAACAGGCACATGCTAATGAAAGGGCACAGGCAAAACAAGTAGCAAAATCTGCTATCAAACCAGAATGGAAAGAAAAGGAATCTTTGATTGTTCAGACTGCCTTTAAAGCACAGAACAAATCTGCACCTTGGATACTTGACAGTGGATGCTCCAGTCACATGACAGGTGACAAGCAAAAATTTGAGAAGTTACAGAATTATGAAGGTGGTTCTGTGAAATTTGGAAATAATGATGGAGCAAAGATAGTTGGAAAAGGATCAGTCAAGATCAGTGATGGAAAGATAAAATCAAAAGAAGTCTTGTTTGTGATTGGTCTAAAGCACAACTTGCTGAGTGTAAGTCAAATCTGTGACCGAGGTCATGAAGTCATTTTTAAGAAGGAGGGCTGTGAAGTGAGAAAAGCACACAGTGGGAAACTGATAGCTACTGGATCAAGGACTTCTGGTAATCTATATACTCTCTTAGAAACTACAGAAGGAACATGCTTGATTGGACAGGAAGATGAAAATTGGCTATGGCACAAGAGGCTCGGTCATATTAGTTTTGACAATCTGGAAAAAATAAGTTCAAAAAGAGCAGTAAGAGATATACCAACCATTGGCAAACCAGTAAATAGCATCTGTGCTTCATGTCAAAAAGGAAAGCAAACCAGATCCACATTTAAATCAAAGGAATACTTCACCAGCAAACCGTTGGAGATAATTCATACTGATTTGTGTGGACCCATGAGAACTCAAAGCATAAATGGTGACAAATACTTTATGTTGTTCATAGATGACTACTCCAGGATGACATGGGTATTATTTTTAAAGATTAAATCAGATGCCTTTGAGATGTTTAAGATTTTTAAAAAATAGGTTGAAAATCAAACTGGAAAGAGGATTAAATGCCTAAGATCAGACAGAGGGGGAGAGTTTATTTCAGAAGAATTTGCAGAATACTGTCAAAAATATGGGATAAGAAGACAGTTTTCAGCAGCAAGGACACCTCAACAGAATGGTGTTGTAGAAAGGAAGAACAAGACAGTGCAGGAAATGGCACGGACAATGCTGGCTGAGAACAAAATAGCTGACAGATTTTGGAAAGAGGCAGTCCATACTGCAGTTTACATTCAAAACAGGTGCATGCTAAGACCGCATGAAAGCAAAACACCGTATGAGCTGTGGTTCGGCAGAAAGGCAACTGCAAGATATTTCAAAGTATTTGGCAGCAAGTGCTACATCAAACGGACTGAAGATAATCTCGGTAAATTTGAAGATAGAGCTGATGAAGGTATTTTTCTTGGTTACTCAACAAAAAGCAAAGCCTACACATGTTACAACAAGAGGCTAAAGAAAATTGTTGAGAGTGCTGATGTTAAAGTTGATGAAGGTAGAGAGCAAGAAATTTCTTATCAAGAAAAATACCCTATTTATGAAGAAGTCATTGAAGGAGATGATGAAAAGGAAATAGAAGAGAATCAGAAAATTGATCCAGATGTTTTAAAAACTGACTCAGAGGAAGAAGAAAACAAGAAATTTAAAACAGGCAGCTGGCAGAAAAATCATCCCAGTGAACAGATTATTGGGGACCCCACTGATGGTATTCAGACAAGAAGAGCGGTAGTGCGGAACTATTCTCTGTTATCTAGCATTGAACCTAAAAATGTTGCCGAAGCAAGCACAGATGAAAGTTGGATGAAGGCAATTAATGAAGAACTAGATCAGATTGAGAAAAACAAAACCTGGGAATTAGTACCTCGGCCAACAAATAAAAACATAATTGGCACTAAATGGATTTTTCGAAATAAATTAAATGAAGATGGACAGGTTGTCAGAAATAAGGCAAGATTGGTCTGTAAAGGCTATGCTCAGGTTGAAGGCATTGATTTTGAGGAAACCTTTGCACCGGTAGCCAGACTAGAGGCAATCAGAATGTTTCTGGCTTTAGCAATCCATAAAAACTTCAAAGTATATCAAATGGATGTAAAATCAGCATTTCTGAATGGAAAACTGGAAGAAGAGGTTTACATTGAACAGCCAGATGGCTTCCAACTTGGTGACAATCCAGATTTTGTTTGCAGGTTAAAGAAAGCATTATATGGTTTGAAACAGGCACCCAGAGCATGGTATGCAAGGCTAGATAACTATCTAATTAAACAAGGGTTCAAGAAAGGTTTGGTGGACAACAATTTATATGTCAAAACAGAGAAGGGCCATCTTATTGTTCTTGTTGTTTATGTAGATGATATAATATTTGGCAGCAGCATGGATGAATATTGCAAAGACATATCAACTAAAATGAAGAAAGAATTTGAGATGTCTATGATTGGTGAACTTTCTTATTTCCTAGGACTGCAGGTCAATCAAAATGAAAAGGGCATTTTTATTTCTCAAGTTAAATATGTAAAAGAAATGCTGAAAAAGTTCACAATGGAAGATAGTAAACCTGTTAGCACTCCCATGACAACAGTCGCAAGTTGAGCAAGGATGATAAATCTCCAGATGTAGATCAAACAATGTACAGGTCTATGATTGGAAGCCTGTCGTATTTAACAGCCACTAGACCAGATATATTACAGGCAGTATGCATGGTTGCAAGATTTCAGGCTAGTCCCAAAGAAACTCATGTGACAGCTGTAAAGAGGATCTTCAAGTACCTCAAGGGTACTATGGATTATGGGTTGTGGTACCCAAAAGGTAAAGACTTCACTTTGATTGCATATTCTGATGCAGATTGGGTAGGATGTATTGATGACAGAAAGAGTACCAGTGGAGGAGCATTTTATCTTGGAGACAGGCTGGTAGCATGGCACAGCAAGAAACAAGAATCAGTCTCTCTATCCACAAGCAGAGGCGAGAATACATTGCAAGCAACAACATGCTGTACACAGATATTATGGATGAGACAAACGTTGAAAGATCTTGGTATTCACTTCAAAGAGCCAATATCAATAAAATGTGATAACACTAGTGCTATCAACATATCCAAGAATCCGGTTATGCATTCTAGAACCAAACATATTGCGATCCGGTATCATTTCTTGAAGGATAAAGTTGCTGAAGGAGAGGTCAAATTGGACTTTGTTCCAACTACAGAGCAGGTAGCTGATATATTCACAAAACCATTGCCCAAGGAAGTTTTTGAGTACCTTCGAAATAAGTTGGGAGTGGTCACAATTCCCAAGAACTGACTATCATTTGGGATCACATTCTCAGGGGGTGCATTTATGCCTATACTTATAGTTTTGCTTATATTTATGATTTTTGCTAACTATAACAACATTTGTCTGAGAGTGGTGTGCATAGACTCAGGGGGAGTCTGCAATAGCCCTTTGGTATTATTGTCAAAGGGGGAGAAGAATTACAGGAGAGTGCATAAGTGTTGCCAACAATTCCAAAGGGGGAGATTGTTGAGCAAGGTGCAGCAAAAGTATTGTCATTGTTGTCAACACAGACATAAATTGATGCAGTTGAAGCAATGGACAAGAATTCAGAAGTCAGTCAGATCAAGTACAGTGAATTTCTAGGAAAACAGAAGTGACCCAGATTCAGAAATTTGCAAAAAAAGACAAGTAAGAAAACTGTCGCGATATCGCGACAAAAAGGAGGAGAGAGAAAGCACAGCCGAAAATGTCATGATTTCATGACAAAAAGGAGGAGAGAGAAAGCACAGCCAAAAATGTCATGATTTCATGACAAAAAGGAGGAGAGAGAAGGCACAGCCAAAAATGTCACGATTTCGTGACATATCGGAGGAGAGAGAAAAATATGGAGAAACTGTCACGATTTCATGACATGTTTCGGGTAAAGGACGCAAGCAATGAAAAGTGTCACGATTTCACGACAGGATCGGAGTGGAAGCAACAAGGGAAAAAGTGTAGTGATTTCGCTACATGTCAAAGTTTCGCTGGCGAAGCAAAGAAAAAGCGCTAAGTCAAGAAGGTGTAGCGATTTCGCTACAAGTCAAAATGCTAAGTCAAGAAGGTGTAGCGATTTCGCTACAAGTCAAAATGCTAAGTCAAGAAGGTGTAGCGATTTCGCTACAAGTCAAAATGCTAAGTCAAGAAGGTGTAGCGATTTTGCTACAAGTCAAAATGCAAGGCAACAAAGGTGTAGCGATTTCGCTACAAGTCAAAATGCAAGGCAACAAAGGTGTAGCGATTTCGCTGCATGTCAAAATGCAAGGCAACAAAGTGTAGCATTTCAAAGTGTAGCGATTTCGCTACATGTCTTGATTTCGCTAGTGCATGAAGCGAGAAATGTATGGATGAGAAAGATGTCACATTTCGCACATTCTGTAAAAAAAAAGCTCATGATTTTGACATGTTCCAATTTCACTGAGGCTTGCGGAGAAAAGTGTACGGTAGCAAAAAGTGTCATGATTTCGTGACATGTTTCGATTTCGCTGAGGCTTGTGGAGAAAAGTGTACGGAAGCAAAAGTGTCACGATTTCGTGACATGTTCCGATTTCTAGCTTAGAGAAAAGGGAAGAAAAGTGTCACGATTTCGTGACATGTTCTAATTTTGCTGAGGCTTGCGGAGAAAAGTGTACGGCAACAAAAAGTGTCACGATTTCGTGACATGTTCCATTTTCACGGGTGCAAGTGAAGGAGAGTGCAGGAAAGCGAAAAGTGTCATGATTTCGTGACATGTCCCATTTTCATGGGTAAGAGGCAGAAAAGAGCGAGAGGCTGCGAATGTGTCACGATTTCGTGACATGTCTCATTTTCACGGGTAGGAGACAAAAAAGAGCTGGAGGCAGCAAATGTGTCACGATTTCGTGACATGTTCTATTTTTTGTAGGTGCATGCCAAGATAAGGTCGAGGAGGCAAAAAACGTCGTGATATCGTGACAGGTCAAGTTTTCACGATCAACAGTCCAAAAAAAGTCAAATGGGCAGAAATGTCACGATTTCGTGACAGGTAATAGTTTGGTGGGTAAAAGCCGAAGGAGCATGCACGGTGATAGGTGTCAAAAAAGCATAAAGGAAAATCATGCAGCCAGTTACGTAAGAATTAACTGGAGTCAGATCTGCGATTACACGGTGACAAGTGTTGGAAATGCATTGGAACAGCTGTATATGCATGATTGGAAAAGCATTCGAACAACCGCATATGGAGAATCGAAAATGTATTCGAACAGTCGTATTTGCAGAATTTGAACAGCTGTATATGCAGGATTGTAAAAGCATTCGAACAGCCGCATATGGAGAATCAAAAATGTATTCGAACAGCCGTATTTGTAGAATTCGAACAGTCGTATATGCAGGATCGTAAAAGCATTCGAACAACCGTATATGCAAAATCATAAGCGCATTCGAACAATCTTAATTGCAAAATTCGAACAGACGCTTATGGAGAAGAGAAAAGAATTCGAACAATTAGAGTATGTCATTCGACTGCATGCAGGATTAGAAAAGTGATAGAAGACGAGGAGTCTCGATGAGGAAAAGGGGTTATAAAAGTACAGTCATGCAGAGATTCAGGTTGCTATTGTTAGAGTGAAATTACAGTGAAAAGAGGGTTAGAAGAGGGCCAAGAGAGAAATAAGCAGAGCCGTGAGTGTGTGCAGAGTGTGTTTAATTGCAGACCAGTCAGGGTTGTGTAAACAGTGAAGACATTTTTATGTCATTTTAAATTGCTCGTAATTGCAGTCCAAGTTGGTGCTTGGTACTAGGGGTTGGTGCTCCTATCTGTTGCAGCAAAAAATTAAGGGGTTGGTGCTCCTTCCAGTAGATGTTGGTAAAGTGTTTGTAAAATTGGTATTTTGCAAAGACTGGATTTGGATTGGAGTCCAAGCAGTCATTTTTGAGGAGTAGCCAAATTGGTGAACCTCGGTATATTGTGTGTTGTGGTGTGCTCTCTTGTTCAATTTGCTTTTCTGGTTTTCAAGTTCTCTTTGCTTCAATTTTAAATGTTGTAGATTTGAATTTTAATAGCTACACTGATTCACCCCCCCTCTCAGTGTCATTGTGTGAATATCATGGGAGGCAACACATTTCTTATTGATCAAACTTTCTATCCATTGTGGTTGTTATCGTTATTATATTAAAATCGCTCTCTATTTTAAAAGACTGAAATGCGTCTTCTATATTTAAGGTCAATTTTCTATAGCCCTTTTAGAATAAAGAGCGAGAGGCTACAAGAGAAGAGAAAGCCACCTCTCCTAAAGAAAGAATGAAAAAGCAAGCTCAAAAATTGAAAATCTTATATTATATATGTGTGCTCTCTATTTTGAAATGGGTGGAGATCAATCTGCCCTTTTGATTTAATGGGAAACTTCAATTTTGAGGTTGAACAAAAATGGTATGGAATGGTATTGTCCCCTCTGAACGTATATTATTTTGAATTTTGTTTCTCCCACATTCAAAAGGTATTAACCTATCTGGTTGGCCCATGATTCATTCATTGGGGGTAGAATCAAACGATAAAGAAAAGGTAGAGTCCCCTCCCATTGTATAGACTCAATAAACTAGAGACGATAGATGACCCCATGAAAAAGCATTAGAAAAGATAGCTCAAAAGCCCCTTTTTAAAAGACAGAGAGGTGAGCCCTCTCCTTATGAATATTTGAGTCCCTGACGACTTTTTAGAGGAAGGCACGCTGCACTCACTTTTATTGTACTGGTTGGAAACAAAGGGTGGATCCCCTCCATATGTAGACAAAAAATATTATGGAACTTATTTGAGAGGATGAACCTCTCTATCTATAATCCTTTGACCTCAAATATCACTTATTTCCAAAAAAAAAAAAAACTGAAGGCTTTAAATAGATAAACGACTGATACTTATTTAAAATGGAGAGGTCATAACCTCAAAAATGACAAAACAACTTATTTATTCACAATGTTAAGAAGAAAACCTTTTTGAATGCTCTCTATTTTCAAAAGGAGGAAAAGACCTGCTTAATAAATCCATTTACTAAATTCCAAATAAAAAATATGTGCTCTCTCTATTTTAAAAGGGCTACCAGTCCTTCTTAGAAGAATGTTCCACTTGATCAACTTAAGACATCGATCTAACATTTTAAAGGTAATGAAGGCGTGAGAAGATGTGAGACTTGTGTTTGGTACTCCCTTAATTACCAATCCTACTACCCTGATAGAAGTTCAATTGCTAACACACCCTTCATCTGGTAGAGTATAGGATTCATCAAAACACATATAGAAATATGGACTAGCGGCTACCTCCTCCCCATACACAACTCGAAAAACTACTATAGTAACTTCAACCCTGGGATTCACTGTATCTGATAAAACCAACCATGAATTTAATGCTTCTTCCCTAATAAAAACATTATATGCTTTTAAAGCTCTATTTGCGGACTCTCAATGGAATAATTAGGACCATACTGAATATAAAACTCCACTTGATGATCAGAACAATAAAGAGAGGTACTAACATCGATTGGGCTTATAAAGGACATTTGAGTCGAGAACCTTTAAAAGGTTTTGAAATTTCAAACTCTTTGAAAAGAGAGGGCTTCGATTCTCTCTTGTCAAAGGGCTTTAAAATACTCTTCCTATTTTTCACCCAGATCATCATTTGATGGGACGTAGGAGTACATTCCTCTCATGGCATGGACCTAATTCATCTATTTTTCCTTATAGAGCACCCTCACTCGTAAATCAAGGATATAAATCATCCCCCTTAGAGATTTTAAGAGCTGAGATCGATCTCAAATAAATAATTTAGAGAGTTGTCGCATATCGGTATGCCCGCTTCTTCTTCATATTTTTCTATACATTAATTCCATAAAATCCATTTTATTCCCATTATTGATGTACCAAAAATGATAATAGGAGCTATACCATGCGATCGAGTCGAGTCTCTTATATACGTATTAACAACTGGACCCCACTCTTCTCATTTTGGGAGTCTCTTATATACGTATTAACAACCTGAGGCTATCTCTATAAGGTTGAACAACAACTCAAATCTTTAAAGGCTTTTAAAATGTTTTGAGAATATTGGGGTGGGTCAATCCCCATCCTTCTAAGTTCATACTTCTGGGTTATATTCACATAAAATGTCACTACAAAGGGTTTGGGCAATCCACCTTTTAAAATAGAAGGGAGAGGGATTCCCTTTTAAAATAGAGATGCCAGTTGGACCTTAATTAAAAAAGAGCCCCTCTCCTCTCCCATTATAAATACATTGGTAAGGAGGGGTAATATGAAAGTGTGTAAACTATAAAAACGAGTCAAGATAGATTGACTCATACTAACACTTTTATGTAATAACTCTACCAAAGGAGATCCTATTATAGGAATAGCCTTAGGAACACCGGTCATGATTTTGACCACCCAATAACCAATTTGATCCCAGGGTAAAGAATAACCAGTTACACCGAAAGATACGGTTAGTACAGCCAGAATTACACCCGTAACCCAAGTTAATTCACGAGGTTTTTTAAATCCACCTGTGAGATAAACACGGAATACGTGCAAGATCATCATTAGAACCATCATACTTGCCGACCATCGATGAACGGATCGGATTAGCCAACCAAAGTTCACTTCGAGAAAAATATTCTATAAATATCGGACGATAGTAAAAAGTCATGGCAAAACCAGTAGCTACTTGTACTAAAAAACAAGTCAGTGTGATCCCCCCTAGACAATAAAATATATTCACATGAGGAGGAACATATTTACTAGTGATATCATCTGCAATCGCCTGAATCTCGAGACGCTCTTCGAACCAATCGTATACTTTATTGAGATAGGTAAACTTAAATTCCCCCTCTGAAAACCGTACATGAGAATTTCCTTTCATACGGCTTAAACAAGAACACCCAAATACCTTTTTGAACGAATATATTAATTGTAAAATCTCGAGATACTCGATACTTCGTTCCCTGGGGATATGAATGAATAAAATTAGTAATAATCCAGGATCTCTTGCAATAAGAAGGAAGACTTTGTAATGCTCAAATTTCAAGTTGGCTCATTTTTATGCAGAATAAATTGCTATAGGCCTTTTGAACAATCTTTTATCCTATTCGTGATATAAATTACTTAGAGAACAAATAGTATCGACGATCAATAGGAATTATCTTGTTGAGATCTCAACAGATGAATCAATCTGAACCTCAGATTTAGATTCTACCCCGATAATTTGATTAAATTCCAAAAGGTTCTCTGGGTAATAACCTTTTAATTGAATTATTGCTCACTTAATGAAATAAGATAACTAAGAGAAATGAGATAGTATCTCATTTCTTCAGCCAGAGCCAGCAGAAGAAGGAGGAGAGATCCCTCAATTTCTGATCATACTTCTTTCAAGTTATTACAAATCTGGTGACGAGGTCCAAGTGACAGGTACAAACCATAGTTTAGATCTTCTTGAATATATCTATTCCTCGTGCTCCAAATATTAACTTTTTGATCAATATCTAATGAGGTAGGACCATATTTATGAAGATAATAGAATGGTCTTTTGTACTAGTGTATAGATCAATTTTAATAAGTCACACACCTATATTCTAAAAATCCTTAGATAAAAGCAGGGAAGGCCTTTCTTTAATAATAAAAATGAGGAGAAAAAGAACAAAAATGAGTTTTCCACTCTATCTAGAACTTTGGGTGGTTCTCGAAAGAAAATAGCAAAAGAGATTATCCCTAAGGTCGATACTAAAAGGAATGTATAAACCAATTCTTCCATATATTTGATCATAGTTTACAATTATGGTGATACCTTTCATACTAATTATGATATTTAAGAAAAATATAAGAAATAAAAATAATTTGATTCTTAGTGAGAATGAATATTTGGTGGAATCTCTCGGAGCAATGTCATATTATATGACTTATCTTTTAGTAGTCAGATCCCCCAATTTTTGGCACCAAATTCTACTTGAGCATCCAAATCCGGACCAATACCAGCAAAAATATATCTAAATAGGGTTCTAGCACCATGCCAAATGTGCCCAAAATAGAAAATAAGAGAAAATGTAGCATGTCCAAAAGTAAACCAACCCCTTGAACTACTACAAAAGACACTGATTTTAAAGTAGCACAATCTAATTCAAAAATTTAATCATGCGTCTAGCATATTTTTTAACTATAGTAGGATCACCAAAACTGACCTCGTCAAGTTCACCCCCATAGAACTCAATAGTTATACCTACTTGTTCAACACTATACTTTGATTGTACTCTCTTAAAAGGAGCATCAAATTTCATAATTCCTTCATCAACTAGAATAGATTTGCTAATATACCTAATAAACTTGTTGTAATATGATGAGGAGCTATTCCTATGGGAATAAAATGATCAAAATCTTGAACCCCCCACACTGGATTTACAGGTTGTATTTTTCCAGTTAGCCCATAAGGATCAGACACCCATATTTTGAAACCATACAAACCCATTACATGAAATGCTCTGAATTCGAAGCAAGCTACTCTTGAGAGGAATAAATGAATTCTAAAGATCCTAGGAAAATCTAAATAAGGTTTTTCCATATGTTAATCAATGAATATGTCTAGATCCCAATATACCCAATGCCAGATAGCTGCTAAAAAATACAAGCTGAAAAACACAATATGTGCTCTAGCCACACATTCATAACTCCAAATACCTATATTAATTACAGTTTATCCGGTGATGCTCCATCCACCCCATGAATTCTTTATTCCTAAACGAGTCATAAAAGGTATAACGAACATACCTTGTCTACACATTGGATCAAGAACAGGATCAGATGGATCGAAAACTGCTAATTCATAAAGAGCCATTGAACCAGCCCAACCAGAAACTAGAGCTGTATGCATTATATGCACAATGATTAACTGACCAAGATCATTCAATACAATGGTATGAATGTGATACCAAGGAAAACCCCTAAAAATACCCCTTTATCAAGAAAATTAGACACTATTAAAGGCAGTTTTCTCGCATTGGAGAATATCATGCTATGGAACTAAACCTTTATCTCAAATGTGAATATCTATTCGAGGCTATTAATGGAACAACTTCAAAACAATTCTATTCATAATAGCAGTAAGGATAAGTGGAAATATTTTATCATTTGTATGTACTAATAGACGATGTGGGAATTGGTCCCATTTCTACCATTGATCAAACATAATCAAACTTACATTTTGAAGTGTGGAGTGAGAAAGAAGGAATGTCAAGGTTTTTAAAAGAAGATGACCTCTAAATATAAATAAGAGACATAGAAATTTTTATCATCCTGACATCAAGCTATTTTTTTGCAAGGCTTCCCCTATAGTATCGTCACTACAGTAGAGTTTAAATACCAAGTTTGGGATGGATTGGTGTGGTTCCTCTATGCCTGGGACACCAAAATCTCAAACCATGAATGAGGAAGGGTATAAAACAAAAAGCATATTCACTAGTAATTGTGAGGTTCCAATATTGCAAGGGACACCTCTTTTCTTTGCATTCTCTATGGGTAGAGAACCCTCCTATGCTCCTCTGGGTGCATTATTTATCTTCCAATAAAAGAATAAAGTAATCCAGTCCAAATGTGAAACCGATTCAAGTTCATCATAACTTAGCTTATCAAATGGCAAAGGATACTCCTAATTTGATAAGTAGTTTTCTTAATTTTCTATTCATTGGAATCTCCCAAGATCTCATATCTTTATCTTTTCTATAAAAAATCATAAAAAATAAAAAATAATACATACCAACTTTTTAATATTGAGTTGGAAACAATATTAATAATAAAAAACAATTAAATTCTATTATTGCTCAATAAAATCGAGTCGGTCATTTAGAAATAACGTTCAAATCTTTTAGTCTGTTAGGATGCCTCAGCTACATACATCACTGCACTTCCACTTGACACCTATCAAAATGATAAACGACTCATCTCGTCATTCCCTTATCTTGAATTCTACTTTTGTAGTGTATTTTGATCCCCTATAAGGATCATGAACCCGTCATTCCCCCAGTCGTGTTCACGACCAGAGGCTCATGGGGAAGTAAGAATAGGAGAGCACTCGTCTTGGATTCTTAAGAGAATGGAGCCCCAAGCACCTGTGTTACAACGCCTGGAAGCCCATCTGACAGCGGAGAAATCCCTGGCGCCTACTATACTCAGGAAACTTTACGAGATAATGCGGCTCTTTATGATCGATTGGTTAGCGAAAAATCTTTCTCGGATAGACCTTACCTTTATTTAAAAACAAAACAGAACCTTGAAATCCTCTCTATTTTACCAAAAAAAAATTTACAATATTTATTTTATTGAATTAAGGTAAAGCAATGTCAGAAACAACTAATCTCTTTGAATAAACAAAGATATTTCACAAACTAGTTATTATGGGTAGCTCTTACAAAGAATCAGACTAATGACATATACAATACTTTTATTCCCTATGTAGATGCTAAATAGTAAGTTTTCATCCTTTAAAAACTATGAGTGTAAGAAAAGTATTCGTTGATAAAATACCACCCTAAGATGATTATCTCATGGCTACTATAACGAATCAAATCATATGGTTTTATTTTTTTATCTCTTTTACTCTTACACACTATCGAAGTTGGAAAGATAAAAAAAATCAGTAATTTACCATAGAAACCATTGAGGAAAGATTCCTCGAAAAGTTAAAAATTAGTAATCCTTAACTTTATATTGTGGAAGAAATTAAAAAGAATAACGGGTTTCACCTTGAAGGCTAGATACTACATCGTGATGAAACTAGGAATTAGCAAGAGGATATGGTAGAATTCCAATTTGTTAATTTTGAATGTTTTACCATCTTTATAGCCTTTGGCTTAAACATTGCACCCAATAGTAATATTGTGGAGTACAAGGATCTTATCCAAATATTTCTGGTCAGTCAACATTTAAGCATTCAACATACTAAAGCTTAATGAAATTGTCAAATTCTTTAAAGTTAATAAAGTTAAACTATACAATATAAATATAACTTCTTTTTTAAAGAATTGCAAATTATGCTTACTTCATGCCAGACAAATGTGTCTGCCTTAATTGCAAAGGATGCAAGCAAGTGTAATTTCTTTCCATAGAACTATTCTATAGGGCATCTCTTTGAATTTATTGCTTTTTATAATTAATTATATGAAATTAAAATTAATTATATTATTACCTTAATATTGTAACAATTTAATTATTATACATATACCTACTAAATTTATAATAAAAAAATGCAACAAATTAAATTAATTGCATTTATTGTATCGGTATGCCTTTACTTGACCTTGAATGCACATTTTTATGTCTCGAAAAACACTCATTTGTCCAACTCATATGACTATCAGATTTTATGTAAGAGAAATTAATAAGTTTTAAAAATCTTACATATTACTTTCGACTCTAAACATAGTCTGCTCCTTTCATATACATGATCAAGAATATTAATACAACCAGCAATTTCAAAGATGCAAAACACGTGGCTTTGCCGTATGACTTGAATCTAATTACACAGCATTGACATTTAAAAGAGAAAGAAAATAAATAAATAAAATCGGACCCAGACAATTGTTAGACGTGGGCAATCTGTTGTTGCTTCTATGCCTCCTGTGCTCAGTCGGGTTCCCTGACAATAAATTGAACACAGGAGATATAATCCTCTTTTCTTATCATCAGAGAAGTTGAAACGTGTATCCATAGTCCACATTCGTTCATGGTTGACCAAATTTGTGCAACTTCTAAACGTCGCGTCCATTTGATCTTTCGTTCAAGGATTCTTTCTAAATTTCAGCCGCTCCACATCTACTCGAGTTCGTAAAATTCACCACAGCTGGCATAATACGAACGTGGCCGTCAAATTACTTGTGGCCTACTCCTCTACTTGGGCCAGAAGGCAGTTTATTGATAGAAAAAATCTTTATAGTCTTGACGGGGCCAGCATTGATAAATCCATGACCGACATATGCTGTTGCTCCCTCACTAGTCTTCACAGGAGTAGCCTCAACATATGCGTGGCCGACTCCAGGACTTGGACCAGAAGGAAGTTTATTCTTCAATATGCTTTCTTTCAAAGTAGCCTTCACAGGTCCCGCATTAATATATGCATGGCCTACTCCATGACTTGAACCAAAAGGAAGTTTACTAATCTTCAACGCCCTGGATTTCTCTACCATGTGACCACCTCCCGTCTTATCACAGCCTACATCGACTATGCTCCCGATGCGTTTAGGAGCTAGATTTTTCACTTTGAGTGTTCTACCTCCATAAGTGGCTTCAATATGCAACGCTAGCACAATGAAAAGAATCAGCGCTGGAAGCTGTCTCATGGTCGAATACATGCTCTAACTCTTGATTCTAATAACTCTTCCCACGCGGAGAAGTAGAATCTATTATTGTTTCTGGTATACAGAAACAAGATCGCTGAAATTTTAGTTGGTCGACGACGTGAAAGAATGCAAATGACTAGTTGCTCTTCTTTGGTGGAGATGGAAGCAACGCAAAGGTAAATATAAAGCGAAGGATCGCTTCTTTGACTATTGAATGCCAAAGTGGAAATTTGGGTTATTCAAAACACGCGACGGGCTCGAATTGTGTTTGTCCGAGTCAGTGGAGCCTGGTTTTGCGTCAGGCGTGAATCGTGATGATCAACACTCCAAGCCCCCTTTCAACGAGCGCAATGTCCGTCGCAAGACTAAAACCATTACGACTCTGAAAAGAACTGTATATTAGCATTATTGAATGTGGACTCGAAACCGGTTGCCGATTACGTAGAGTAGCTTATTTGAGTAGGACGAGAATTAAAAGTCTATTAAATTTATAAGTCAAACCTGCGACAGGCAGCGCATATCAATTGTCCACATAAATGGGCCAAAAACAAAGTTGTGACTTTTGCTTCAATTTAGGCAAATCATGAATCGAAACAAAGTTGTGACTTTTGCTTCAATTTAGGCATATCATGAATCGAAACCTAGATGAAAAGTCTATTAAATTTATAAGTCAAACCTGCGACAGGCAGCGCATATCAATTGTCCACATAAATGGGCAAAAAACAAAGTTGTGACTTTTGCTTCAATTTATGCAAATCATGAATCGAAACCTAGGAGCATCTATTAGGTTGCTTGAAATTAAAATCAACTACACTTTAATTTTAGGGTATGTTGTTAGTATTAGTAATAGGTTTAAATTTTAGGGGTATGTTGTTAATTTTAGTAAATGTAGTAGCTCGTGTTAAATTTTTTGATTGTACGTAGATCAGTTTTAGTAAATGTAGCAATCCTTGTTAAATTCTTTGATTGTACGTCAGATCAACGACGAAGGTATAAACATACCAACGCGGAGCTACCTGAATAGGCTGTTGTTGGGAACAGTCCCTGTTTGAACCAAACTACCAATGAAACAAATATATTATTAAGAACAATCTTTATGATTTGAACTCTACACTTAACAAAATGATTATAACCGTTCTTTGTTTCTTCTTAAATGGAAATCATTAATGTGCGATGGTAAGCTCAAAGTTGGTAATATAGGTCATTGGGCTGAAAGATAAATAATTCTTTATTTTTTATTTATTTCTAAATGGAAGCCATTATGTGCAATAGTAAGCTGAAAGTTAGATAATATCTAGGTCCGGAGGTTGAAAGATAAATAAGGCTTTCAATAATATAATCTTATGCATTCACATATTTTATATTTTTAAACATTAATCTATTTATAGATTATTTTATATGTATATAACATTTTTTTAAATGTTGGTTTATTTTTCATTAATTTTATTATTACATCAAGTAGGTGGAAAAACCCATAGAAAAACACACCACCAGCAGGGTTCCTAGTAAACTATTACATAGCATATCCGCAAACATGTGAGATGAAAAAATGAGACCTCTCCAACACGAAAATTTCAACTACCCACTCTTATGTATATAACATTTTCAAAATGGATATGAGTTATTAGGTTGAAAGATAAATAAGGGTTACAATAATATAATATTATGCATTCACATATTGTTTTTTTATAGATTATTTTATATGTATACAACATTTTTAAAGTGGATATGAGTTATCATGTCGTTGCATTAGTGGGGTTAAAGATTAATTGACAACATTTTAGTTATTTTATTACATTGGTGGGGTTAAGATCGTTTGTCAACATTTTAAATATAATTTCTTATAACATTTTTCAAATTGGATATGTGTTACCATGTCATTGCATTGATGGGACTATGATTAATTGTTAATATTTTGGCTATCATAAGACATTTTATTTGTGAATAAATAATTTTCACTTAACTATGTGGAGGGGACTTTCTTTCCTACTTAAGAGCCTCTTTTTAAAGGAGACCTTGAAGATATAAATATTTTCTATGCAAATAGGCAGTACTCACTGTTTTTTTTCAAGGTGTCAATATTTATGTTATGATTGTGTAGCAGTGTTATTATAAGTTTTATTTAACAAAAACCTAAGGTTTGGAACATTAATATAACTCTTTTTTTAGCCTTAAAATGGTATTTAAACTAAAGTTGAAGATTACTAATAATGCATACTAAATCTTATATCACACAAATGTAAAAAGAAAAAACTAACTTTAATTTTTTTATTTTTCAATGATGAGCTAGCTAAGGAGGTATTTTCTTTCCAAGGCAAACAAATACTGAAAGCAAGAATATAAACTAGCCTAAGATGCAATCTATATGCTTTTTTATTTCTTGCCTAAGTACTTGAAAATGAGAAGAAACCTAAATTTGATCTAGGATTCCTTGATTTTGACCAATAGAGATATGTTTTGTAAAATAGATTAAAGCTAAATTAGGATTCCTTAATTTGCCAAATTAGATGTGATTTTAGACCAAAAACAGTGATAGACAGGGAGAAAAATTAAAAAAAATGTTAAAAAATAGAGTTGAAAGAGATGCCAAGTGTTTGGATTACCTCTACCAGTGTTTGTACAAAAATACCACTAAACACAAAAATATCACCGTATTTTTGTTCCTACAAGAATAAACCAAAAATTTAGATTTTCTACTTTGGGGGTGTCTGTCTGAGTGCTAGGAAAGGTGGATTTCTATGTCATCAGCTAATTAGACCCCCTATTTATGAAAAAAATAGTATGCTTACCTCTTATGGATGGTGTTGAAGTTGTACAAAATTGCTAGTTCTGGTACAAAAATGTCAATGGTATTTTTATACTCAATGGCATTTTTGTTCTATGGATTTTAGAGAGACAAAATTGTTGGTGGATATAGAAAGTGGTGATTTTGTTCCAAAATAGGGTTAATATGATTACAGTGGTGATTTTGGAGTGGTTTTCAAGGATTTGTGTAATGCAATGGTAATATTGGATCACTAGAAGGATCTACTAAGTCTATAGCTCACAAATTTATGGATTTAGACTAAATTTTTTTGGAAATTTGTGATCAAATTAAGCACATATGCAATGGGAGTGGATAGTCCCCAATTTGACTAAAATTTTGACATATTAGACATGCAAGGGAGTGTAAAATGCAAGGATGTTAGGAATGATGTATAACAACTTAATTTAACTTTAACCAAAGCAAATTAGTGAGAAATGATGAAAAACCAATGCAAATATTGAAAATGTAAAATATTATCATAAACTTAAAATCTATAGCATCAAAGAAGAAAGGTAAGGGGAGTGCAATAGGAATAATAGAATGCTATAAGTTGTGAGATAACAACGTATATATGGCCTTGCATCTACAACATAATAGCTTTGAGATTGAAAGAGCAAGAAAGTGTGACTGAAAATGTGAAATAGCATGCAATATGCAAGGAAAGAGAGTGCAAATGAGATTTGTAATCAAATTGATACCTACAAATGAGAGGAATATGAAATTAAATATGCATTAAGAGGAAATAAAGTGTTAGTATGATGGAAATGAGAAGAAATATGATTATAAATGAAGAGGACAACAAGTGTTATGAATAAAATGGAGCAAATAGATGATATAAAACCCTACAATGAAGAAGGTTAATGCTAAAAATATGGGCAACAAGCTGAATAAGCTTGAAGAGACCTACAAAAGGAGTGTTAAATCCTTAGAATGAGGATGATATGCTTGAATAGGACCTACAATGATAATGTTAAATGCTAAAAACCAAGATATACCCTACACAAAGAGATTAGAAGCATAAAATAGAAGAAAAGTGCAAGTAAATGGAGATTCAAATTAACAAGGCCAATGTTAAGAGAAAAAATGCAAAATGGAAGCAAAGAAATGAAGAAAGGAGAAATGCTAGGATTCCTATCACCTAGAAACAACCCTTACTTTCCTCCAAGAAGACCTCCTTGCCTTGCTTATCTTGCCTTCAAAAGGAATGCTTACAAAAATACCTAAAGAAAAATGTTAATGGAAGAGAGCTAGAAGAATATGGGTAGAGTGTAATTAGATTATAATATTTCCTAGAATGCTTTCACAAAGGGTTTTTTATATAGAATTTGGAGGGGATATTAGGAGGGAGAATTAGTTAGGGTAAATTCAAAATTTGTAGGTTTTGTTTGTTGTTGAAGCATGCAAGGTTAGAGGAGGTAGTAAAATGAAGAAATATTCATGCCCCTAGCTCATGCAAAAATATTTTGGCTATTTTTAAAAATGCCACTCAGAACAAAAATATCAGTGGTTTTTGTTCCCAAATTGGCATTTTTTACCAACGATTAGTTTGACTTGCTAGGATTTGATTTATGAAGGTTTTACACAAATACTAGTTGAGGTACAAAATGTCAATGACATTTTTGTTTAGAGTGGTATTTTTATCTAGGGATCAAAATGATGCCCAATTTCTAGGTTAGAGATGATTGAGTATTTGATGATGTTGGATGACTTGTTTGATATCTTTTTCTTTATTGGTGTGTCAAAATTGGGTGTCTACATTTTGCCCTAGTTTTGATGTGATGTCTACAAAATTATGCCAAAAGTAAGTAGTAAGACTCAATTTTGATATTGTGATGCTTTGTTGTTGTGTTGTAATGTTGTTTTGAAGAAATAATTATGATTGCATTTGTTTTGATTATTTTATGTCATTATTGCATGTATACCTCATTTTTAATGATGTATGCCTTGTTGATGTTTGAAAAGGTTACCCCATGTGAAAAGGATTTGTCTTGTGGATGTCCCCTTTATAATTATTACCAAATTGATGACACAGGGTTGTGGTGTGTGATGATGCAGCTAGTGAGGGTGGGAAGGTTGGGTAAAAAGGAGAAAGTGGGTGAAAATGACTTTCATTTTCACCACACCACTATGATAATTTTGGAGAGAGGACTAAATATAAGCTTGGAGATGATGGTGTGTAATCGAAGATGGGTGCATAGTGCAAATGTCATTTGGGTAGTGCTGGAGCGAGACCGATAGGTATGCACTCATCCCCAGTTAAAACTTTTGAATTTTAGTCAAATTTTTGAAGTTTTTGGTGTCACTGGTATTTTTGTCATTGGCATTTTTATCACCAAGAGTAAATTTGTCAATGGTATTTTTATCACCAATGGTGAATTTATCTTGAGGTAAAATTTGATAGGGGAGGTTATCTAATAGTGTTTTGAATATGGTTTTGATAGGGAATGAAGGTTTTGATGAGTTGGGAGAACCATCGAAAGAGTATGGACAATATTTTGGCTAGTGATATTAGTATGGAGGAGGTATGAGTGTTATAAATTATAGGATTGCACTATGTGGCACATATGCCCAAATTGGAGTTTGACTAGTCATTTTTTATGACACTAGTAAAGTGGTGGTACCCATCGACCAATATTTTTTTATTGTTTCTCAGAGATATGATTATGACATTGGAGGATGTATAGTGCATCCTTTGAGTTCTTATTCGATAGGAACCCATCCATATTATTGAAGACATTACAATTGAGAAGAGAGAATTCTTAGAGATTGGTAACTTTTGAGGTATGAAGTAAGGGTTGAGGATCAATAATACCTATATAGGAGGCCATATTGATCGGTTGATGATGATGTTAGCTTCTATCGTGTTAGAAATTTTTATGGGTGATACTAGCAAGTGGTTCATGCATTGGAAATGGGGCATTGTTATTATAGGGTTGAGGGATGATCATACTATCTATGCTTGGTGCCCAAAAATCTTGGAGAGACTCTACCATATATTATATCAAGTGTTATATCATAAGAGTAAGAGCTTGGTTTATTGTATTCTTATTTAGATATGGGCTTGAAATCTTATGATGATTCGATCATCAACGATGCTAGTGAGACAACTTAGGCCTAAGTGGTCTACTATGTATAGATGGACAAATATTTTTTACCTTTCCCATGGTTCACTAGAGTAGACATAATTTATGATAAATGAGTTGAGGTCAATATAAATCATTTGGTGGTTGTGGAGGGATAAATACATGTGGGCTAATGATCAGAAGGAGTTGTCTAGGATTAGGAGGATCCAATGGTTGGATGATGTGAGTGATATTATGAGTTCCATAGGTATTATTGAGTGCTCTACCAATACAAGTAGATATAGGGTATACCGACCATGGATCATATATAGATATGATACATTGCTCAGGAGAAGTGGTGGAAGTCTATTGACTTGTTTAATTTCATAGAGGCTGACATGGATGATCCCATAGTGCTCACTCCATTTAAGGATGATGTAGGGGTGACAATAGAGTATACTACCTAATATGAGAGGTTAATGCCTACTTAGTTTTTGCCTAGGCCACCACCAAGGGATTGAGCATAAAGCTTTCATGACATGAATAATATTATGAGAGGAGTTTGACAATGACTAGGAAAATATTGGAGGGACATAGTGGCATCTAGGTAGGTAGTGGGTGGTGCTTCTTTGGACATGTCCCCATTGTAGAAAAATAATTAAAATAGTAGAATAGTATTTCTCATCATTTTACTATGATAACATTAACACCAACATGCATAATAATCAAAGTACTTGGTAATATACTATAATATGTAGATAAATATGTCAGTTTGTGTGTATAATAATACTGAAATAATGAGAGATTTTGATGTCTCATCACACTACCTATTAGTTAGTCAAGATAATTATCTTTCATAACTTGATTGAAGAGATTGTGGAATTCTATACATATGATATTTTACATAAGTCTAAAGATTCAAATGACCATCCAATTGATCTTTGTATCATTTTTGAGCAATTATGTCACTATAAGGTTAGACTTAATTCCAAGAAATACATGTTTGATGTTAATAGTTGCAAGCTATTAGGCTTTATGGTGTCTCATAGGTTCATATATGCTGACCAATAAAAGATTAAATCCATTGATGCTATGCATCTCCATCAAACTATAAAAGATATCAAATGATTCTTGGGGAAGCTCAAAGCTATTAGGTAGTTTATCCCTATGATAGCATTCAAATTTTAGTTGTTGAATCATTTGCTTTAAAAATAAATTGAATTTAAACGATATAAAAGTTGTAATACAACCTTTCTTGAATTCAATAAATTTATTTTATTGTCCTCAAATAGTTGCCCACACAACTTGGTTAAGCCATTTATTTTGTACACACCAACTACTCAAGTTTCCTTGGGAGTGGTCCTTACTGAACAAGATGATAATAAAGACTATGTTATTATTAGATTATTCAAATAATGCTTCTAACAAAATATTGATAAAATCCCATGGAGAAATACTCTTTGGTCATCTACTTTACATGAGAAAATTAAACATTACATGCTATATTAGACAATTTAGATCATCACTAAAAATGATGCCCTAATACACCTACTAAAAATACCTTACATCCCTAGTGATACCTAATATGACAAATGGATCTCTATGATGCAACAATTTAATATCTATATTATCATACAAAAAGATGTCAAATATTAGATGATTGTAGATCAATTGATGACATTTCCTAACCCTACACAACAACACCTAAAATAGGTATTACATGATGAGGATTTAAAGTTCATTTCTTATGATCCCAATGACTTTTTCATATTTTCTTCCTCTATTTCCTCTAGTCTTATTCAAGAGTTTGTTTGTTATGCATTACTAATAAAAGGTTCTCTTAGAACCTTGTGATTTTATTGAGAGGTATTATTAAAATAAGGTTAAAGCCAAGTCTAATGCACCTTTTTCTCCCTATGATTGTAGTGATTACCATCACCCCAAAACTTGGATCCTTTACTATGATGAAGCAAAAACAAAATTTGGGATGGGAGATGGTATCATTCTCAAGTCACCAAATAGCCTAGTTGTTCCTATGGCCTTTCATCTAAACTATTTTTGGTATCATTAATAATGTTATAGAAAATGATACTTTAATTTTATGGCTCTTATCAGCCGAACATATAAATTTTAAACACATAAGAGTGTTAGGAGACTTCCAAATTGTGGTATGACAAATATTTAATAAACATTTTATTAAAGCTTCTCTTTTTATCCCTTACCATGAAGTATCTATAAAATTAATCAATTCTTTTGAATCCTTTTACAATAAGCATTATCCAAGGGAGAAAAATGGTAAGGCTAAATATCTAACCAATTTGGGTATCAAATTTATATCACATGAAAACATTACTAAAACTAATTTTGTAATAATTATCCATGTTGAACCTATGATATCTATCAATAATAGCCTAGTGGATGTGCATAAAATCAAAGTAAATACTATTAATTTCAAAATTACCTATGATTATCCTTGGTATGAAAATATTTTATGTTTCTTTGATAATAAACGTATTCCTTTATGGCTATTGCTAAGCAATGGGATTGTGCTTGTAAGGGAACATTTCATTATATTTTTCTTGGTGGGGCCTTGTGTTGTTGTAAAATTGATGGTGTTATATTATTATCCTTATTAAGCCTAAGGTACCTAGATCCCTCTTCAATATCCATAGTAATGACTGTGCAAGACACTTTTGTGCTTTCTCCATAACTTGTAAATTGTTGAGAATAGGTACTTTTAGAAAAAATTGATATTGAAAAGAAAAACTATGTCAAATATCATGAAAAATATATATTCTGTAAAGATGAAATTCTTGTCTATGCCTAGGTTATTCATCCTATCAAGGCTCTTTGCATATTTTCACTCGGGGCCTTGACCTTTTAGGACCTATTTTTTCTAGTCCTTGAATGGGCATACGTTCATTATGATAACTATAAAATACATTATCAAATGGGTGGAATCTATGCCACTTACAAATTAAATGACTCTCAACATATAAAAAATTATCTTTAATTAGATCATATGTTACTTTGGTGTCCCATCTACCTTGATTTTTGATAATGGACCTCCCTTCAAGAACAAAGGACTATAGGAATTGACTTCTCAATTAGGGATTCAAGACTATATTTTCACGTATTATTATCTAAAAGGTCATGGTCAACCTAAATCTAGCCGTAAGATTTTGGAAAATATTTTGAAAAAGGTAGAAAAGAAATATTGATATTTGAATTTAGTTCCCACATTATAGTATTTAGACATCCATAAGGGTAACCTATTTTTACTTTGGCGTATGGTACTAAATTTATTTTACCACTTAAAATTAAATTATATTCAATTGCATATTTATTTGAAGAATTTGTTCAATCATGACAAGTATTATCAAGAGTATTAAGAAAATCATCCTGACGAACCTACTAATCTTGATGAAAGACATCTACAAGCTATTGATCATAATAGAGTGTATAAGATTCATATTACAAAGCAATATAATAATACGATCTATAATCATGATTTCATAGTGAGGGACCTTATCCTTTAGGTCAATAATGTGCATAAGAAGAAAATTATTTAGAAATGGCCAGGTCAATATATTGTCAAAGAGTTATTTGAGTCAAGGATGATAAAATTATAAACAATGGATGGATTTTAGTTGACACAAATTCCATGCATGCCAAACTATTTTATGTATAACCCTCTCTTGACCCATTTGTATAGTCTTTGTATTTTTCTTGGTTTTTTTATTGACATTTTTGCTTTGTTTTCTATCCTAATTGCTTTGACTATCTATTTATGAGCATTCGTATTGTATATCCTTTAGTTTTACCACTTCCTAATGTGGTTTTATAATTTTATCTCTCCTAATCAAGAACACTACTTTAAAAAATTATCTAAGTCATCTTAACATCGTAGTTGTGTTCTTCTTGTTCATGTTAGATTTTACTATTGCTTGTTTTTCTTGTACAATTTATGTTTCGTTTTGCTCCTTTCTTGGTGCTATTCATCCATTTTTATTACAATTTATTGTTTCTAACTTTTTTTGTTTTCCTTTGTCACAGTGTTACTCTTGCCAATAAGGAAAACCACGATGTCTTTAATGTATTCCTTGTTGACTCATGTTAGTACACATGCTATCTCCCACATGGTATGTGGTTGAAACACCAAGGAAACACTTTTCAAATTCCATCATACTATAATGGTAAGTATACCTTGTTGAACGAAATGCTTGGATAGATATTACATTGTGTGATATTAGACAAGTGTAGTAGAGGTACAAGAATTATCACTTTTATAGGATATCTCTATACTAGGAAATTGAAATTTGTATCTAGCTCATTTGTTTGATTCTTTATTTAATATTCATTTATCATGGTGAGTGTGCCTTATTGAACAACATGCTCATCTATTGGAATTTACAATATTTTCTACAAATGAATAGAAGCAATAAAAATTTCTCAAATTGTACATAGAAATAAAAAGGATGAAAGAGATTTAGGGCACCTATAGGCACTATAAATAATCGTTATTCTTATATTGTATGGTACAACACTTTGATAATAAATGAGGAGTGTGAGGGGGTATTTATAGCAATACAAAAACCCCAATCACATTATAGAGTCTAACCTAAGCCAACATAATAAGTGGTATTTTAGGTTAGTTATAAATAATAAATAGGGTTTAACCATAACATGTTTAACTAACTCTCATTGTGATTATATAATAAAATGTTACAAAATAATAAATGCATTGTACAATGAAATTCTCTTAGGCATCTCCAAGACATCACATAATGTCAACTCTTTACCAAGAAGTAGATTATAATTTTAACACCCTACCATAATTTAAGTTGAGGGGCCAAGGAGAGAAGAAATAAGTGACAACAATGTTTTTCCACCATAATGAATGATCTAGTGGGCCTATGCATTTTGAGGTAGATTTGGATCCTTCATCATATAAAATTTATTATTATAATAATATTTTCTACATAAGAGTCTCCTTAATAAATATTGTAGTCATCACTACCATTATTAGACACTCTTGCACATAGCTACAAAACACTTCTATTAGGACATCAAATGAATAAGAAAGAACAACATCACCATCTCATTTGAAGATAAGCTCATTCATTATTCCATTGTCATACAAGGTATATCTTGAAGGCATAATGTTTCTATTCATGAATACATCACCCTATTTGAATACTTCCTCTTACTTATGGGCCACCTAGTTTTAGTTAGCAGAAGAGGTTTTATATGAGTACCTAGAAAAAAATGGAAGAGATCATAAAGGATTAGATATTAAAACTAAGTTGAATCGATATCCCAAAGGAGGAAGAGGTATTGACTAAAGCACATTTTTAATCCTTTTCTTGGAATCTTAAAAAAGACTCAAACATTTCTACAACTATCATAAATTCATCTATATCCAAAAACAAAAGGGCCAATGGTTTTGATTAGACCAAATGCTACAATTTCATCCTTTAAGGCAAATAACTAGAGATTCATGGTCCATATTACATAATGTAACCCTAAAAATTATAAGAGGTCTATGAAATAATGTCACCAATATGTAGATCTCAAAAAACTATATGATTAAAAAAAACAAGCTCAAAATGCTTCCATATGAAAAAGTTATCGCTCATTTGGATTTTAAGTTGATTACAAATAATAAATGGAATTTAATAATAACAAGGTTAATTAAGTCCCATTGGGATTACATAATAAAATGTTAAAAAATAATAAATACATTGTACAATAAAATACCTTTAGGCCTATCCAATATATTGCACAATATCAACTCTTGACCAAGAAGAAGATTATAATTTTAACACCCCCATAATCTAATCTAAGAGGTCACGGAGAGAAGAAATTAGTGATAATAATATTTTTCCCATAATGGAGACTCTAGTGGGCCTATTCATTTTGAGGTAGATCTAGATCCCTATCATCATATAAAATTTATTACTATAAAAATATTTCATGTACAAGAGTCTCCTTAAGAAAGACCATAATCACCACTACCATTAGTAGTTTCTCTTGCACATAGCCACAAAAAAATTCTATTAGGAATTAAATGAATAATAGGGAGCAACATCATCACCTCATTTGAATATAAACTCTTTCAATCTTCCATTGTCACATAAGGTATATCTTGAAGACACAATGTTTTTATCCATGACATACCTCACACTATTTGAACACTTCCTCTTTCTTGTGGGCCATTTGATTTTATTTAGCAAAAGAGGTTTTGTATGAACTTAATTAAAATGGAGGTTATAAAAAATTGGTAAGAGTACCTAGAAAAAAATAAAAAGATCATGAAGGATTAGATATTCATAACCAATCTAAATTAATATCCTAGAGGACAAAGAAATATTCACTAAAGCACATTCTAAATCCTCTTCCTATAATCCTCTAAAAGACTCAAACATTGCTACAACTATCATAAATCCATATATCTCCCAAAAAATAAGGCCAAAGATTTTATTTAGATCAAATGCTACAATTTCACCCATTAAAACTAGTAACTAGGCATTCACGCTTCATATTACATAATCTAACCGTAAAAACTATAATAATTTTATGAACTAATACCACCAACATATAGAGATCAAAAAATTATGTGATTTAAAAAAACAACTCAGGATTCCTTCTTACGAAATTATTATGGCCTTCGAAAGATTGACCCTAACAAAAATAAAAATATTTAAAAATTAAGTGCTCAAACCTCATGGTTCAAAGTGCCAATATTGACTTACAACTTGGCAATACTTGATTAATCTTAGTTCCAAAATCCACCTAAGTCAATGATGGGGTTGATATGTGCCCTTGTGACTTCGACCAAGAGATTGAAAGGCTTGAAACAGGGGTTTCTAAGCCAGCCTCTAGATAAGGTTGGTTATTGTACCTAGCTAATCTAACTAAATGGGTGGTTGAAGGTGAGAGTAAGAAACTCTGAGGGTTAGCTAAAAGTGGTATGAAATTGGAAACATCAAGAGATATGGTACAAATAGTCTCACAATCTAAATTTAAATTGAACACCTGAAAAAACAACTTAATATGAAAAACTTTAAGTATCCACTAAATCATTCTAGAACTATAACGATAAATCTAGAGAGAAATCAACAATACATAATAACTATAATAGAATAATTTATTCCTAGATTTAATAGAAAATCATGCACAATTCGTAAGGCATACATACATATTCAATAGAAAGAGTTGAGCAAGATTCCAGACAACAATCAAATTCTCATTCAAGAAGGCATATAGCCTTAATCAATACAATCATGCCACTTGTAAATTCCATAGAGCCGATCCCTAGAATGTCTTGCATTCTAGAATGTATAAAATTTACAATTACAATTGGTTATTTGTCATCATAGTTTAGAGAGTGGATTATAGGTCTGATAGGCCATTACAACATGTGTGCTCATATCTTCAGCTTGTTCTGTTGCAACTAATTTACCATCATGGTGCTGAGGTAGCTCTTTTCTGCTTGATTCAAGGGAGTAGTGATTGCCATGTCTTCATATGGCGCATAGGATATCCTAACATGTCTATTGTGCTCTTAGCCACACCACTATCTTCCCAACTATAATAACACTTGTTAGTCAAAAAAGCTTTTGTGTTTGTTGGGGTTATTTGATAATAGATTCATCTATCAAGAGTATGTCTTGGCATTTTGGTGCATGTTTTTTGTTAGTGTCTCTTTGAGCTCCTTTCTTCTTATTTTACCATGCATCGGGCTCCTAATTAATATTTTACCATGATAAATTGATCCCTCTTGCTGACATAAGCATTACTATCTACCCAAGATGTTGGGTGTTGAATACCAAATTTAAGTTATCATTTTGTAGACATCAATGTTTAAATCCATATGATCATACTTAGGCAAAAACTATACTAGGTTTACTTCATCATACTGTTGAATGCTGGATATTTTTATGACTTAAACTAACATCAAAATTCAGAATGTCTGGCGATGCTTTAGCACTTAGAAAAAAAATTATTATTCATTTTTTATTTGGGCATTGCTTTAGGTATCTAGAAGCCTCTTCTAACAACATGCAATATTTTATAGAGATAAAATTTATCTCCCTATTTAGAGATTATGTGGGCAAAAATTTTTACCTACATAATTGTTGCCTCACTAGGGGGTTCTATTTATAGAATAAATAAACCTATTTAGCATTACTTGTTTGGGCCATGGAGTTGAATTTGAAATCAAATAAACAAACAAAAAAAATTATGTACAAATGTTGCCTCAACACTATCTAATTTTATATTTTTGTCTAGGGTTGCTCCTAATATTTCTCCCTATTGCTTCAATGCTTTGGCTACTAAAGACTCCTCTTGCAACTAGAAACGTTTACATATTTTAACCCATGATATTTACAAAGGAGTCCTTATTGTCCCAAACTCTTGGAGGATCCCCTACATTTGGTAGTAGTGATCGTAGGAGAGATCTTTGTACCTCTATCGATTCTATGATTTTTATGAGAAGCATAACAAGCCTATGAAAGAATACAATGACCTTATATATCATCAAAGGCACTAGTAATGCATCAATCTCACTTCCATCACTTATCCTCTAATCCATAAGCTAAATCAGTTGCTCAATTTTTTGTAAATATTTATTTATGTTCCAAAATCTAGGAAAACCAAGATCTACAAGGTCTTGAATTGTCAGATTGATCTTGTTGTTTATTTCTTAGAGAGTACTGTGAACATCTCCTCCTTCCATAATCAGTGGACTTCCTTCAATATTTTGGTCAATACGATGCTTGGACAACCCTAGACATCATTTCAAGTGTTTGAGCAACTATGGACATAGTTATTTGGTTTTGATCATATACCAGGCATATTTTGCCTATTGTATCATGCTCATAAATTCTCCTCTTTCTTTGGTGAATTATTTTATGGTATCCTATATTAATTAATCTACGTTGATTGTTTACCTCATTATATGGGATATCTCCATTGTAATATTCCTAATATCCATCCAATATTAGCTTCTAAAATTCTTCAGCATATCCCTAGAAATCATTTGGCCTTGAAGTTTCTCCTTTTCCTTTTCTAGTTCTACTTGAAATATTGCTAGGTCTTCTTCTTGGATTTGGAGCTTTGCTCTCACCTCTTGCAACTCCTTTTTCTATACATTTGCTTTGTCACATTGTTGTTGCAATAGTTCCTTTAATTTTTGCATTTCCTCATCCTTTTATTGTAGCTACTGCTCCATGGGAGATCTATCTATTATTGTTTTAAGCTCTAGGACTTCGTTCTTGAGGGTATCTCTATCTATTTTGTCCTTGATTATTTTTTGGTCAAGGCTATTTATTTTTCTTTCTAATATTGCTAGCTTTACATCTAATTGGCTACTTTGCAAGAACAAAGTGTCTACCTTAGTGTTCAAAGCCTAGAGCGTGTCTCTCTTTAGAACCTAAAGAATGTTTTACTTTTATATCTTGACATTGTAATCCACTATAGTCAATTCTACAACTAGCTTGATCATCTTTGGCTTCATTATCATTTTTATATATTCCTCAATGACTGGGTCTATTGCATCATATGTCCAAGTAGTTGTCAATTCTACTCCATCTTGTGGTTGTTGATCAATCCACCTTTGCAAATTTACCTCGATATCTTGGATCATTGAAAATTATTTCAATAGGGGGTGTTTGGCGATAGGGAACAAAGTGAAAATAGAGTGGAAGCCCTCCTCTAAGGCTAGGTACAATGGATAGATCAACATTGGGATCCTATTCTTGCCTTTATGATAGAACACATATGAAAACAAGAGAATCTCCATGCATCGTGCAAATAATACTATCATGGCAATCTAGATTCACTCAAGCAAAATGGTCCACTACCTATCTAAGCATCTCTTCATGGTCACCCACTCCACTAGTATGAGACATATGTCCTATGTGATCATTATCTCAGGTGTCTATCTGATGATTGATAGACCCATGAATAAATATGTATCATCTATGGTCATTGGAAACTCCATCACCTTGTTGGGTGTCAATCTCCATAAGAAGGTGTTATTCGTTGTGTTCTAAAAGAACATAAACTCATAACATAAGGATCAATGAGTCCATGTGCAAGGAATATTATCTACTTGATCTAAACCAACCTAACATAGCTTTACCTAATCTTATGGTGTCATGCCTTGTTACTCTATATGCTACCATAAGCAATCATCTCCTATTTAAGACTCCTCTCTATTCTACCATAAGCAATCATCTCCAATCATCCTCTATTTAAGATTGCTCTCTATTCTACCATAAGCAATCATGTCCTATATACCTTATTAGTGCTCAATATTTCTCTCCTTAGCAAGCCATTCCCAAAGGAATATCAATATCTCTCAAAAAAAAAATTATTGATAGAAATCGTCCAGTTTTGTGGTTATAAATTCCATTATTTATGACTTTAATATTGCTATATAGTTGGTCCTTTATAATATCAGGCTAACAACATCAGCGCTATCAAGGAACGATCAGTTCAGGACGACGTTGGATACCTTTCGATACAAAGGAATTAAATTATAGTGGCAGTTAGTGAGGTCTTAGCCCCACCACCACCAATGCACCAAGTATAATTTGGAAGGGTAGGACTGTTGATTCTGGTTAAAGATTTAACAACGGGAATCCTCAGTTTTATTCCAGTGGATCAGCGGCCCCACATCGCATATTTGACTTGCATTAAATAGCATTTCGACTGGCATCTGATTTAAATAATCACCAACAGGTACAGAGTCTACAATAAAAATGTCTTACATTCTAAAGTCAACTCTTGTGCGCGAGTGATGATCTTACGCAAGGCCGGGCACCTCTGACTCGGACGAACTCAATTTGAGCCCGTAAATTATTTTTAATAAAGAAAATTTTCACATTGACCGATCCTTTTATATATAGCTGTGCCTTGCTCCTCTTTCCAGCACCGATATCAATCGAGTCATTTCACGTCTTGGACAAAAAATTAAATTTCAGCGATTTTGGGTCTAAATAGTACATTCCAATGCTCAACGGGGAAAGAATGTTGAAAGAATTATTAGAATCAATAGTTTCCTTTGAGAAGGGCGAGACAGATTTTTGCAATAAAGAGCATTTCTTCGACCATGAAGACATTTCCAGTGTTGATTCTTTTTATTGTGCTAGTGTTGCATATTGAAGCCACTTATGGAGGTAGAATGCTCGAACGAAGAAATATCGTTCCTAAACGCATCAGAAGCAAATTCGATGCAGGCCGTGATAATATGGAAGATGGTCACATGGTACCTATGCGTCCACGGAAATCCAGCGCGTTGAAGATTAATAAACTCCCATCTGGTCCAAGTCCCGGAGTAGGCCATGCATACATTAATGCGGGGCCTGTGAAGGCTAGTTGGGAGGTAAGCATATTGAAGAATAAACTTCCTTTTGGTCCTAGTCCTGGAGTCGGCCACGCATATGTTGAGGCCACTCCTGTGAAGACTTGCGAGGTAGCAACAACATTAGAAGATAAACTTCCTTCTGGTTCGAGTCCGGGAGATGGTCACAGATTCATAAATGCTGGCCCCGTCAAGACTATAAAGATATTTTCTATCAATAAACTTCCTTCTGGCCCCAGTAGAGGAGTAGGCCACATGTAAGTTGGTGACCACGTTCAAAATAGGGGAGAAATGCTGAATTTTATAAACAGAAGCAGATGTGGAGCAGCTAAAATTTGTTGAACAATATTGAACAAAGTGCAATTATTCATTAACAAACATTAGCAAAATAGGACTGATGTTTAAATAGGTTACAAAATAGAAATACTAACTTAATCTCCTTAATCCATGCTAACAAACACACTATAGGAGAAGTAGAGTTAGGTTTGGATTTGATAACCTAGGATATTTAGGATTTAACCTATCTACCATCAAATATTTAAAACAATAAATATTTGCATGGTAATTAGTATTAAGTAAATGTAATAATCTACTAAACTAGTGTAATGCAATATACTAGCTTATTGTACCCTAACATCCCCCTTTATTACATTACTTTGATATACAAAGTCTACTTCGAAACAACTCAAATTTGACATGTCCAAGTGCCTTTGTGAAGATGTCAGCAACCTATTCGTCGGTGGGAATGTATTGGAGCTTGATCCTATGTTTAGGAACTTCATCACGAATGAAATGACAATCTGTGTCAATATGCTTTGTGCGTTCATGATGGACTGGATTTTTGACCAAGTTTAAAACACCTGAGTTGTCGCAAAACATGTGAATAGGAAGTTTCTTTGGTAGGCCCATGGTAGCAAAGATGCGACTTAACCATATCGCTTCACACACAGCTCCACGTGCAACGCAATATTCTACCTCAGTCGAAGATAAAGCAACCACATGTTGCTTTTTACTATGCCATGAGACAGGACCAGATCCAAGATGAAATACATATCTTGATGTTGATTTTCTGTCATCTAGGTATCCAGCATAGTCAAAGTCAATATAACTCTGTAAGAAGAATGAATTATTCTTCTTATACTCTAGACCATAATCTACACTACCCTGAATGTAGTGAAGAACCCTCTTAGTTGCTTTCCAATGAGAGACATTTGGTTCCTGGTCTAGAGTAATATCTGGTCTAGTATTGGTCAGATAGACGAGGCTTCCAATCATCTGTCAATATAGCGAGCCATCTACCTGTGGTGAGTCATCATACCATGATAACCGAAGCCCTAATTCCATCGGTGTTGCTTTGGGCTTACAATCAGTCATACAATATTTTTCTATTAAATTATTGGCATACTTTTTTTGAGTCACCCTTAGATGATTCTTCTTATGTTCTATCTCAAGGCCAATATAGTAGTGAAGTCCAAGATCTATCATATCAAATGACTCTTTCAAGTCATTTTTCATGACATTAATCAATATCTCTGAATTCCCAGTGGTGATCAGATCATCTACATACAGTACAAGAATCACTATTTTAGAACCTATGTTCTTGATATAGAGATTTGTATCTAATGGACTTCTCTTAAATACATGTTGTAGTAGGTGACTATCCATTTTGATGTACCATTCTCTTGGGGCTTGTTTTAGCCCGTATAATGATTTGACCAACTTGCAAACCTGTTGCTCATGGCCTTCCTTAGAAAATCTTGGAGGTTGAGTCATGTATACCTCTTCTTTTAAGTCACCATTTAGAAAGGCACTTTTTACATCCATCTGATGCAATTCCATCCTAATTGTGCTACCATAGCACAAAGAACTCGAATGGTGGTCATCCTTGCAGTGGGTGCAAAGGTTTCCTCATAATCAAGGCCTTCCTTTTGAGCATAGCCCTTTGCCACAAGATGGGCCTTATGCTTGTCTATGGTACCATTTATCTTATATTTGACTTTGTAAACCCATTTGTAGCCTATGGGTTTCTTTCCTTTAGGAAAATCGACCAGCTTCCATGTTTTGTTTTTAATGAGGAATTTATGTTCAAAATCCATAGCTACCTTCCACTGAGGCTGACTAAGTGCTTCATCAACTGTAGAAGGTTCATTTTCATCATATGAAGACATGTACCCTATTATGATCAATTTCCATATCATTTCCACTTTCTAAATATCTATCAACATAAAGCTCTTGAAAATTTGTACAAAGATCATCAAATGAAGTAGATGCTTCTATCGTTCTCTGTCGATACATGCTTCATGTCTTTGAATGATTGAGAGTGAGATATGGTGGTGAAGTGAGTTTAGAATATTTCATAGTACTTGTATACCATTTTGGAGGCTTTTTCTGTTGTGGAGGAGTTTGTGGCTGTTGCTCCTCATCTTCTAGGTATACAGATGTAGTGTTAGATGTGAAAGCCTCATCAAACACTACATATCTACTAACATGTATTTTTTGGGTGAATGGATCTATCAATCGATAGCATTTTGAGAATTCATCATATCCAAGAAAAACATATTGTAGGGTCTTCTCATCTAACTTCTTTCTTTTCTCCTTAGGTATATGCATAAAATCCTTACATCCAAATACTCGTAGATGAGATATGGAGGGTTTCCTTCCACTCCATGCTTCTTAAGGAGTCATACCTTCAAGAGACCATGTGGGTGCCATATTTAGAATATATACTATAGTTGTTACAACTTCAACCCTATAAATGTGCTCAAGATTGGTTTCCTTAAGCATACATCAAACCATTTCCATAATGGAATGATTTCTTCTCTTAGCAACTCCATTTGATTGAGGAGAATAGGTTGTTGTTAACTGTCTTTTTATCCCATGTTTCTGTAAAAATGAGGAAAATTATTTTGATGTGTATCCTCCCCCTCGTTCTGAATGGAGGGTCTTTATGAAACATCTTGATTCTTTCTCAAGAAGCTTCTTGAACTGCTGAAAATAGTCAAATGCTTTAGACTTCAACTATAATAATACCCACATTTTTCGTGATTGATCATCTACAAACAATTGAAAATATCTTTTTCCTCCAAAACTAGTAGACATAGGACCACACAAATATGTGTGAACTAACTCCAAAGGTACCTTAGCTCGAAAGGATCTAGGTTCAAAAGGTACTCTATGTTGTTTTCTTGACAAGCAATCTGAGCACACTGGCAAAGTAGATAAAAGAGTAGGCAGTCCTTTCACCATTTGATATTTATCGAGTTGTAGTAAATACCCTGAAATTAAATGACCAAATATCTTATGCCATAGAGAAGTGGCCTCTTTTGTGGTTACTGCCATTGCAGTATGTGTAGAGGTAATTGCATCTAAGATTAAAAAACCATGTTTGTAAGAACTTGTTGCTATCTATTTTCCTTTCTGGGTGATAAAGCAATGTTTCTTTTCTTTGTCCACTTTGAAATTGACAATCATGTTATTATCCAGGATTTGTGGAACTGACAAGAGATTATTTTTCAATCTTGGTACATAAAGAACTTTTTGAATTTTACATTCTCCATCTGGAAGGGAGACAGAAACACTTCCTTCTCCCTGAACTCGATAGGTCTGATTATTGACGAATTATTAAAGTAGTAGCCTTTCCGTTGATCATAGAAAAATATATAAAATAATAAGGCTTCACACATAGCTTCACGTACGGCGTGATTTCTCCCTTTATTGATGAGAGAGCAACTACCTGTTGCTTCTTGCAGTGCTAAGAGACAGGACCGGATCCAAGATGAAATATATATCCTGATGTTGATGATCTGGCATAGTCAGAGTTCGTGTATGCTTGCAAGAATAATTTGTTGTTCTTATTGTATTCTAGGTCATATTCCATAGTACCACGGACATAGTGAAGAATACGCTTTGCTGCTTTCCAATGAGTGGTCTTAGGCTCTTGCATGAACCTTGAAAGAGAGTTGACAACAAATATGATATCTGGCCTAGTATTGGTCAGATATATGAGACTCCTGATCAACTGTCAATAGAGAGTACCATCTACCTGAGGTGAATCACCATATCATGATAATTGAATTCTTGTCTCCATCGGAGTTGCCATTGGCTTGCAATCAGTCATGCGATATTTTTCCAACAGTGTCTTGGCATATTTTTTTTGAGAAACTTTGATGTAGTGCTCCTTCTGGATGACTTCCATACCAAGACAATAATGGAGAAGTCTGAGATATGACATCTCAAAATATTGACACAAGTCTCTTTTGACAGTAGAGATCATAGTTTATGAACTCCCTGTAATGAGCAGATCATCAACATAGAGTACAAGCAATACTGTTTCAGAACCTTGTTTCTTGAAATAGAGGTTTGCATCTGAAGGACATCTCTCAAATCCATGCTACAGGAGGTGATTATCCATTTTTATATACCAAGCTTGAGGACCTTGTTTCAAGCCATATAAGGATTTGACCAATTTACACACTTTCTGCTTTTGGCCTTCTTATACAAACCCTTCAGGCTAAGTCATGTATACTTCTTCTTGGAGATCACAATTTAGAAAAGCACTTTTGACATCCATTTGGTGAACTTTCCACCCATACTATGTTGCCATAGCACAAATAACTCGAATTGTGGTCATCCTAGCAGTAGGTGCAAAAGTTTCTTTATAGTCAATGCCTTACTTTTGCGCATAGCCCTTTGCAACAAGATGAACCTTATGCTTATCAATTTTCCCATATGCCTTGTACTTGAATTTGTACACCCATTTGCAGCCAATGGGCTTCTTTCCTTGTGGTAGATAAACAAGCTTCCAAGTTTTGTTCTTTTTCAGAGACGTGTACTCAGCATCCATAGCATCATTCCATTGGGGCTTGCTAAGTGCATCTTGTACAAAAATAGGTTCATGTTCATTCATTGAAGACATAAACACCCTGTCATCATATATATTCATATCCTCTATGTATTTATTTGGATCTATAGAAAGTTCCTCAAAATATTGACAAAGATCATCAACCTCAGTAGTCTCTGCTGTTGCTCTTTCCTGTTGAGCCATACTACGAGTATGAGGTCTATCCAAAGTCAAATCTGGTGGAGTGGATAACTTTGCATCTCTAATTGTACTTGTATACCATTTTGGATTCTTCTACTGTGATGTTGAAGAAGAGGTATAAGGACCCCCTGTATGTGTTGTTGAAGGGAACTACTCATCCTTCGATTCCACAAGATCTAGGTATACATCAAATTTGTTTTGTGATGTGAAAGCCTCATCAAAAACAACATCTCTATTGACATGAATTTTCTTGGTCAAAGGATATATCAAACGATAACCTTTAGAGTGCTCATCATAACAAAGAAAAATGCATCTCAATGTTTTCTCATCTAGATTTTTCCTTTTCTCTTTCGGTATGTGCATGAAAGCATGACATCCAAAAATATGAAGATGAGATATGGAGGGTTTGTGGCCACTCCATGCTTCCTATGGAGTAATTCCTTGTAGGGCCTTTGTGGGTGCCCTATTCAATATATATACTAATATGGTGATAGCTTCTGCCTCATATTGTTGCCCAAGAGTAGCTCCTGTGAGCATACAATGAACCATTTCCATAATAGAACGGTTCCTTCTTTTAGCAACTCCATTTTGTTGAGGAGTGTAGGCAGTTGTTAACTGTCTTCAGATTCCATGCTCAGTTAAGAATGCTGAAAATTCTTTAGAGGTAAACTCCCCCCCTCGATCCGAGCGAAGGGTTTTAATAGAAGCCCCTGACTCCTCAATAGATTTTTTGAATTGCTGGAAGAAAGCCAAAGCCTCAAATTTTAGTCGAAGAAAGAAAACCCACATATTTTGTGAGTAGTCATCTACAAATAACTGAAAATAACTCTTCCCCCCACAACTGTTGGGTGTGAAAGTACTACATAGATCAGTGTGAATCAAATCCAAAGGTTCCTGCACTCTTGTTGAGCTCTTCTCAAAAGGTACTCTATGTTGCTTTCCTGTCAAGCAGTCAAAGCACACTGGCAATGTGGTAGAAATGGAAGGAAGACCTTTTACCATCTCATACTTACTAAGCTTGAGTATGTAGCTAGAACTAAGATGCTCGTATCTCTTGTGCCATAGGGAAGTTGCCTCCTTGTTAGAGACCATCATGGCAACATGGGGAGTAGAGATAGCATCCAAGGCAAATAAGCCATGCTTATATGAAGTTGTTGCAATCTGCTTACCCTTCTTGGTAATTGTACAACACTTATTGCCATCCTCAACATGAAATTTGACAACCATATTTTTATCCAGGATTTGTGTGACTAACAACAAATTGTTAGCCAATCCTGGAATATAGAGGACTTTGTCAATATGAAACTTGCCATCATAAAGAGTGACTGAAACTGTATCCTCTACCTAAACCTTGTAGGTTTTGTCATTAGTAATAGTGACAGGTCTGCCCTCTTTGGCCACAAATGATTCAAACCATGATTTATCACCAGTCATGTGTTTACTAGCTCCAGAATCGACATACCATACATGATCCCTCTCTTTGGAGACTGTGGTAGTCATGATAACCTTGTGTTCCCATTCATAATCTAAGTCATATTCTTCAACAAAAACATTCCCCTTGGATTTTTTGTTGTTATTTGGTGGTTTGTTCTGGCCTTTTTGCTTATTTTTATGCCAACACCTGTTGGTGTCATGATTGTCCTTTTTATAGATTTTGCAATATCTCTTCTTCTGTTGATATGGTTTCCTTTTTCCTTTTGAATCTTGTTGAGAATTTCCTCTCTTCTAAAAATTACCCTTCTTCTGTGAACCCTTCATGGTGGAGTATATGGCTGTATTAGAAGAATAATCCCTGTGAAGTTTGCGTGCCTCCTGTTGTTGAAGTAGATTGACCAACTCTATAAAGGTAATTGCTCTCTGTGAAACCTAAATGGAGGTGATCAACATATCGAAGAAATCAGGCAAAGCTTTCATTACCACTAAAGTGAGAATATTTTCATCGATAATTTCTCCCAAAGAATTCAATTTGCCTTTCAATTCAGATACTCTACAAAGAAAGAGCTCTATTGTCTCACCCTGTTTCAAACTCAGATTATGAAGTTGTTTTGTAATATGAAGAATGGTGGAATCATTCTTCCCCTCATAAATAATGGAAAGGGCATCACATGCCTCTTTAGCATGCTCTTTTTCAGCTATATGAGGTTGAACTTCATTGAATATAGTACACAAAATGAGCACCTTTGCTCGATTATCTTTCTTGTTAAATACGATCTGATCAACAGTTGGAGTTGTAGCAGCTGTGGATACAGCTACTAGTGAAGGTCATGTTGTTGCTCCAGAAACAACATCCCATAAATCTTCTATGATAAGGACTGCCTTCATCTTGTTTTTCCATGGTGTATAATTAGGACCTTTCAATAACTGATGAGCATCAGTCATTAACTTTACAGAAGAAGGCATAGTGAGGGTTCCTTATATCACCAATTGGTCCCCCTTTCTTTATACCTTAATGCCAGGACTTTATACCGTACAAAATATCTGCCCTTACATGAGGGAGACTATAGGTATTTTGAAAAAAATAGAAAAATTACCCGCCCTTATGTGAGGGAAACTATAGGTAATTTTAAAGATTTTACGATACATGGAACTTAGGCGATACTGAAAGGGAATCATCTTGTTGATGGCACCTACCATAGAAAGTCATCAATCCTCATGCATGGGGTGTAACTTCCCCTAAACACTATGGATTTAAGAAATCTCATTAGGATTTACGCCTAAACACAAGAACGATTAGGGTAGTGGATGGAGTAAGAAAAATAGCAAACTTACAAACTTATATCTCCCCGACGATTGATAGAGAACAAGCTTAGATGTCATTTTTGGTAGCTCTATTAGGCGACGAATACAGTAGTGCAATCACGACAGCTTTACCTGTAAGTTTTGGCCAGAGGTATCACAAATACCGAACGCTGTAGTGCAATAAATTGCACGAATGGGTTTTATGTATTCCCGGGACTTAAGGAGTGTATTTGATGTTAAATTTTAATGAAGTAGTGCAAAGTAAGAAAAAATGCAACATACAACATAAAAGTTCCCATAGAAATAAACCACTAGGTATCGGGCGCTGTCGAAAATGCACCTTTACAATATTATCAAAAAAATTGCTTTTTAAAAAAAAAATTACTCTCAATCCCCCCTTGATTTTGGAAAAAAATTCATTTTTTTTTTAAAGCATTTTTTTTAAAAACATTTTTTAATAACTAGAGTTGAAAAAAAAATTCATATAGGAAAAAATTAATTTGTTTTTAATTAAAAATTAATTTTTAAACTATAAAAAAATATTTTTTAACTTTAGTAAAAAAATATTTAAAAAATAATAATTCTTACCTGGGGGTGGTTGGTGGGATTTGAACCTGTGACCTCAGGGCTCCCTGAGCCCTACCGCTCATCCCACAACCAGGTGGGCTAGCGGGCTGATCCAAAAGGATCAGGGGATCTCTCCCCCTTATAGGAAATCCACAATCACAAATGCGTGGGTGGCGCTTAGGGGTGGCTCCACAACGATGGCGACGATGCTCTGCCCCTTTGGCGACGATGAAACCTTAGGAAGAAAATGAAAAATTTTCATGTGTCCTGCATGATGCAATGTTCGTTGTGAAAATAGTCTATTATGGTTGGTGGAATAGTTGCTTTGGTTCTACAATGTTCACAATGCCTTCAATAGGTGTTGGCAGATTCGCTTTCACTTCAGCTCAAACTCTGATTGATCTAATCTGGGTCGTCTTCGTTAGCACAGGTAACGGATGTTGTCTTCAAAATTTATCTACAATAGAAACCAAGCTGTGTGCATCGTGGGGGCATTTAAAACAACAAAAATAAATGTTATTTATCCCACATATGGGACATCACAGCTCAATAAAGTGTTTAAAATAAAACAACGCTTATTATGTTATGACTGACTCATGATAGTCACTTCATCCGCTTGACTTTTTGGAAATATGGTATGTCACATCTCCTCCCTTTTGTCTATTGGCCATGTGTTTAGACCAATTTTGGACCTCTGCTAACTGCCAAATCGCGTCATAGGTGTTCGCGTCGTTTGTCCTGCCAAGGTCTCTGGATCCACCAATTAGTCACCTCATAGGTCCTCCTTAGGTGTAGTCTACATGTTTGTGTTGTTGTCAAGTCTGATCTGGTCGTAGGTCATTCGATCTGGCACTGTTGTTAGGTTCATCATAGGTCATCCGATGCATCCTCCTCTGACTATCAAATCATGGTGTAGTCCATTTTTTGTGCACCTAGCTAGACTCTAGTTGTTTTGGATCACCAAGGGTCCACCGACATCATCAACGTTAAGCCAATTCAAAATGTTGGCGTCGCTTGGTCTGGTGCCCGTCTGGTCGGGCAGGCCTCTTCTGCAGTTCAGCAAATGAGGATCGATCTTTGATCTATGCAAAAATGCTAGATGCCCAAACAGGAAATCATAGATGTGAATTACATCAAAATCAAAGAGAGGTATCCTCACACCTGCTTTGATACCATATTGATGAATTAATAAAGTAGTAGCATTTCCATTGATCATAGAAAAATATATAAAACAATAAGGGTCCAAATTAGCTCATAATCATTGGATCTAATCAACAACTTACAACTCAAAATATATAGGCTAAGTTAGGTCTAACAAATAACAAAATAGACCTATCATAATAAATGCTAACAACTATTATTAGCATAACTAATCTAGGTAGTTAACTAACTGCCCTAACAACATAAATAGGGTAATAATATAGAACTACTATAGTAATTCTAACACTGATCATCAGCAATGGTTACCGATCTACCTTCTCAAGCCTCAAATTTCTTAAACCAGGACTTATCGCTAGTCATATGTTTACTAGCACTTGAATCTATGTACCAAACAGTATCCTTGTGAGAGGATTTTGTATGTGTCATGAGCACTTTGTGTGCTTGTTTAGAGTCCAAACTAAAATATTCAACGATAATGTGTCCCTATTGCTGTTTATTCTTGTTCTTTGGTTTACCTTTGCCCTTATTTTGACCTTGTTCATTGGGTGGTTTGTTCTTAAACCAACATATTTTGGTTTCATATGTGTTTTTATCACAAATTTTACAATACTGCTTCTTCTTCTAAATATCTTTGCCTTTACCCTTGTCTTTGTTAGAAGAAGATCCTTTCTATTAATTCAACTTTTTCTTTCCACTTTGCTTGTTTGAGAAAAGTGCATTGTTGGATGCCTCATCTCTTTGGAGTTGATTAGCTTCTTCAGTTTTAAGTAAATTTATCAACTCTACAAAATTAACTGTCCTCCTAGAGACTTGTAGTGAAGTGATCAACATTCTATAGGATTCTGGAAGAGCCCTTAAAATGATTGAGGTTAAGACATTGTCTTCCACTTTTTCTCCTAAGGCTTGCAGTTTTGTTTTTATATCTACGAATCTACAGAGGAATATCTCTACTTTCTCTCCAGATTTCATATGAAGAGTATGAAGTTGTGTTTGAAGGTTAAGAATTGTTGATTGATTCTTTCCTTCAAAAATGGTTGCTAAGGCATTCCATGCCTCCTTAACATTTTTAGCTTCACTTATATGAAGTTGTATGTCATCAGTAATAGCTATCAATATCAATAAGGAAATTCTTTTATCCTTTTTATCGTAAGTTGTCTGATCTGCTCCTGCTGATGTGGGTCTAGAATCAGTGCCATCCACTATTCCCCACATCTCCTCTACAGTTAAAATGGCTTTCATCTTAGTTTTCCAGGAAGAATAATTTGAACCTTTGAGAAGTTGACTCTCATTGAGATACTTGTTGATCATGGCCATGGTGAAGGTTTCAAATTGATATGACTAAGATGACTTTTATATTTCAGTATACCCTCAAAAGAGTATAGGGAATATTTTATTTTTCTCTATAAGATATTTAATGAAACCTGCCTTAACACCCTTAACAAGGGATAAAAAATTTGAGGAAATTAAGCCAAAAAAAATAGAGCAAATTAAAGGGGTAGGTTTTGAAAGATTTCTGATTTTGCTCTCTAGGATATTTAATGGCACCTACCTTAACACCCTTCAATAAGGATGATAATTTTGAGTAAATTAAGCCAAACAAAGAGAGTGAATCAAGGTTTTTGGATTTTTACCTTTGGTGAGTAAAACAAATTGACTTTGTTTAACATGTGCGAGGTGTAGCACGATTGTAGTGAAATTTGGGTTTTGTGAAATGCTTCTTTAATGTTTTATATTATTTTATTGTACACACAAAAAAAACATGATTGTTAGTGCAATAATCAAAACAAGAGAGCAACCCAAATTATTATCACTATAGGTGTCGGATTAACCAAAAATGCACCTAGTATAGTCAATTTTTAGGAAAAGGTGTCGAGTACAATCGAGAATGCACCTTTATTTATTTTGAAATATCCCCCCTTTTTCTTTACAATTTTGCAAAAAATAGAATCACAAAAATATGACTTCTATCCCCCCTTAGCTTTTACAAAATTGAAAAAATTCGAGCACTCCTTTCAAGACAAGTCGACACACGACCCACGTTTGAAAGGCTTCCAGACCAGTCGACACACGACTTTGGTTTTTTTTCGTCAAAAATTTAGCATGAGGAGAAAAAAAATTAGATTAAGAGATCTCAATTTTACAACAAAAAAATTGATATTTTATGTCTTATGTCTCCTTTCTTGAAGGAGAAAAAAAAAGCAATTTTTTTTTTTTTTCTTGCTCTAGCTGCTTCCCAAAAGTTGTCTGTCTTTAAAATGGATGTAAAAAGTGCTTTCTTACATGGGGACTTAAAGGAAGAGATATTTATGGAACAAGCTACTGGTTTCACTTAAGACTCCTCTCTTGTTTGTAGGCTAAAGAAGTCTCTCCATGGCCTCAAACAAGCTCCTATATATTGGTATGAAAAAATGGACCCCTTTCTTTCCTCAGGTTTTTCTCTTTGTGAGTCTAATAACATAGTCTACATTTTGAGAGATGAAGGAAAAATCACCATACTTGTTCTATATGTTGATGATCTGCTACTCACTGGTAGTGACTTCACTCACATTCAGACTATACAAGACTCCCTCTTTGAAAAATTTGATATGGCTAATCTCGGTCTAGCACATTACTTCCTTGGGATCCAAATAAATCAAACAAATGTAGGAATTTCATTGTGTCAACATAAATACACTCTAGATCTTCTTCAAAGGTTCAAAATGACATATTGCAAACCGTTTCCTACACCTTTCCAGTCTGGAGTCAATCTAAGTACTTCATGCACATCCCTCTATGTGATGCAACTCTATATTGTTAGATTATAGGGAATCTGTTATACCTTACTCATATTCATCCAAATATCTCATATGTTGTTGGCTTAATATCCATATTCGCATATCAACCTCATTTCAGTCATTGGCAATCAACAAAAAGGATCCTCCACTATTTGCAAGGAACTACTCATTTTGGGCTCTTATATGAGGGAAAATCCATGGATATCATTGGCTACATGGATTCATATTGGACAGGTTTAGTAGAATACATATGTTAAACTTTTGGCTATATTTTTTGTCTTGGTTCTTCGCCAATTTCTTGGTTATGTAAAAAACAACAAGCAGTGGCCTTATCATCTGCAGAGGTAGAAAATAGGGCAGTAGTTTTAGCAAGTTAGGAAGCTCTTTGGCTTCGTCATATTATAAAATAATTTGATTTTCCAATGAAAACCTGTTACTATTTGGTGTGACAATCAGAGCACAATTCATATTGCATGCAATCTAGTTGAACATCAGTGCACCAAGCACATTGAGATACACATGCAATTCATTCGACAACATATTTAGAATGATAACTGTTGGTATTTTTGCCACATTGTTTTTATTTATGATTATTCATGCATAAATTATAAAACTCTCATTCCTCTGTGTTTCTCTATGAGTTTTGGTGCCAAAACAGCTAAGTCCGAAGACTGTCATGATATCGTGATCGAAAATAGCATGGAGAGCACGGGTTAAAAATTGTTGCAATATCATGACATGTCGCGTTATCGCGGGTCTTTGAGGAGGGAAAAGCCAAAGTCGGAGAATGTCACGATATCGCGGCATGTTCCAAAATCGTGGTCAAAATTGTCAACGGAGGTAGAGTAGTAAAATTGTCGCGATATCGCGACATGTCGCGTTTTCGTGACTTACGATGGCCATGGAGCATAGTGACAAACAAGGTCGCAATTTCATGACATAATTGAGCAAAGGGCAATGACAATGAAAGACGTCGTGATTTCATGAAAAAAAAATGAACAAGGGCCAGAATGTCAAATCGTCGTGATATCACAACATGTCGCATTATCACGGTCAAGGTGGACAGAAAAGCTTAAGGCATGAAAGGTGTCGCGATTTCACGACACTTTTGAAGATGTGACCAAGAAATAAGAAGACATCGCAAAATCGTGACAAAAAGTGGCAACAGTAGAGAAAGCAAAGAAACATCACGATTTCGTGACATATTGCGGAGAAAAAGCTAAATAGACAAGAATGTCGCATTTTCGCGACATGTCACATTTTCGTGACGGGAAGCAGTGTGAAAGCGCAGAAAGAAAAAAATGGTACGAAATGTCATGATTTGAAGTAGTGTGAAAGCGTAGAAAGAACAAAATGGTATGAAATGTTGCGATTTCGTGACATGTTCCGTTTTCGCTACCTGCAAGATGAAGAAGGCCAAGCGAGAGAAAATTGTCGTGGTTTCACGACATGTTACAGCTTCGCGGGTAGACAGAAGAGAAAGGCACAGAAAGTAGAAGACGTCGTGATTTCATGACATGTCACATTTTTGCAATAGGAAGCAGTGAGAAAGCCGAAAGAGAGAAAGGTGTAGCGAAATCATGACTTGTCACATTTTCGTGGTTTGAAACAGCGCAAAGACAATATGAGGAAAGAACGTCGTGATTTCGCGATAGGTCATAGTTTCATGAGAACATAACAAAGAAGGAGCAGAATAGAAAAATGTCACGATTTCGCGATGCATCGCATTTTCGTGACCTCAGGTGACAAAGGAGAATAAAGAACCGAATACATCATGATTTTGTGACATGGTTGGTTTTCGCGATCCAAAATGACAAAAGCGTACGTAGGAGAAACATGTCGGGATTTCGTGACCTGTTACAGTTCCATGCTAGAAAGTGGTTCAACGGCCCAATGAAATATTGTGATTTCCAAGGATTAAAAGCACAACAAAATTGAATGTTTTGCTGCTTTCCAATGTGTGCAAGGTAAAACAACGTGTTCAGGCCTGTAGTTTTTGAAGCCACCAAAATTGAAGAAACCTCCATTATTTAAATCTTCTATTCATGATTTTCTAACGGTCCAAGCATGCTTCGAGAACGACCATTTAATGAAGATGACCGGTTCCTTGTTTCATTTAATTTTTGGTTTCTCCGAGGCTAGTTTAAGGGGATCATTTCCTTATTTTTGCTGCACATTTTGTGTATCTCGAGAAGGTTCATTTCATATTTTAAATGCTACAAAGAGGCAAGACCTCTATAAATATCAATGTATATCTCAAGAACAACCATGGGGAGTTCGAGAGACATGTTGCATGAAAACGTTCAAGTCCTCTGCGTAAATAAAAGATATTTGGCCTCTGATTTTGCAAGCGTATTTTTGTGTGATTTCCTTCTATTTCATGCATTTCTCGATTATGCTCGTATTTCTAATCTGCTATTAGATTTAAATTCTACATCTGAGTTTGAATATTGCTAATGAGAAAGTGAGTTCTGAAATGCAATCCTGGAGGTTGTCTACACAAGGTCGTAAGTAGATTATGCTGCGTTCTATTATTATATGTTGTTCATGCACTTGAGGTTCAATTATTACTGAGTTCTTTTTCCCCGATCTGATAAATTCGACCTGTGGCCATATTTCCCATATCTTTCCATAATTTCCCATTTCTTTCTACATATTTCCAATCCCTTTCCTATAACTTTGATCTGAAATCAAGCTTAGATTTAGTAAGGGAACTAGCCCTCTCTAGATATTGGTCTGGGAGACATTTCTTTCTCTTAGCCTTTCAACGTTGGTTGGGTCTAGGGCGCATTTTGCATAAAATTCTTTCCTATGGTAGATTCATGACCAACAATTTTTGGCACACCCGATGGGATGGACTGTTTCTGTCTCAGAGATACCATAGTATTGAGGGTTTAATGTTCGCCTTCATGTTGTATAGTTAGAACATTTGGTGACTCTGTAATACCCAGAAATCTCTGAACGTGGGTACATTGAAAGCTATACTTCATGATCACGAGATCAAAGTCCAAAAAAGTTGAAAATCTTGTTGAGTTTTTTGAACTTGATAGCACAAAAAGAGGTGAACACTCTAGGTTGGTTTCCCCATCGCTTGCATCATCTACCATATCCACAAACATTCCTGGTATTGTTACTAGTTTTCCATCTTCTCAGTCACATCCACTAGTCCCAATGGCCCAGTATCCTCAACCCAAGCAGTTTTTAGCATGGAATAGTTCAGGAGCCTTGAATTTGCAGGCTCAAAATCCAGTTCCTTAGGCTGCTTTGAAAGCCTTGCCAACCTATGATGGTACTGGTAAGACGACATATGAACATATTCATGCTATTGCTTCTTTGGTAGCCATTCATGATATTATAGATGAAGATGTGATGGTGAAGTTATTAGTACTATCCTTGAGAGGAAAATTTTTGTACTAGTACCGATCTCTTCAACCAAGCACTATTGCATCCTGGGATCAACTAGGAGAACTGTTAGTTAAGAATTTTCATGAACAGGCTGATCAATTTTCTTTGCTACATCAGTTTAACGCAATTCAAAGGCATCCACAGGAGGCAATAGCATATTTCAATGTTTGATTTACCAGAAGCTGGAAGCGAGTGCCTGAGGGTCTTCGCCCTACCCATGAGCAAGCTACATTCTACTATCTTCAAGCGTTCAATATAGACATTGGCTTAGCAATTAGGCAGTCCAATATGATGACCTTCCCGAAATTTTTTGAACAAGCACAAAAGGTGGAGGCAGATTTTATTGTAATCGGTAGGCTTCCTCCAAAGGTAGCAATGCCCATTTTACCTGATATTCCACAACATTTATATCCTAGTTCATTTTCGTAATCTATGTCTTCCATGTATCCTGTTCCATCATGGAGATCCAGTGCACCTTAGATTGCACCCATCCCAGTTCCTCAGCTCCCTACTCTAGCAAATCCCTATTTTGCTACATCCAGCATTCTACCATTCCTCGCTTCCACTTCATTTCCAGCATTACCAGTGCCGCCAGCACCTTTGCCCTTGCCAGCATGTCCTATGCCTGTAAATCCTTATCCTTACACAACACTCTTGCAAGAGGTAAAATCTACCAATTCTACAATAAGAGCAATGGGCAATAAGATCACACTTATTGAAAGGAAGCAATCTGAGCAAGATTTCTAGCCCAAGAGATTTCAGCCTCAGCCAATTACTAGAGAATAAGCTACTTCAACAAGCAAAGCACCCGAGAAGAACCTGACTGTTTTGGCAAATGAAGATGTAGCCATTGCAAAAAGAACATATTGGTGTTCAACATGTAATGATCCACATGGCGAAGACACTTGCATGGTTCATTTGAATTATGTGTAGACATTGGCTACTAGTTCTTCGGGAGGTCAAGTCAATATGATCTCTGAGATAGGTCATAGCTTAGTGGTTCCATCTGAAGAACAAGTTTCAGTTCTCACAAGGACTGGAAAGAAGCCTGTCAAAGTAGATTCTTCTGAGTTAGAGCCATTAAAAGTGCCAGCTAATTTGAGAAAACAAGTGAAAAATCCTATGCCAGCATCAAAGCTAGATGCACCTATATTACCAAAAGATCCTGTTCCACACAGAGTACAAGAAAAAGTTGCAGCTACACAGGCAAGATCGGAAGCAGAGGAGCAAGCAAGAGAAAATCTGAAGTACCCATCATTGACCAAAATGTTGAGATTAGAAGCTACTCAGCAGTATCAGAACATATATGATTATCCCATTGAAAAGAAGGAATCTGCTATGGCTGCCTACAATATTGTTGAAGAATTGAAGAAGATCCCAGCAAAGGTTAGTCTTTATGATGCATTACAATTGCCTGGATAGGTAGATTTATTGCAAGAATCTTTGAAATCTGTGAAGGATAATGAGAATAGCCCTACTCAGACAATTTATGCTCAAGCATTAACCACCTCAATCACTGGTAAGAATAGACCACCCCCTTTTTATCTGTCACTTCGAATGGAGGGTTGGATCGTGCATAACTGCATGATTGATTTCGGTGTTGCTGCAACTGTCATGCCAAAGGTAGTTTGTGAAGCCATGGGTATGGAATACACACAAAGTATCCCTAGAGTCTTGCAGTTAGATGGTACTCCTATGAAAATAGTGGGTGTAATCAAGGATGTCCCTATTGTTTTACACAGTATGCCTCAGATTACAGTCATTCAGGAAATAGTTGTGGTTGATCTAGAACCGTATTTTAGTATGTTCTTATCAAGAGAGTTCACTGCCAAACTGGGAGGTGGCTATCTTTCTATGGACTATTCTCACCTAGAAATTCCTTTCAAAGGGAGAAGAATTTAGATTTATAATGAAAAGCCTTATTTTCATATAGAGAAGCTGGAAGAAGCAGAAAAGTTCACACAACCTATCAGCTTGCTAACTGAACAACCAGAAGATCTTGTTTTGATGGATGAACCTTGCTTAGAGGATGTGTTCTCAATGCTTGACTTTAATGCCATCTTTGGAGACTGAGATTAGCTATTGTTCCATTACAAAGCCTGAGAAGGTTGAACTGAAGATGCAAGATGATCAGAATTCTATGCCTGATCAATTTAGGACTCTATATGTAGACACCAAAATAGCACCAATCCGATTATGTGACTGCAAACACTGATCGCTTTGACAAACATAGCCCCCAGGGCAGCCCTCAGAGGTCAAACAGTGGTCCTAACCACTTTCATAGCAATTTTGTAAGGTTAGGAAGCAATTTGGCACATTTAGACACTTTGCTCAGTATTCGTCTCACCCAGGGACGAATACTAACTAGAATTCGTCTCACCCAAGGACGAATTCTAAAATCGTCTCACCCAGGGACGAATTCCAAGTTTAACGGGAAAAAAGAAGAATGGTGCCAAGTGGCAGCCCAGGACAGTCAGTTGATGACTCCTGCCTCACACACGTGTGTGGGTGGATAGATAGGTCGTTAGAAGACTGTCACAAGGGCAATTATGAAAGCCCAAGTCATGGAGGACTCCCCTCCCTCATGGGAAGACTTGACTGCCACATGGCACCTATGACCAACACATGGCGCTTATGCTTCCCCTCTCAAAAGAGACCCCATGGGTCTATAAAAGGTGGGACTTTTCTCACCCAAAAGATACAGATTGAAGGATATTTCAAGCAACGAAGTGCTGCCGAGTTGAACACCCACTTGCATCCCCTTTGATTCACCTTTTCACATCCACCAATCTCTTTTGCAAGGGAGGTTGTTGGGTGGATTTTGGAAGCTTGAATCTGACCCAAATCCAACATATGGACACCTGAATCAACCAATTTTTTGACCCCCCAATCCTAAGAAGTTTTTGGTCCCATCCCTAGTGGATTGGCTCCAAAATCAAGTGCCAACGGTGGGAGGCCCACTTGGGCACCCCGCATTTTCCAAGTTTGGTTTTAAAAGCATTCTAGATTATTGTTTCAGGTTGCATCTCATGTTATTTTGTTTGGTTAACTCATAGCTTCAATTTCATAACATTTTGATAAGATTTTATCATGCCTTTTGCCGCTTTGTTGTCCTACTAACTTGCATGTGGCGACATCGAATTTCGGAGGATAGAGGCCAAATTGGGAGAATCCGACCATCTGGGTCATCCCAAAATGGCCCCAATTACATAACCCCTCTATTTGTAGGTGTTTTGGAGGTCTCAGGATACAACATTGGAGCAGCATCAGGTCAGCTTTTCCAACACAGAAGAATTTGTCCCACCCAGGGATGAATTGCAGTCAGAATTCATCCTGCCCAGGGACGAATTCCAGTTTAAGGCAGATTGGCCGACTGTATCAGTGGCAGTGGCCTCCTGGTAATATTTTTTGTCTTCTGTCAAGTTTTCAGGCCATTTGGACTTACTTTACCCACTGTTTCAGACGAATGTTTACATGCATCTTTTGGCGATTTTAGAGAACAAACACTTACTATTTGCAATAGGTGCTACTGACATATTTGTTGTTTCTTTGTTCGTAGGAGGAGCAGCAGAGGTCAAGGACTCATCAACATCAGCGGCGACATCGTCTTGGCCCACCCATTTCAAGTGTGGGCACGTGGAAAGAGGAACCTTAAGTCTCGATTGTAGTCAAATTCTTTTAACGCTCCTAGCCCCTGAAAAGGGAGGAGACATATTTGTAATAGAGATAAATAAAGTTTAATGAAAGGGCTGTGTTTTCTCCATTTTCTTGTGTCTCTTCCAATGCGTTTCTTTCATTTCATGCAATTTACATTTCTAGGACTTAAGCGTATTTGATTTTGAATGCATCGCAATTAGTGTTTCCTTCGCTCGGAATCTCATGCTTTCACTATACTTTGATGCTGCGAGCTTCACAAATAATGCAACAAAAAAACTTGGGGTTGAACCTGAATTGATTCTGAATCCAGTAATGAAAAAGTGCAGCTCCAGACACCACTGTCCCAAGCAGATGGTGTGCAAGCTAGAGTCAGCAAGAATGATGTCTAGATCCTCTATTCCAAAAATTAAAGATCAACTGAAATACAATCATATTTGGTCCGATCACTACGGATTCACAGGATAATCACCTAAAACTGGGTTTGTGGTGGCGGCATGCCAATCATGTCGTAAACGTTTGTATATAGCAAAAAAAAAAAGACAAAAAAAAAACCAGAAAAAGAGAAAAAAAAAGAGTATTGTGGATTTCCTCTGTTAACTTCGGCTATTTTTGCATGCAAGCCTGCAAGTACGTTTATTTCTTTCTTTTTTCTTTCTTCTTTCCCAACAGATAGTGGCTTTGTTAATTTCTTCCTTCTCCTCCCTTATTTTCATTCCCTTCCTCGATCATTCTTTCTTCTGTCATCTGTAATTAAGCCACTACTATTGTTTCTTTTTCCCTCTCTAACATTCTCGCTTCTTTATTTCCCTTTTATTCTAATCCTTGTTTTCTTTTCAGCATTCATCTGCAGTTCATACCGTATTTTCCACTATCATTTACCTTCATTTTCATTATCCGCTTTTCTATCTCTATAGTGGGTAGCACAATAGCACTCTGTTGTTGTATCTACCACTTCATTTCTTCCATTCCCACCATCCCCATCATTTACAATTTCCATTCTATAGTCCTCACTCCACTCATTCCGTTCATTTCTGTTTTGCAACCCTAGTGCTTTCATAACTGTTATGGAGATCCTTTTACAGCACCTGGTGAGCTAAGACAAATACAAATTTATTTGAAGTTTTTAGTAAGTAAGCAAGAGTTGTTACAGCAGTCTACAGACATTTTTCCTATCAATCAGCACTTCCTTTCTTGCTTCTCATGTTTCTTGACCCTATTGCCCAATGGATTCAGGCCTGGGATTCGTGCATGCAGCAGAACTGTATACCCCACGAGTCACCAAGAATGTTGGCATTTTTGCCACATTGTTTTGATTTATGATTATTCATGCATAAATTGTAAAACTCTCATTCCTCTGTGTTTCTCTGTGAGTTTTGGTGCCAAAACAGCTAAGTCCGAATACTGTCACGATATCATGACCAAAAACAACATGGAGAGCATGGGTTAAAAATTGTCACGATATCGTGACATGTTGCGTTATCGTGGGTCTTTGAGGAGAGACAAGCCAAAGTCGGAGAATGTCGCGATATCGCGACATGTTTCAAAATCGTGATCAAAATGGTTAACAGAGGTAGAGCAGTAAAATTGTCGCGATATCATGACATGTCGTGTTTTTGCGACTTACGATGGCCATGGAGCAGAGCGACAAACAAGGTCATGATTTCGTGACATAATTGAGCAAAGGGCAATGACAATGAAATACGTCATGATTTCACGACAAAAAAATGAACAAGGGCCAGAATGTCAAATCGTCACGATATCACGACATGTCGCATTATCGTGATCAAGGTGGACATAAAAGCTTAAGGCATGAAAGGCATCGCGATTTCATGACACTTTTGAAGATGTGACCAAGCAAGAAGAAAACATCGTGAAATCATGAAAAAAAGTGACAACAGTAGAGAAAGCAAAGAAACGCCACAATTTCATGACATATTGTGGAGAAAAAGCTAAATAGACAAGAATGTCACATTTTCGTGACATCGTATTTTCACGATGGGAAGCAGTGTGAAAGCACAGAAAGAACAAAATGGTACGGAATGTCACGATTTCATGACATGTTCTATTTTCGCTACCTGCAATATGAAGAAGGCCAAGCGAGAGAAAACTATCATGGTTTCGCGACATGTTACAGCTTCGCAGGTAGACAAAAGAGAAAGGCACAGAAAGTAGAAGACGTCGTGATTTTGTGACATGTCGTATTTTTGCGATGGGAAGCAGTGAGAAAGCCGAAAGAGAGAAAGGTGTAGCGAAATCGTGACTTGTCGCATTTTCATGGTTTGAAATAGCGCAAAGACAATATGAGGAAAGAACGTCGCAATTTTACGATAGGTCATAGTTTCGTGAGAACAGAGCAAAGAAGAAGCAGAATAGAAAAACGTCATGATTTCATGACGCGTCACATTTTTGCGACCTCAGGTGACAAAGGAGAATAAAGAACCGAATATGTCATAATTTTGTGACATGGTTGGTTTTTATGATCCAAAATGACAAAAGTGTACGGAGGAGAAACATGTCATGATTTCGTGACCTGTTATAGTTTCGCGCCAGAAAGCGGTTCAACGGCCCGATGAAATATTGTGATTTCCAAGGATTAAAAGCACTCTAGAATTCAATGTTTTGCTGCTTTCCAATGCGTGCAAGGTAGAACAACGTGTTCAGGCCTGTAGTTTTTGAAGCCACCAGAAATGAAGATGCCTCCATTATTCAAAGCTTCTATTCATGATTTTCTAATGGTCCAAGCATGCTTCGAGAACGACCATTTAATGAAGACGACTGGTTCCTTGTTTCATTTAATTTTTGGTTTCTCCGAGGCTGGTTTAAGGGGATCATTTCTTTATTTCTGCTGCACATTTTGTGGATCTCGAGGAGGTTCGTTTCATATTTTAAATGCTACAAAGAGGCAATACCTCTATAAATATCAATGTATATCTCAAGAACAACCATGGGGAGTTTGAGAGACATGTTGCATGAAAACATTCAAGTCCTCTATGTAAATAAGAGATATTTGGCCTCTAATTTTGCAAGCGTCTTTCTGTGTGATTTCCTTCTATTTCATGCATTTCTCAATTATGCTCGTCTTTCTAATCTGCTGTTAGATTTAAATTCTGCATCTGATTTTGAATATTGCTAATGAGAAAGTGAGTTCTGGAATGCAATCCTGGAGGTTGTCTACACAAGGTCGTAAGTAGATTATGCTGCGTTCTATTATTATATGTTGTTCATGCGCTTGAGGTTCAATTCTTGCTGAGTTTCTTTTCCCCGATATGATGAATTCGGCCTGTGGTCATATTTCCCATCTCTTTCCATAATTTCCCATTTCTTTATGCATATTTCCAATCCCTTTCCTGTAACTTTGATATGAAATCAAGCTTAGATTTAGTAAGGGAACCAGCCCTCTCTAGAGATTGGTCTGGGAGACATTTCTTTCTCTCGACCTTTCAATGTTGGCTGGGTCTAGGGCGCATTTTGCATAAAATCCTTTCTTGTGGCAGATTCGTGACCAACAAGAACATATACTTGGACTATATTCCAACTAAAAATCAGGTTGTAGACATCTTCACCAAGTAATTTCCTTCTTTGTGTTACATACAGTTGGGAGAGAAACTTGGAGTATTATAACTACATTGAAATAGAGGTCTTTACACCTCTCCTTTTATTATTGTATTATTTGGTGGATGGTTTTTTCCCATGTGGTTTTTCTTATCATCTCTCCCTTACATATTGTACATGAGTACCTCTTCAAGCCATGCTATCGGGACTCATTATTTTTTTTGTTATTAAGGACAATCTTTGCCATCCAAAGACATGCCTATTTATTTCATAGTAGATGGTTTTTCCCATGTGGTTTTTTCACCATATATCATATATTGTAAATGAGTACCTCATCAGGTCATGTTGTTGAGACTCATCCTTTTTTTATATTAAGAGAATAATCTTCACAAACTGAAGATATACCTCTTCCTTCTTTTCCTTTTGACATATGGTTTTTACCATCTACTCAAAATGAAACCATTGTACATGAGTACCTCATCAGGATCTATTTTCGAGACTCATTTGTATAATACACACCCAGTATCACTTAAGATGGGGTGTTAGAATAAGTAATTATTCTCTTAAGTTCTACTAGGATATACTTACTTGAGTTTTCACTCCTTCATGAGTTAGGTAAACTCTCAATTATAGTCTAGATCAGATTTGATGAGTTTTTGTAATCCAACGACTCTCAATGATCAACTTTGTTATTTATACAAAGTTTGTCTATGGAATAATCAATTAGTTCTATTTTGTTTCTTCAAATATTTTAAATATTTGTAGTTCTACTCTTGGAAAATTCTAACACAAGTCTTTTGAAAAGCCTTGAAGATATATATGAGCGAGTCTTTTGAGAAGACTTGAAGGAATATTTGAGCAAGTATTTTGATAAGGCTTGAAGGAATATTTGAGCAAGTCTTGAGAGAAGACTTAGGATAGTTTTGGTGTATATTTGTGAGCAGAGATAGAGTAGATTTGTGCTAGACTTAGGATAGAGTTTGGTGTAGATTTGAGATAGAGTCGAGAGAAGGATTTTGAGGTGATAGAGCAAATAGGACAGAGTTCTCCAGTGGATAGATGTCCATAGCCAGTGCAGTGGGGACAAAGGTCTCTTGTGGAGAGATATCCACAAGCTAGAGTAGTGGGGATATAAGTCTTCTAGAAGTTCACTAGCCAGAGTAGAGGAGAAAGAGTTCTCCTATGGAGAGAGATCCATGAACCAACTTGGGAGATAGAGTTCTTCTATAGATAAAGATCCAAGAACCAATTGAAGAGATAGAGTTCTCCTAGATCAAGTTCCATGAACCTGAGCAAAGGGGAAAGAGTTCTCCTATGGAGAGAGATACATGAACCAGAGCAAGGGGATAGAGTTCTCCTATGGAGAGAGATCCCAAATTAGAGCATAGGGGATTGGTGTCTCCTTTGGATAGAGGTCCATAAATATTGTAATAGGGAATTGATTCCCAAGAGATTTGTTGAGAAAATTTAGAAGAAATATTTTCTCCATGGATGTAACCCACATTGGGTGAACCATATTAAATTTATGTCTCTCATGTGTGTGATGATTTATGCATTGATTTTATTACTTATATTGATATTACCATTGATAATATTGGATAATATTATTTGAGAAAGAAAAGTAAAAGTTGATCTTATACTGTTCATCCCCCTCTCAGTATAAGCTTGTGTTCTTCAATTGGTATCAGAGTGGGTTCCTTCAAAAGAGTCTAACAACTTGAAGGAAGATATTACAGGAACATATATGGCATCTTAGAATGGATCTTCATCAAATAAGACACCATTATTCGATGGGAATAATTATGCTTTCTAGAGCATAAGAATTAAGACTTACTTTATGGCACAAGGATATGAGACATGGAAATCCATTGAGGATGGGTTCACACCTACAACTACTCCTCCCATAGATAAATATGGTAAGATGTTACATGTGAATAATTCCAAGGCTATGAATGGAATCTTAAGTGGATTACGTGAAGCAAAATTTGTGAAAGTTATGCACTATAAATCAGCAAAAGAGATATGGGAAAAATTGAAGCAAACATATGAGGGAGATAAAAAGGTCAAGATGGCAAAGTTACAAAATCACAAGAAAATGTTTGAATATTTTAATATGGAAGATGAGGAAGATATTGCTACATACTTACTTCGTGTGGATGAGGTTGTTAATACCATGCGTGGACTTGGATTCAAAATTGAAGACTCCAATGTTGCTCAAAAAGTATTAAGGTCACTTCCTATGAGGTATGATGGAAAAGTTTCAGCTATAGAAGAGATGAGAGATATTGAAAAATTGACTATGGATGAGTTACATGGAATTCTCACAACTTATGAGATGAGAATAGTAAAGGATCCCAACTCCAAGAAAGAGGTAGCTTTCAAATCTTCAAAGAAGATAAAAGATAAGAGATCAAAATCAAGTGGTGAGTCAAGCAGTGATGAAGAAGCTAACTATGGGAGAAGAAACAAGAAGGACTCAAGAAAGCACAAAGGTATGAAGACTATGAAATGTTTTAATTGTGGTAATTTTGGTCACTAATTGTCCATAAGTTGGAAGCAATAGTAGTGAAGAGAAATAGGATCATAAGAAAAAGGAAGTAGGAAAATCTAGGCATGAAAAGAAAAATAGGTATGGATAAGGCAAGCATGAAAAGAAGTTCTTTCAAAGGCACAAGAAGAGTTTCTATGTTAACAAGGCAAGCAAGGCTTCAAGTGACAGTGATGAAAGACACTCAGATAGTGAAGAAGAAGAGATTCTATTTTTGGCAATAGAAGAGGAAGAAAATGCTCCTGTTGAAGATAAAGTTAAAAAGTATGAAGATGCTCTTGGAGACCAAGAAGTAGAGAAAGATTCAAAAAATGAAGAGGAAGGCACAGTAGATCTAGAAGAAGAACTTATTGTTGCTCTCAAAGAATTGAAAAATGTTAGAAAGCAGAATTCAAGACTAAAGTCTCAAGTTCAAGAATGTGAGGAAGAAAAAGAAAAGCTTCTACAAGACCTGACAAACTCAAAAGCTAAGGCAAGGAGAATTAAAGAGGTCATGAGTGAAAAGTTAGAGGTAAAAGAGTTAGAATGTGAAAGATTAGAACATGAGGTAGTTTCACTAAGGATGGAAGTGAAATATTCTAAGGACAAGCTACACAGGTTTGGGAAAAGTTCAAAGACTTTGGATAAGATTATCAATGCACAAATATCTTCATCTATCAAAACAGGACTTGGTTTTGAAGAAGGACAAGGGAAACAAGAAGAAGGGTCAAGCTCAAGCTCAAAAGAAGAGGAAGTTTCAGAGGAAGAGAGTGAAGAAGAAATTGAGACTTATGTAGATAAGTTGAAGAATAGAAGTTTCACTAAGAAAGGAAACAATGCACAAACAAGAAACAAGGATCATCACAGAGAAGGCAAAGAAAGGACTAAGAGACCAGAGGGTTCAAGACAATATTTCTTCAAAGGATATTATTTTTCATGTAATCGGTTTGGTCACAAGGCTATGCATTGTAGGACTCATGGAAAGAAGGAGTATGGCCTCACTAAAAGGAATGTCAACTCTTTCAAATATGGATATTTCTTCCAAGGGTATTGCTACTCATGTAATCACTTTGGTCATAAAGCAATTCACTGCAGGGTTCATGATAGAAATGAGTATGGCTTCACCAGGAGGAACTTCAAGATATTTGCACCTTCCAAGAACTACAACATTAAGTGTTACAAGTGCAATAATCTTGGGCATAAGGCCAAGTGGTGTAGAACAGAGTTTCCAGAACTTCTAGAGACAAGCAAGAATAGGGACACTCAAAAGGATCAAAAGGGTATGTTGAAAAAGAAGGTTGACAAAGAAAAAGAGCATTGTATGCTGGGAGTAGAGATACTCCCACCCCAAAATTAATCACCTCAAGGAGAGGAGGTGGGGAGGGGGCTGAGCTAAGAGTCTTATATTTAGCCCCAAAGGAGTCCCTTTGCCATTGATGTCAAAGGGGGAGAGATTTGAGTAAGAGGGAGAGCATTCAGTTAGGGGGAGTAGTTTCTCAGGGGGGGCAGATTTGGAATCCGGTGGTTGGAAAAGGAAAATTTTTAGAAAGGGTTGCCATCAATGACAAAGGGGGAGATTGTTGGAAATTTTGAGTATATTGTTGTCATTGATGTCAAAGGATTAATGTCATAAGTTGATGACATTAGTTGTCATTTATGTCAAGGAAAATAAAGGTTTAATGGTTTTACCATGGTGGTACTTGCAAAAGAAAAAGGAAGATGTTTTATGGTGGCAAAGACTTTATCCAAAGAAAAGGCCCAAAGGAGAAAAAGAAATTATAATATTTAAATCTATGAAGATTTAAATAATTATAATAATTAAAAATTAAAAGGGCCCAAAGGTTAAAATATAAATTATAATATTTAAATCTACTTTAGATTTAAATTATTATAATAATTTTAAAAGGTTTAGATGGGCACCAATGTTGCAAATTTCAAATACCTCCCCAAGCGCCGACGTGAAGGATCATAAGGGCAAATGCATATATATAACATAAAGTATATTACCAAATTAATGGTGGTAATTGTTATGCAAAACTTCTGTGTAATGCATATCCAAAATTCGTGAAATATTGTATAAGATTCATTTGTGGTCACGTGGGAGAAAGGACAAAGGGGTAGCACATTTTGAGGTCAAATTCAGGATAAAGCGTGGTGACGATGAAAATAAATCCCATCTAGGTAGCTAGCCTAGATGGTGGATCCCTTGGTGCTAAGTCGTAGCAGTAGGGAGGTCTCGAGTTCGAGACACGATGGAGGCAAAGAGTTAAAGTTTTGAAAAACCTTTTGCACCAGAGATAGGGAATAAAGTAGAGTGCATGTAGTTTGGTTTCATGTGGGTGGCTAGCCCACGTGGTGGCCTAGCCGAAGCTAGGGTATGGGCCAGCAAGAGATGCAGGTTCGAATCATAGCAGTGACAACAAGGGGACAATATTTTTTGATGAAATAATTATTCGCTAAGGCTAAGGTATGTGCTTTCTTAGGGAGTCATAAGGTGATTATTTTATTATTATTTTTTACTTTTGAATTAAAATGGGCAGCATGGAGTAATTAAGGCTAGTTGACTTAAAAAGGAGTTTTGTCTAGTGCCATGTGTGGTGTGTTAAGTAAATGATGTTATGGTCTTTTTGAAGAATTGAGGTGCATTGAAATATTTTATTTTAAGTAGGAGGTATAAGGTGTATAAGAAAATTCATGTGTGTAATTTGTGGTTTTGTTGGGTTGAATTTTATTTTGCAAGATTAGGAGTAATAAGGTGTGATAAGTTGCTTGACATTTTATTATAACTCTTGCATGGTGAAAGGAAGATATGAAAGGTTTTGTTGAGTATTAATGCTTTATTTTTTAGAACAAAAGAAGAGTGATTGAACATCAATTTCAGATTTCATTGAGCATATCATTTTGAGAAGAAAGTTCATGTGGATGTTTTGAGAAAGTATCTTGCAATCTAACCCTTGAAGTGGCACTAGAAAAATCAGTTATTTGTGAGATAGGTTTTTGAAGACATATCTCCATAAGAGAAAATTAAGAGGTATGGGCACATCATTCCTTATTTAAAGTGTTTTGTTGAAGTGAATGTTTTTGGAACATAAGGTGGAGATAAAAGGGTTGTTTGGTAAGCATTGTTGGAAATATTTGAGTTAGGATTTGTGCTTCATTGTTGAATTATTTTGGAAACATTTGGATTAGAGTTTGAGAACAAGATTGTGCTTCCATTATTGAAAGAGATTGAGACATTTGTGCTAGATATTGTGAACTACTTGTGCTAGATTTGAAAGCAAGTTTTTGCATCATTGTGAAACCTTTTGAACATTGGTTTGAGAGATATTGAAAGCAATTGTGAAAGTGTTTGAGATCAATTTTATGAGGGAAATTGTGCATTAGTGTGATTGATATTTGAGAGAAAATTTGCAAGAAAGATAGATCAATTTTGTGAAACAAGTTATACAGTGTTTTGATTTGATTTGAAAGGGATTTTGCAAGAGATAGAGATTGGATTAATTGAGTACAATATTTGTGAGTGTGAAGAACATATTGAGTTTTTGATAGAGCATATCATTCTCTATATGTTCCAGAGGTTAAACAAATTCTAAGTAGAATATATCTAATTGCTAGTTGAAGAAAGTATTTCTGAAAGAGATATAAGTTGTGTTTGTATGCAAGATTTGGAAATATTTGAGCAGGTTTAGTGAGCAACATTGAAGGCAGATTTGAGCAAGTCTTTTGAGAAGGCTTGAAGGAGAATTTGAGCAAGTCTTTGAGAAGAATTAAGAGATTTGAGCAAGTATTTTGAGAAGGCTTGAGGTAGATTAAAGTTGAGAATAAAATGAGAAGCTTGAAGGTAGATTTGAGCAAGTCTTCTTGAGAAGACTTGAGATTTAAGATTTAAAGGTTGAGTAGATTTGAGCAAGTCTTGAGAGAAGACTTAGATATTTTGTAGATTTATAGTATAAGAATGTGTTAGACTTGATAGAGTTTGGTATATATTTGAGATAGATTTGAGAGTAGGCTTTGGAGGTGATAAAGCAAAGAGGATAGAGGTCTCTAGTGGATAGAGGTCCATCAGCCAATGTAGTGGGGATAGAGGTCTCCTATGGAGAGAGATCCACAAGCCAGAGTAGTGGGGATAGAAGTCTTCTAGAAGTTCATCACCAAAGTAGAGGAGATAGAGTTCTCCTATGGAGAGAGATCCATGAACCAGATAGGAAGATAGAGTTCTTCTATGGAGAGAGATCCACAAACTAGTTGAGGAGATAGAGTTCTCCTAGATAAAGTTCCATGAACCAAAGCAAAGGGGAAAGAGTTCTCCTATGGAGAGAGATCCATAAACTAGAGTAAAGGGGATAGAGTTCTCATATGGAGAGAGATCCACAAATCAGAGCATAGGGGATTGGTGTCTCCTTTGGATAGAGGTCCATAAACATTGTAATAGGGAATTGATTCCCAAGAGATTTGTTGAGAAAATTTAGAAGAAATATTTTCTCCGTGGACGTAACCCACATTGGGTGAACCACATTAAATTTGTGTCTCTCATGTGTGTGATGATTTGTGCATTACTTTGATTACTGCTATTGATATTGCCATTGATAATATTGGATAATATTATTTGGGAAAGAAAAGTAAAATTTGATCTTATACTGTTCACCCCCTCTCAGTATAAGCCTGTGTTCTTCAATTGGTATCAGAGTAGGTTCCTTCAAAAGAGTCTAACAACTTGAAGGAAGATATTATAGGAACACAGATGGCATATCAGAATGGATCTTCATCAAATAAGGCACCATTGTTTGATGGGAACAATTATGCTTTATAGAGTATAAGAATGAAGACTTACTTGATGGCACAAGGATATGAGACATGGCAATCCATTGAGGATGGGTTCACACCTACAACTACTCCTCCCACAGATAAATATGGTAAGATGTTACATGTGAATAATGCCAAGGCTATGAATGGAATATTAAGTGGATTACGTGAAGCAGAATTTGTGAAAGTTATGCACTGCAAATCAACAAAAGAGATATGGGAAAAATTGAAGTAAACATATGAAGGAGATAAAAAGGTCAAGATGGCAAAACTACAAAATCACAAGAAAAGGTTTGAAGATTTGAAGATGGAAGATGAGGAAGATATTGCTACATACTTACTTCATGTGGATGAGGTTGTTAATACCATGCGTGGACTTGGATTCAAAATTGAAGACTCCAATGTTGCTCAAAAAGTATTAAGGTCACTTCCTATGAGGTATGATGGAAAGGTTTCAGCTATAGAAGAGATGAGAGATATTGAAAAGTTGACTATGGATGAGTTACATGGAATTCTCATAACTTATGAGATGAGAATAGTAAAGGATCCCAACTCCAAGAAAGAGGTAACTTTCAAAGCTTCAAAGAAGACAAAAGATAAGAAATCAGAATCAAGTGGTGAGTCAAGTAGTGATGAAGAAGCTAACTATGGGAGAAGAAACAAGAAGGACTCAAGAAAGCACAAAGGTATGAAGACTATGAAATATTTTAATTGTGGTAATTTTGGTCACTATGCATCTAATTATCCAGAAGTTAGAAGCAGTAGTAGTGAAGAGAAACAAGGATCATAAGAAAAAGGAAGGAGGAAAATCTATGTATGAAAAGAAAAATAGGTATGGACAAGGCAAGCATGAAAATAAGTTCTTTCAAAGGTACAAGAAGAGTTTCTATGTTAACAAGGCAAGCAAGGCTTCAAGTGACAGTGATGAAAGACTCTCAGATAGTGAAGAAGAAGAGATTCTATTTTTGGAAATAGAAGAGGAAGAAAATGCTCCTATTGAAGATAAAGTTGAAAAGTATGAAGATGCTCTTGAAGACCAAGAAGTAGAGAAAGATTCAAAAAATGAAGAGGAAGGCACAGTAGATCTAGAAGCAGAACTTATTGTTGCTCTCAGAGAATTGAAAAAGGTTAGAAAGTAGAATTCAAGACTAAAGACTCAAGTTCAAGAATGTGAGGAAGAAAAGGAAAAGCTTCTACAAGACCTGACAAACTCAAAAGCTAAGGCAAGGAGAATTAAAGAGGTCATGAGTGAAAAGTTAGAGGAAAAAGAGTTAGAATGTGAAATATTAGAACATGAGGTAGTTTCACTAAGGATGGAAGTGAAATATTCTAAGGACAAGCTACACAAGTTTGGGAAAAGTTCAAAGACTTTGGATAAGATTATCAATGCACAAATATCTTCATCTATCAAAATAGGACTTGGTTTTGAAGAAGGACAAGGGAAACAAGAAGAAGGGTCAAGCTCAAGCTCAAAAGAAGAGGAAGTTTCAGAGGAAGAGAGTGAAGAAGAAATTGAGACTTATGTGGATAAGTTGAAGAATAGAAGCTTCACTAAGAAAGGAAACAATGCACAAACAAGAAACAAGGATCATCACAGAGAAGGAAAAGAAAGGACTAAGAGACCAGAGGGTTCAAGACAAGATTTCTTCAAAGGATATTGTTTTTCATGTAATCGGTTTGGTCACAAGGCTATGCATTGCAGGACTCATGGAAAGAAGGAGTATGGCCTCACTAAAAGGAATGTCAACTCTTTCAAATATGGATATTTATTCCAAGGGTATTGCTACTCTTGTAATCGCTTTGGTCATAAAGCAATCCACTACAGGGTTCATGATAGAAATGAGTATGGCTTCACCAGGAGGAACTTCAAGATATTTGCACCTTCCAAGAACTACAACATTAAGTGTTACAAGTGCAATAATCTTGGGCATAAGGCCAAGTGGTGTAGAACAGAGTTTCCAGAACTTCCAGAGACAAGCAAGAACAAGGACACTCAAAAGGATCAAAAGGGTATGTTGAAAAAGAAGGTTGACAAAGAAAAAGAGCATTGTATGTTGGGAGTAGAGATACTCCCACCCCAAAATTAATCACCTCAAGGAGAGGAGGTGGGGAGGGGGCTGAGCTAAGAGTCTTATATTTAGCCCCAAAGGAGTCCCTTTGCCATTGATGTCAAAGGGGGAGAGATTTGAGTAAGGGGGAGAGCATTCAGTCAGGGGAGCAATTTCTCAGGGGAGCAGATTTGGAATCCAGTGGTTGGAAAAAGGAATTTTTAGAAAGGGTTGCCATCAATGACAAAGGGGGAGATTGTTGGAAATTTTGAGTATATTGTTGTCATTGATGTCAAAGGATTAATGTCATAAGTTGATGACATTAGTTGTCATTTATGTCAAGGAAAATAAAGGTTTAATGGTTTTACCATGGTGGTACTTGCAAAAGAAAAAGGAAGATATTTTATGGTGGCAAAGACTTTATCCAAAGAAAAGGCCCAAAGGAGAAAAATAAATTATAATATTTAAATCTATGAAGATTTAAATTATTATAATAATTAAAAAATTAAAAGGGCCCAAAGGTTAAAATATAAATTATAATATTTAAATCTACTTTAGATTTAAATTATTATAATAATTTTAAAAGGTTTAGATGGGCGCCAATGTTGCAAATTCGAAATACCTCCCCAAGCACCAACATCAAGGATCATAAGGGCAAATGCATATATATAACATAAAGTTTATTGCAAAGTTAATGGTGGTAATTGTTATGCAAAAATTATGTTAATGCATGTGCAAAATTCATGAAATTGTATGCACTTCATTCATGGTCACGTGGGAGAAAGGACAAAGGGGCAGCACCTTTTGAGGTTAAAATAGGATAAAGAGGTGATAGCAAATAAATCCCATCTAGATAGCTAGCCCAGATGGTAGATCCCTTAGTGCTAAGTCATAGCAGCAAGGAGGTCTCAAGTTTGAGATGCGACAGAGGTAGAGAGTAAAAATTTTGAAAAACCTTTTACGCCAGAGATAGGGAATAAAGCAGAGCAAGTGCAAGTTTAGGTTTCATGTGGGTGGCTAGCCCACATGGTGGCCTAGCCAAAGCTAGGGTATAGGCCAGCAAGCGATGCCGGTTTGAATCGCGATGGCGACAACAAGGGGGCAATAATTTTTGATGAAATAATTATTCTCTAAGGCTAAGGTATGCGCTTGCTTAGGGAGTCATAAGGTGATTATTTTATTTTTTTATTTTTGAATTAAAAGGATAGCATGGAGTAATTAAGGTTGGTTGAATTAAAAAGAATAGTGTGGAGTTTTGATAAAGTGCTATGTATGGTGAATGAAATAAATGATGTTATGGTCTTGTTGAAGAATTGAGGTGCATTGAAATATTTTATTTTAAGTAGGAGGTATAAGGTGTATAAGAAAATTCATGTGTGTAATTTGTGGTTTTGTTGGGTTGAATTTTATTTTGCAATATTAGGAGTAATAAGGTGTGATAAGTTGCTTGACATTTTATTATAACTCTTGCATGGTGAAAGGAAGATATGAAAGGTTTTGTTGAGTATTAATGCTTTATTTTTGAGAACAAAAGAAGAGTGATTGAACATCAATTTCAGATTTCATTGAGCATATATTTTTGAGAAGAAAGTTCATGTGGATGTTTTGAGAGAGTATCTTGCAATCTAACCCTTGAAGTGGCACTAGAAAAATCAGTTGTTTGTGAGACAAGTTTTTGAAGACATATCTCCATAAGAGAAAATTAAGAGGTATGGGCACATCATTCCTTGTTTAAAGTGTTTTGTTGAAGTGAATTTTTTGGAACATAAGGTGGAGATAAAAGGGTTGTTTGGTAAGCATTGTTGAAAATATTTGAGTTAGGATTTGTGCTTCATTGTTGAATAATTTTGAAACATTTGGGATAGAGTTTGAGAATAAGATTGTGCTTTCATTATTGAAAGAGATTGAGACATTTGTGCTAGATATTGTGAACTACTTGTGCTAGATTTGAAAGCAAGTTTTTGCATCATTGTGAAACCTTTTGAACATTGGTTTGAGAGATATTGATAGAAATTGTGAAAGTGTTTGAGATCAATTTTGTGAGGGAAATTGTGCATTAGTGTGATTGATATTTGAGAGAAAATTTGCAAGAAAGATAGACCAGTTTTGTGAAACAAGTTATACATTGTTTTGATTTGATTTGAAAGGGATTTTGCAAGAGATAGAGATTGGATTAATTGAGTGCAATATTTGTGAGTGTGAAGAACATATTGAGTTTTTGATAGAGCATATCATTCTCTATATGTTCCAAAGGTTAAACGAATTCTAAGTAGAATATTTTATCTAGTTGAAGAAAGTATTTCTGAAAGAGATATAAGATTTTTTTGTATGCAAGATTTGGAAATATTTGAGTAGGTTTAGTGAGCAGCATTGAAGGTAGATTTGAGAAAGTCTTTTGAGAAGGCTTGAAGGTAGATTTGAGAAAGTCTTTTGAGAAGGCTTGAAGGAAGATTTGAGCAAGTCTTTTGAGAAGGCTTGAAGGCAGATTTGAGCAAGTATTTTGAGAAGGCTTGAAGGTAGATTTGAGCAAGTCTTTTGAGAAGACTTGAAGGCAGATTTGAGCAAGTATTTTGAGAAGGCTTGAAGGTAGATTTGAGCAAGTATTGAGAGAAGACTTAGGATAGTTTTGGCAGATTTTGAGCAAAGATAGAACAGATTTGTGCTAGATTGATATTTTGTTTTAATAGATAATTTGTGCTAGACTTGGGATAGAGTTTGGTGTAGATTTGAGATAGAGTTGAGAGCAGGCTTTGGAGGTGATAGAGCAAAGAGGATAGAGGTCTCTAGTGGATAGAGGTCCATCAGCCAGTATAGTGGGGATAGAGGTCTCCTATGGAGAGAGATCCACAAGCTAGAGTAGTGGGGATAGAAGTCTTCTAGAAGTTCACTAAGCAGAGGGGATAGATTTCTCCTATGGATAGAGATCCCATCAACAGAGGAGAGAGAGTTCTCCTATGGAGAGAGATCTATGAACCAGCTAGGGAGATAGAGTTCTTCTATGGAGAGAGATCCATAAACCAGTTGAGGAGATAGAGTTCTCCTGGATCAAGTTCCATAAACCAGAGCAAAGGGGAAAGAGTTCTCCTATGGAGAGAGATCCATGAACTAGAGCAAGGGGATAGAGTTCTCCTATGGAGAGAGATCCACAAATCAGAGCATAGGGGATTGGTGTCTCCTTTGGACAGAGGTCCATAAACATTGTAATAGGGAATTGATTCCCAAGATATTTGTTGAGAAAATTTAGAAGAAATATTTTCTCCGTGGATGTAACCCACATTGGGTGAACCACGTTAAATTTGTGTCTCTCATGTGTGTGATGATTTGTGCATTGCTTTGATTACTGCTATTGATATTGCCATTGATAATATTGGATAATATTGTTTGGGAAAGAAAAGTAAAAGTTGATCTTATACTGTTCACCCCCTCTCAGTATAAGCCTGTGTTCTTCAATATCCACTTTTAAAAAGTTGTCAAAAAATATAATATCTATATCTATTACATATATTTTTAGTTATCTATAAACATATGACTCGTCAAAACTATACAATTTGAAAATGGATAAAATTATATATTATATAAATTTAACCCTTATTTATCTTTCAACCCAATGACCTAGATGTTATCAATTTTGAGCTTACTACAAAAATAAAATGCATGAAATTAAGAGGGAAGTACACAATGTAGAGTTGATTTTAATTCGAGGCAAACTAATAGTGGCTCCTAGGTCTCGATCCACGATTTGCCTAAATGTAAGCAAATGTCACAACTATGTTTTAATAAGACAAGTAATTGATAAGCTCTGCCTGTCGCAGGTTTGACTCATATATTGAATAGACTTTTCATTTTGGTCGTAGTCGACAACCGGTGTCGAGTCCGCATTCATTAATTCTAACATATTTGAATTGCATTAAATAGGATTTCGACTGGCGTCTGATTTAAATAATCAGCAAAAGGCACATAGTCTACAATAAAAAATTCTTACATTCTAAAGTCAACTCTTGTGTGTGAGTCATGATCTTACGCAAGGCCCGGCACCTCTGACTTGGACAAACTCAATTTGAACCCGCCATTTTTTTTTAATAAAGAAAATTTCCACTTTGACCTTTGATAGTCAAAGCACCGATCTCTTTCCAGCATCGATATAGCTGTGCGTTGCTCCTCTTTCAAGCACCGATATCAATCAAGTCATTTCACGTCTTCGACAAAAAGTAAAATTTCAGCGAGTTTGGGTCTCAATAGTAGATTCCACTACTCAACGGGGAAAGAATTTTTAGAATCAATAGTTTCCTTTGAGAAGGGCGAGAGATTTTTGCAATAAAGAGCATTTCTTCGACCATGAAGCCATTTCCAGTGTTGATTCTTTTTATTGTGCTAGCGTTGCATATTGAAACCACTTATGGAGGTAGAATGCTCGAACGAAGAAATGTCGTTCCTAAACGCATCAGAAGCATAGTCGAAGCGGCGCGTTGAAGATTAATAAACTCCCATCTGGTCCAAGTCCCGGAGTAGGCCATGTTAGGAATGGAGCCTAATTATGAGGAGGCTAAACAGAGAAAGTTTCTGGATTTACTGCAGGACGGGCATGGAAAGTTTCCAGATTTACAGTTTGTTAGTCTACCAAAGAAAGTTTCCGGATTTACAACAGGACAGCCAGGGAAAGTTTTTTTTTTTTATCCCAAAATTAGATGTTGGGAACTCAATGTTAATCTTGGAATGTATTAAGAAAAACAGTTTGTTTTTCTGTTTTTTTCTTATATATAGTTGTGAGGAAAAACAGAGAATACAATGAAAATTACTGTGTTGATTCCTTGGAAATATAGAGAGGAAATTACAGCAGATGTTTGATGTAGGTTGTAACCCTCTATTGCTTGGATTGAGAAAGGAAGGACTGAAAATTCTTGGTGGATGTAACCCACATTGGGTGAACCACGTTAAAATCGTTGTCTCTTCTACTATGTGTTTGTCTTATTTTTTTTTTAATTCTGCTGTTAAAGTTTGAAACACTATAATTGCTTTTCTATATAAATATATTTTATATAGTTATTTACTCTAACAAGTGGTATCAGAGCAGTTGTTTTATTGGGTGCACTTGACAGAAGGAGAATTTTTGGATCAAGTGGGAGCAATGGTGGAAGAAGGGAGGTTTAGAGTTCAAAAATTCAATATCCAAAACTTTCAATTCTAGAAGATGCAGATGGAGGATTACTTGTACCAGAAGGATCTTTACTTACCTCTTGAGGGGGAAACAGAGAGACCTTCATCTATGTCTGATGAGGAGTGGAGTCTCCTTGATAGAAAGGCATTGGGTACTTGTGAGGTCGTTGCTTGGGAGCCACCATAGCCTTCAACATCTCCGATGAAAAGACTACCAAGGGAGTCATGGATAAGTTGGCCAAGATGTATGAGAAACCATCAACATCAAATAAGGTATTCTTAATGAAAAGGTTATTTAACATGAAAATGAGTGAAGGAGGATCTATGCATGATCATTTAAATGAATTTAATATTGTCACTAATCAATTGCATTCAGTAGGATTAGATTTTGATGATGAGCTTAGGGCCTTACTAATCTTATGCTCTCTTTCGAAAAGTTGGAACACTTTGGTAATGGCTGTAAGTAACTCTGCTTCGAGTTCAAATAAATTAGAATTTGATGATGTGGTTGGTGTGATACTCAGTGAGGACATGAGAAGAAAAACCACAGGAGAATCATCTAGCACCACCTTAACTGTTGAGGAATAGGAAGAGAAAGAGGTAAGAGTTCACATCGTGGCAAATCCAAAGGTAGATCCAAATCACGTGGAAAAGGAAAGCTATAGTGTTGGCACTGTGGCAAAAAGGGTCATCTCAAGAAGGAATTGTTGACAAAGAAAGGGTGATGGAAATGAAGGTAATGATAATAATGGTAACACTTCAGAAGCCAATATTACTAGACAAATTCTACAAGATGCTTTAATCTTATCTCTTGATAGAAATAGTGATTATTGGGTAATTAATAGTGGTGTTTCATTCCATGCTACCTCACATAAGGAATACTTCATAGATTATGTTTCTGGAGATTATGGACATGTCCTGTTGGGAAATGACCAACCATGTAAAATCGTGGGTATTGGAAAGATTTTGATTAAATCCCCAAATAGATGTCAATGGGCTCTTAAAGAGGTGAGACACATACCAAATTTAAAGAGAAATTTTATATCGGCAAGTAAGCTTGATGGTGAAGAATACACGGTTGCATTCGAAGAAAATTCTTGGAAAGTTACTAAAGGTTCATTGATAGTAGCTAGAGGTAAATTGGTGAGTACTCTTCATTTACTTACTAATTTTTCTCACTGCTCCATGAATTTGGTTTCTACAAGTGAGAGTGCATCTTTGTGGCACCAAAGACTTGGCCATATGAGTGGAAAAGGTATGGAAATTTTACATTCAAGAAAGTTATTGCCTAAGTTAAAATAAATTGATTTGGAATTCTGTGAGGATTGTGTTTATGGTAAAGCAAAGAGAGTTAGATTTCTCAAGGATGGTAAGGAAAGGAAGAAAGAGAAATTGGAGCTTGTGCACTCAGATGTTTAGGGCCTAGCTCAAGTAACTTCTCTTGGAGGTTCCTCTTACTATGTACTTTTTATTGATGATGCAACAAGGAAAACATGGATATATTGCATTAAGAATAAAAGTGATGTTTTTAATACCTTCAAGAATTGGAAAGCATTAGTTGAAAATGAAACTGGAAAAAGGTTAAAGTGTCTAAAGTCGGATAATGGTGGAGAATATTGCAGTAGAGAATTTGATGTGTTTTGTTCTAAAAATAGAATTAGAAGAATCAAGGTAGTTCCAAGAACACCTCAAGAAAATGGGGTTGCTGAAAGAATGAATAGAACCATCATGGAGCATGCTAGGAGCATGAGAATACATGCGAGCTTACCATTATTTTTATGGGCTCATGTTTGTTGATATCTTCAGATATATCCGATTAATAGAGGACTGTCTAGTGCCTTGGATGGAGGAATTACGAAAGAGCTTTGGACGGGTAAACCGATGAAATTATTCTTTCCTTAAGGTATTTGGATGTGAGGCTTTTATGCATATAGACAAAGAGAATAGAAATAAGTTAGATGCTAAGGCCCAAAAGTGCTATTTTATTGGTTACGATATTGATGGCTTGGGTTATAGATTATGGGATTGTGATAACCGAAAAGTCATTAGAAGTAGGGATGTCATATTTAATGAAAAAAACTTGTATAAAGATCGTTGCAGGGAAAGAAACAGAAAGAGGAAATTGCCGAATACATAGACCTTGATGGACACATAGAAAAGGTAACTCCAAAAGTGGTAGAAGATCAAAATGTACAATAGCAACAACAAGCACCTCAATCTCCAGAAAGTGTTGTTAGACGATCTACCAAGATAAGTAAAATTCCTCAACGTTTCTCGATTATGTTTTGTATACTGATCTTTGGTGAGCCAGAATATTTTTAGGACGCATTACAGATGGATACCAAGAATAAGTGCGAGCTTGCAATGAATGAAGAAATGGACTCTTTATTCCATAATCAAACTTGGGATTTGGTTGAGCTACCCAAAGGTAAAAGAGCTTTGACTAATAAATGGGTGTACAAGATTAAAGAGGAGAATGAAGGGCATAATAGATACAAAGCAAGAATAGTGGTCAAGGTATTTTCTCAGAAAAAAGGTATTGATTTTGATGAGATTTTTTCTCCAGTTGTAAAAATGACCTCTATTAGAGCTATTTTGAGTCTTATAACTATAGAAAATTTGTATCTGGAGAAATTGGATGTGAAGATAGCATTTCTTCATGGTGATTTGGAGGAGGAAATTTATATGCATCAACCAAAAGGCTTTTAGGTGAAAGGTAAAGAGGATTGGGTATGTAAACTGAAAAAGAACTTGTATGGGTTAAAACAAGCTCCTAGACAATGGTATTTAAAATTTGATAAGTTCATGGCTAATCAAAGGTTTGAAAGATGTCAAAGTGATCAGTGTGTATATTTTATGCAAACTGGAAATGGTAACTATGTTATTTTGCTATTGTATGTGGATGACATGTTAGTTGCAGGTACAAATATGCAAGATACAAACATGTTGAAGAAGAAGTTGGATAAATCCTTTGCCATGAAGGATTTGGAAGAAGCCAAACAAATCCTTGGTATGAGGATAACAAGAGACAAGGAGAGTCACACTCTGAAATTATCACAAGCAAAATACATTGAAAAAGTGCTTAAGAGATTCAACATGAACAATGCAAATTCTATTGCTACTCCATTGGCAAAGCATTTCAAACTCACCAAAGATTTGTGTCCCAAAACACAAAAGGAACAAGAGCATATGGCTAAGGTTCCCTATGCATCAGCAGTTGGAAGCTTGATGTATGCAATGGTTTGTACAAGACCAGGCATTGCCCATGCAGTGGGAGTAGTGAGTAGATTTATGAGTAATCCGAGGAAAAGGACATTGGCAAGCAGTAAAATGGATACTCAGGTACTTGAGAGGAACATCAAATTATTCTTTGAATTTTGGAAGCTCTAATATATGCTTGAAAGGTTTTGTAGATTTTGATATGGCAGGTGATCTTGATGGTGGAAGGAGCACTACTGGCTACATCTTTACTATAGGAGGAGGAGCGGTTAGTTGGATTTCTAAACTCCAACACGTAGTTGCCCTTTCAACCACTGAAGCTGAATATGTTGCTGCTACAAAAGCAAGCAAAGAGATGGTTTGGTTGCAAAGACTAATGGAAGAACTAGGGAAGAAGCAAGAGGATAATAGGTTGTGGAGTGATAGCCAGAGTGCTATACACCTTGCGAATAATTTGGCATTCCATTCAAAAACTAAACACATCAAACTCAGGTATCATTTCATTAGATTAGTAGTGGAATATGGATCTTTGAAATTAGGGAAAGTTCACACATCACAAAATCCTGCTGACATGCTTACAAAAGTGGTGTCAAGAGAAAAGTTGAGCTTTTGCTCAACTTCAGTTGGCCTTAAGGAATAAGAGGCCATGATGAGAATTTTTCAGTCCTTGGTTGCAGTATGGTGCAATGGAATTAGTCTCCAAGTGGGAGATTGTAGGAATTGAGCCTAATTATGAGGAGGCTAAATAGAGAAAGTTTTTGGATTTACTGCAAGATGGGCAGGGAAATTTTCCAGATTTACAGTCTGTTATTCTACCAAAGAAAGTTTCTGGATTTACAACAGGACAGCCAGGGAAAGTTTTTTTGTTTTTATCCCAAAATTAGATGCTGGGAACTCAATGTTAATATTGGAATGTATTAAGAAAAGCAGTTTGTTTTTCTATTTTTTCCTTATATATAGTTGTGAGGAAAAACAAAGAATACAATGAAAATTACTGTGTTGATTCCTTGGAAATATAGAGAAGAAATTACAGCAGATGTTTGCTGTAGGTTGTAACCCTCTATTGCTTGGATCAAGAAAGGAAGGACTAAAAATTCTTGGTGGATGTAACCCACATTGGGTGAACCACATTAAAATCATTGTCTCTTCTACTATGTGTTTGTCTTTTTTTTTTTTTAATTATGTTGTTAAAGTTTGAAACACTATAATTGCTTTTCTATATAAATATATTTTATATAGTGATTTACTCTAACAGGCCATGCATACATTAATGCATGGCCTGTGAAGGCTAGTTGGAAGGCAAGCATATTTAATAATAAACTACCATCTAGTCCAAGTCCTGGAGTCGGCCATGCATATGTTGAGGCCACTCCTGTGAAGACTAGTGAGGCAACAACAACATTAGAAGATAATATTCCTTCTGGTTCGAGTCCGGGAGATGGTCACGACTTCATCAATGTTGGCCCCGTAAAGACTATAAAGATTTTTTCTATCAATAAACTGCCTTCTGGCCCTAGTGGATGAGTAGGCCAGAAGTAAGTTGGTTATCACCTTCAAAATAGAGAAGAAATGCTGAATTTTATAAACAAAAATAGATGTGGAGTAGCTAAAATTGAAAGGAAGGCTCTCTGAATTAAAGATTACACGACAAAAATATTTAGAAAGCCTGGACAACCATGAAGAAAATAGACTATATAGTATAGACAACATATTGGTCCCGAATGTGTACAAATATGGAAGAGAAAGAGAAAAATATCTAGGAGTATTGGATACAACCGAAAATGTACTCCTATTATAAAATAAGAAGATCAAAATGATAAATTTTTATAGGTCTTCAAAAAAACCAAAAAATTATGCTGGCACTAAAACAAGCTTAGAAAACACTCTCCAACAACTATAAACATTGGTATACCGTCAAAAAATTAAAACGGGTCCCTCAATTTGATAGAAGAAAGCAACAATTGATGGTACAGTGAAAATACTAGAGATGATTCCTCGAAAAAGGTGCCAAAATAACCTAGCATAATTAAATATTTTAGTTGGAATTATTTTTTGGTTTTTAATACTAGGTTGCAAGAATTAATGAAACATGACAAGCATTAAATTTTGAGGTTTATTGAATGATTTATTTAATGTGGAACCACCATTAATTATTACATGTAAAAATATGGGTGACAACTCCAATAACAACGGTTAATTTAATGTTGCTCGTATATTAAAAATATGGTGTGAGCCTCAATTATTAGGAAAAGGGTGAATCAGATAACATACATGATGTATGCATGGATGACACGTTGACAACCAATACGACTTAGGCTGATAGACATGACTAATATGGAAGGCTAACTAGCATTGATGATGACACAAAGTGATGTGCTGAGTGGCTTTGATCATGCCACAAAGTGATATAGTTGACACTTATATGGGAAGTAGGAATTGATTGCTGATTGGTGATTGACCCAACATGACAGTCGATGATAGTACCGACTAACATTGATCAAAATAAACTGATATCAGACTAACATAATAGGAAAATGGATCGAATGAAAATACTAACACGATGGATAAGGGTAGATAGACAGGATCTGATAGGATGACAACACCATGGGATCAAGGTGGGTGCATGGGAACTACTAAACTACTGACTTGATAGGTGGGAACTTCTAACATGGACAATCTCAAAGCCTGGATAGGGTCCAAGGAAGATGACACAACAAGATTTAGGGTTTGGACCAATCAGTGGCTGAGGTGGTGATATGGCACTAGAGATGCGGGAGGACAACTAACAAAAAGTTGCGTGGGGCGTGGGGTAGATAATTTGGAGGAAAAAATATCTAGCAAATGCTGGTTATTATTTTAGATACGATGCACCCCATATAAACTAGTACGTGAATGCTACGTGAAATATGTGGGATAAAACCCACAAGTGAATTTTGAAAACAAAAACATGTCCACCTATTGGAAAAGAAAATTATAATGAAAAATTGCAGTAGTAAAAAAAAATCGGTCGAAAAACCTTAGGATGAATTGTAATTTCTTCATTGAATTTTGTGCATGCATCATAAAATACAAGATGCCAAAAAATTTTGTGGTAACACTGAAAAACTGAAAACCCTAAGCAACACATTATGTTTTGAGGTTTATTGAATGATTTATTTAATGTGGAAATGCAATTAATTATTGCATGTAAAAATATGGGTGACAACTCCATCAAAAATGGTTAATTTAATGTTGCCAATGCATTAAAAAGATGTTGTGATCCCCAACAATTCGAAAGAGGTGAATTGGATAGCAGACACAATGTTTACACGATTGAAAACTGTATTGTATTACCATAATATACCTATAAATATGTATTATAAAGCATAAGTTACATATAAGGTTATATTAATGATAGTACAACCTTAACCATTACAATAACTAACAACTTATTAAAAATAAACAATGGTAATACATGATTCCCTATCATTCCTCCCAATTGAGAAAGCATTGGTCCCTAATGCATACAAAAGTGGAAAAGAAAGAGGGAAAGAGACAGGAGTATCAGATACAACTTAAAATGTACTCTTGTTAAAAAATAAAAAGACTAAAATGACAAATTTTTACAAGTATTCATAAAATCAAAAACTGATGTTGGCACTGAAACATACTCAAAAAATGCTCTTCAATCACTATAAATACTTCTATACCAGTGGATAACTGAAATGGGTCCATTGATTCGGTAGAAGAAAGCAGCAATTGATTGTATAATGAAAATGTCGAAGAAGATTCCTCTAAAATGGTACTAAAAGAAGCAAGCATAATTAAATGTTTCGATTGGCATACATTTTTTATTTTTAATACTAGGCCATAGAAATTAACGAAACGTGACAAGCATTAAGTTTTGAGGTTTATTGAATGACAACCTTATCCATTACAATAACTAACAACTTATTAAAAATAAAAAATGGTAATACATGATTCCCTTTAGTATAGAACTTTAACTAATACTTATGATAGTGTATTCATATGTTTATCTACAAATATACATGTTGATTAATTTATAAATATAGTTTTACACATGTTCCTCTATGTTTCATTGGTCTTGTGTATATGCTTTGTTATTGGAGGGTCATAACTCCATTGGATGGAGTTGATATGAGATCATTTCAAATGGAATACCACGTTGGTTAGGAAAATAACTACCCTATTGATAGTATCGCTTTTATAAATAAATGTTCCATGATAGTGGGATCTTGATAGTCAATGTGTGATGTGTAATTTCTTAGTTTATATGATCCATAAGTATGTAAATATTTTTTATGTATTTTACAATGTGGGAGCTATTTTAAAATGTGAATTATTGTATCTGATTAGGATTATGATCATTATTGATGTTGAAGAAAATTTATGTATATTTGATATAAATTCATTGTAATATATCTTATTATTGCTCTATTTAAAATAAAGGTAAAGGTTATATTGTACCTTGTATAGAATGTCGAGTATGAAAAAAATATATTGCTTCATTGTATATTATGAAAAAGTGAATGAGTCAAGAGTACATACGACCAATTGTTCTTCATTGAAAGGTTAAAGATGATAATTGCATGTTTGATATTCCTTGTAAGATTAAGAAAATATTTTGTTATGAACCAAGAATGGAGTGAGTACAATAAAAAATGAGTGCTTGGTTACTATTAATGTAATACTTGATTTGATATTAAATAGACTATACTGTGAGTATATTTCATAGTAATACTTAGAAATTTTCTTGTGCACTTTGTGTAACATAGGGTAAATGGGTATCTCGAAATGGTTTATGTTTTTCCATGTAATGATTGTGCTTGTGGAAAAGCGTGGATTGGATGTGATGTGTGAAATGAGGTATGAAAATTGCATGCATGGAAAAATTGACAAGTGGGGGCATCTAATAAGCCAAATAGATATTCAAATGTGCTTTTGTGTAACTGTTTTGACCTCTTTTTAACCACATCATTTTACATGCATATGTGAGGAGGTTTTGAACATTTTTTTTGCATTTTTTGCTACATTTGTTTATGTTTTTTGCGTGTGTGAATGGTATGGATGGAATGTGGATTTTATGGCGAATGCACGTGTGCAAAAATTTGAATAATCAATAGGTTCACACGGGGTTATGCAAATCCGGGAGGTTTGCACGGGGTTGTGTGAATGCATGCTTTTTTTTATCATTCTTATGTACATGTAAAAGCAATATGTATTTATTTTATATACATGGTTGCTAACTTGTGACATGTATTTTGTGGCATGTAAAGAAGATATTTACATAACATCAGTTTTGGAAGTGTAGGAAGGCTTTGGAGGATGTATGTTGTAACAACAGTCGGTGACAAATGAATGGACTACGATTTTCACATACCAAATTTTGTAAATCTAATTATATTATTTGTTTTTTTTTTATATATATTAATGTTTTAGAAAAATACATTAGATATAAAGGTTAATTATTCAATGATAATTTTTAATTAAAATGATGATTTTGTAAATAGAACTTATTAAATTTTATTTTGAGAGTGTCATACCATGTACTAGACCGAGTCAGAAAGGTATCATCAAGGAGAGAGTAGCGGATGCCTAATAACGATGTAAATAAGAGAATGAAAATCACACACCTTAATTGTATTGTGTATTTTATTATGTGCGTGATTAAATTTTGCCGAAGCGTTATGGGTAGTATTAATATTTTGAATATCGAACATGTCTTAAAATTTGTATACCGTTTATGGCGAGCTTTGATAACATGAAATATGAAAATTTGAATTTTAAAGGTTTCCGGAAATACATGCCTTCATTTATAAATGGACCTTTTTGTTGAGTTAATTTTCTTTTTCCAAATGTCTAGACTTTTATGTGAAATACCTTGATGTAATGGTAAATAATTATGAAGGACTCCTTGTGGCACAAACCCATTGGTCTTAATAAAGGATTTTTCGACTTTGAGAATAACAAATGATTTTTTTTTTTTTTATAACCTTGAAAACCTGAAAATTTGAGGAGGTGTCTGAATTAGCGATTACCTCTCCATTGACTTGGTTATTATACTTAAACTTTTTTCTCTTTTAATGCCCTTATTTTTCCATTCTTTCACGCACTAGGTTTATGGTGTATGCTTTTTATTTTATGGAGGAATTTTTTTCTAGGAAGTGATAAAAAAAGACAAATTTAAAATTAAAGAAAATGAAAAACCTAATTTCTACATCTCACATAGGTTATGCTTAATTTTTCATTTTACAAACCCATTAATTGCATTTGCTTTGAATTTGTTTTAATAGAGTGTTTTATTTCATGTTTTTATGTAAAAATAAAAACCTTTTCATGGGTTGTGTGTAAAAAGCTTTATTTTCTTTTATTTTTGTTACTAAATTTAGAATAAAAAAATTTATCTAATTTTTTTGCATATTTAGATTTAAGAAAAAATACAAAATAAAATAGTTTGCATATATCATTTGGATTATTTTCGTTACTAATTTTAGAATAAAATTTCTTATATAATTATTTTTTGCATATTTAGATTCAAGAAAAGAATACAAAATAAAATAGTTTGCATATACCATTTGGACTAGGTATTTATTTGGAAAAGAGAAGGGACTATGGTTCAAAGTTTATAGAGGGCTTTTGCACTTTTGTTGGTAAAAGCAAAATGCTTAAATAGCTAAAAGCATACAACAAAAATCTATTTGAGAATACATTTTCTTGTAGAAAAAATGTTTCTCTATTTGGATCCCTAGATATTCCATTAAATTAAATCCATGAATATGGATAATCCCAACAATGCTTTTGGGTATTTGCATATACATTTGATTTTACTTCTTGTATGGTAAAAAGGTTATTTTATGGTTTGATTGTGTATCACATGATACAATATTAAGGAATTCCAACTATAGATGTCATAATGTATGATGAAGATATGGTCTTACTAGGTAATGGAATTTTTATGGGATTTTACTTTCTTTCAGTTTTGCTTAATTTCAAACCCTAAACATGAAAAATATGAATTCTCTTCTAATTTGTTCGACACAATTCCATAAGATAACTATATGAGGATGGTTGTAAATTATTTGATAAAACTCCTTGAAAATTATTCATAAATATATCATATGAAAAAGATTGCAAATTATTTGAAAAAATTCTTTTGATGAATACTCAATTCTTCTCTATAAAGTGAAATAACACATGTGAATATTATAGTTTAACCTCCTTGAATATGTAAAGTATATTTCCATTGTGTTAAAATATTATTTTAGTAGATATGAAATTGGATTGGTTAAATTTGAGCATGCTTCCATTGCATTAAAGGATATATTTAGCATATTTCCAAATTATATAGGTATATTTGAGTGTACTATCACTACAATGATGTGTTTGAGTATGCTATAATTGCATTTGTATAATTAATTTAGTAAATATATCACTTATTGTAGATATGCATAGGAAGATGCTAGAAATATAGTTGAGGTTTTGATTGGCTTTGTGTTGATGCTAAGCACGTAGGATGTAGTAGATAATATTTTATGTTAAAATAACACATTTATACTTTGAATATGTCATAATGTTATATATAGAGGTCAATGAGTAGGTTCCATTGTAAGGTAAATTGGTTCTATAAGAGATTGTGACTATAATTGGACCTTAAGCTTAACACTTAGGGGAGACTATGTTTAATAGGTGCCCTTTTCAATATTTAAGTCTTAGTGACTTTTAGAAGTAAATTGAAATTTCACATATGATATTTTGGAGTGTTCATATATTCTTGTAGCTTTTTACAAAATATATCTATTATTAAAATAAACACATTATGTTTTGAAGTGGGTATTGAGATTAATTTTAATACATACATACATACATGTATTCTTGGAATAGTGCATTGAGGTGCTTGAATGTATTAATTTGAGAGAACTATATAAAAATAAGAAAAATGTTATTGTTGATTTTGCTGAATAAATATTATTGTCGTTGTTATATGCATTATATAAATTCCAAAATGTACTCCTATATTGAATGTGTTATGGAAGAGCTAGAAGAGTAGTTATATGATTATAGGTATTAAAAATAAACATATATGTTATATGTATTTTAGAATTGGTTGAATATTTGAATGCTTATAGGCATCATAACAATGTTGGAAAAATACTTACATGTTGTATGCATTCTAAAAATACTGGAATATGTGCATACTTGTAAACATTATGTAAATGCTAAAATTATACTTGTAATATGTATTTATTATGTAACTGTTGGAAGATTTGTATGCTTATAAGCATTATTTAAATGGTAGAAATACACTTGCATGTTGTAAGAATTTTAGAAATATTCAAATATGCGTATGCTAGTGGATATTATATAAATATGGGAATTACATTTGTATGTTGTATATTGTCTAAAAATACTCAATGGTGTGTATGCTAGTAGGCATTATGTAAATGATAGAAATACATTTGTGTGCTATATGCATTATAGAATAGTTGAAATATCTTGCATAGTTGTAAGCAATAGGCAAAATGCACATGTATACTAAATATATTATCGAAATATTATAAATATTTGTATGCTTATAAGCATTGAATATATGCTATATTTTCACCTATATGTTGTATCCATTATGGAAATGTTAGAAGGATTTATTTATTTATAGGAATTATCGAAACATTAGAAATGCACTTATATACTATATTCAATATGAAAGGGTTGGTATACTTATGTACATTATGAAATTATTGATATACTTCTATACATTATGAAATAAAGTATATGCTATATGTACTTAATATATGTTGGTGTGGGATGAATAACATTATGAAAATAGGTCAAGTATATGATCTATGTAGATGAAAATAAGGATAGGCATATAAAATTAACTCATGCATGGAGGTATATTCAAGTATAGATATATTTTTAGTATACACAATAGTTGCAACATCCTAGAGATAATGTTTGTCACTATGTATATGATAAGGAACACACAATTATAAAATGAATGCCAAAGGTTTACACAAATGATAACTATATTTTATTACCACAATATGTCTATAAATAGGTATTACAAAGCATAAGTTATAGATAAGGCTATATAAATGATAGTACAACCTTAACCATTACAAAAACTAACAACTTATTAAAATAAACAATGGTAATACATAATTCCCTATCATTCCTTCCCACTTAGAAAATATTGGTCCCCAATGTGTACAAATATGGAAGAGAAAGAGAAAAATATCTAGGAGTATTGGATACAACCGAAAATGTATTATTATAAAATAAGAATATCAAAATCATAAATTTTTATAGGTCTTCAAAAAAACCAAAAAAAGATGTTGGCACTAAAACAAGCTTAGAAAACACTCTCCAACAACTGTAAACATTGGTATACCGTCAAAAAACTAAAATGAGTCCCTCAATTTGATAGAAGAAAGCAACAATTGATGGTACAGTGAAAATACTAGAGATGATTCCTCGAAAATGTGCCAAAAGAACCTAGCATAATTAAATATTTTAGTTGAAATTATTTTTTGGTTTTTAATACTGGGTTGCAGGCATTAATGAAAGATGACAAGCATTAATTTGTGAGGTTTATTGAATGATTTATTTAATGTGGAACCACCATTAATTATTACATGTAAAAATATGGGTGACAACTCCAATAACAACGGTTAATTTAATGTTGCTCGTATGTTAAAAATATGGTGTGAGCCTCAATTATTAGGAAAAGGGTGAATCAGATAACATACATGATGTATGCATGGATGACACGTTGACAACAAATACGACTTAGGATGATAGACATGAATGATATGGAAGGCTAACTAGCATTGATGATGACACAAAGTGATGTGCTGAGTAGCTTTGATGATGCCACAAAGTGATATAGTTGACACTTAGATGGGAAGTATGAACTGATTGCTGATTGGTGATTGACCCAACACGACAGTCGATGATAGTACCGACTAATAGTCATCAAAATAAATTAATATCAGACTAACATAATAGGAAAATGGATCGAATGAAAATACTAACACGATGGATAAGGGTATATAGACAGGATCTGACAGGATGACAACACCATGGGATCAAGGTGGGTGCATGAAAACTACTGAACTACTGACTCGATAGGTGGGAACTGCTAACATGGACAATCTCAAATCTTGGACAGGGTCCAAGGAAGATGACACAACAAGATTTAGGATTTGGACCAATCAACGGCTAAGGTGTTAATATGGCACTAGATATGTAGGAGGACAACCAATGAAAAGTTGTGTGGGGCGTGGGATAGATAATTTGGAGGAAAAAATATCTAGCAAAGGTTGGTTATTATTTTACATACGATGTACCCCATATAAACTAGTACATGAATGCTACGTGAAATATGTGGGATAAAACCCACAAGTGAATTTTGAAAACAAAAACATGTCCACCTATTGGCAAAGAAAATTATAATGAAAAATTGAAGTAGTTGAAAAACATCTGTCAAAAAACCTTAGGATGAATTGTAATTTCTTCATTGAATTTTGTGCACACATCGTAAAATACAAGATGCCATAAAATTTTGTGGTAACACCGAAAAACTGAAAACCCTAAGCAACACATTAAGTTTTGAGGTTTATTGAATGATTTATTTAATATGGAAATGCAATAAATTATTGCATGTAAAAATATGGGTGACAAATCCATCAAAAATGGTTAATTTAATGTTGCCTATGCATTAAAATTATGTTGTGATCCCCAACAGTTAGGAAGAGGTGAATTGGATAGCAGAAACAATGTTTACACGATTGAAAATTGTATTGTATTACCATAATATACCTTTAAATATGTATTATAAAGCATAAGTTACATATAAGGTTATATTAATGATAGTACAAACTTAACCATTACAAGAACTAACAACTTATTAAAAATAAACAATGGTAATACATGATTCCCTATCATTCCTCCCCATTGAGAAAGCATTAGTCCCTAATGCGTACAAAGGTGGAAAAGAAAGAGGGAAAGAGACAGGAGTATCAGGTACAACCTAAAATGTACTCTTGTTAAAAAATAAAAAGACTAATTTAGCATGCTTCCAATTGCATTTAACAACGACAATAATATTGATTCAGCAAAATCAACAATAACATTTTTCTTATTTTTATATAGTTCTCTCAAATTAATACATTCAAGCACCTCAATGCACTATTCCAAGAATACATATATGTATGTATGTATTAAAATTAATCTCAATACCCACTTCAAAATATAATGTGTTTATTTTAATAATAGATATATTTTGTAAAAAGCTACAAGAATATATGAACACTCCAAAATATCATATGTGGTGATAAAATATAGTTATCATTTGTGTAAACCTTTGGTATTCAGTTTATAATTGTGTGTTCCTTATCATATACATAGTGACGAATATTATCTCTAGGATGTTGCAACTATTGTGTATACTAAAAATATATCTATACTTAAACATATTTCCATGCATGACTTAATTTTATATGCCTATCCTTATTTTCATCTACATAGATCATATACTTGACCTATTTTCATAATGTTATTCATCCCACACCAACATATATTAAGTACATATATCATATACTTTATTTCATAATGTATAGAAGTATATCAATAATTTCATAATGTACATAAATCAACTGTTGTATATCAATAATTTCATAATTAAATTAACCGTTGTTATTGGAGTTGTCACCCATATTTTTACATGTAATAATTAATGGTGGTTCCACATTAAATAAATCATTCAATAAACCTCAAAATTTAATGCTTGTCATGTTTCATTAATGCCTGCAACCCAATATTAAAAACCAAAAAATAATTCCAACTGAAATATTTAATTACGCTAGGTTCTTTTGGCACCTTTTTCCAGGAATCATCTCTAGTATTTTCACTGTACCATCAATTGTTGCTTTCTTCTATCAAATTGAGGGACCCATTTTAATTTTTTGATGGTATACCAATGTTTACAGTTGTTGGAGAGTGTTTTCTAAGCTTGTTTTAGTGCGAGCATCATTTTTTGGTTTTTTTGAAGGCCTATAAAAATTTATCATTTTGATCTTCTTATTTTATAATAGGAGTACATTTTCGGTTGTATCCAATACTCCTAGATCTTTTTCTATTTCTCTTCCATATTTGTACACATTGGGGACCAATATTTTCTCAGTGGGAAGGAATGGTAGGGAATTATGTATTACCATTGTTTATTTTAATAAGTTGTTAGTTTTTGTAATGGTTAAGGTTGTACTATCATTTATATAGCCTTATCTATAACTTATTCTTTGTAATACCTATTTATAGACATCTTATGGTAATAAAATATAGTTATCATTTGTGTAAACCTTTGGTGTTCAGTTTATAATTGTGTGTTCCTTATCATATACGTAGTGACGAACATTATCTCTAGGATGTTGCAACTATTGTGTATACTAAAAATATATCTATACTTGAACATATCTCCATGCATGAGTTAATTTTATATGCCTATCCTTATTTTCATCTACATAGATCTTATACTTGACCTATTTTCATAATGTTATTCATCCCACACCAACATATATTAAGTACATATAGCATATACTTTATTTCATAATGTATAGAAGTATATCAATAATTTCATAATGTACATAAGTATACCAACACTTTCATATTGAATATAGTATATAAGTGCATTTCTAATGTTTCTATAATTCCTATAAATAAATAAATCCTTTTAACATTTCCATAATGGATACAACATATAGGTGAAAATATAGCATATATTCAATGCTTATAAGCATACAAATATTTGTAATATTTCCATAATATATTTAGTATACATGTGCATTTTACCTATTGCTTACAACTATGCAAGATATTTCAACTATTCTATAATGCATATAGCACACAAGTGTATTTCTATCATTTACATAATGCCTACTAGCATACACACCATTGAGTATTTTTAGACAATATACAACATACAAATGTAATTCCCATATTTATATAATATCCACTAGCATACGCATATTTGAATATGTCTAAAATTCTTACAACATGCAAGTGTATTTATACCATTTAAATAATGCTTATAAGCATACAAATCTTCCAACAGTTACATAATACATACATATTACAAGTATAATTTTAGCATTTACATAATGTTTACAAGTATGCACATATTCCAGTATTTTTAGAATGCATACAACATGTAAGTATTTTTCCTTTTTGTTGAGTTAATTTTCTTTTTCCAAATATCTAGACTTTTATGTGAAATACCTTGATGTAATGGTAAATAATTATGAAGGACTCCTTGTGGCACAAACCCATTGGTCTTAATAAAGAATTTTTCGAGTTTGAGAATAACAAATGATTGTTTTTTTTTTTTTATAACCTTGAAAACCTGAAAATTTGAGGAGGTTTCTGAATTAGAGATTACCTCTCCATTGACTTGTCTAACATACTTAAACTTTTTTCTCTTTTAATGCCCTTATTTTTCCCTTCTTTCACGCACTAGGTTTATGGTGTATGCTTTTTATTATATGAAGGAATTTTTTTTCTAGGAAGTGATAAAAAAAGAAAAATTCAGAATTAAAGAAAATGAAAAGCCTAATTTCTACATCTCACATAGGTTATGCTTAATTTTTCATTTTAAAAACCAATTAATTGCATTTTCTTTGAATTTGTTTGAATAGAGTGTTTTATTTCATGTTTTTATGTAAAAATAAAAACCTTTTCATGTGTTGTGTGTAAAAAACTTTATTTTGTTTTATTTTTGTTACTAAATTTAGAATAAAACCTTTTATCTATTTTTTTTTGCATATTTAGATTTAAGAAAAAATACAAAATAAAATAGTTTGCATATATCATTTGGATTATTTTTGTTACTAAGTTTAGAATAAAATTTCTTATATAATTATTTTTTGCATATTTAGATTCAAGAAAAATTACAAAATAAAACAGTTTGCATATACCATTTGGACTAGGTATTTATTTGGAAAAGAGAAGGGACTATGGTTCAAATTTTATAGAGGGCTTTTGCACTTTTGTTGGTAAAAGAAAAATGCTTAAATAGCTAAAAGCATACAACAAAAATCTACTTGAGAATACATTTTCTTGTAGAAAAAATGTTTCTCTATTTGGATCCCTAGATGTCCCATTAAATTAAATCCATGAATATGGATAATCCCAACAATGCTTTTGGGTATTTGCATATACATTTCATTTTACTTCTTGTATGGTAAAAAGTTTATTTTATGGTTTGATTGTGTATCACGTGATACAATATTAAGGAATTCCAACTATAGAGGCCATAATGTATGATGAAGATATGGTCTTACTAGGTAATGGAATGCTTATGGGATTTTACTTTCTTTCAGTTTTGCTTAATTTCAAACCCTAAACATGAAAAATATGAATGCTCTTCTAATTTGTTTGACACAATTCCTAGGTGAGGATGGCTACAAATTTTTAATAAGAGAACTATACGAGGATGGTTGTAAATTATTTGATAAAACTCCTTGAAAATTATTCATAAATATATCATATGAAAATGATTACAAATTGTTTGAAAAAATTCTTTTGATGAATACTCAATTCTTCTCTATAAAGTGAAATAACACATGTGAATATTGTAGTTTAACCTCCTTGAATATGTAAAGTATATTGCAATTGTATTAAAATATTATTTTAGTAGATATTAAATTAGATTGGTTAAATTTGAGCATGCTTCCATTGCATTAAAGGACTTATTTAGAATATTTCCAAATTATATAGGTATATTTGAGTGTACTATCACTACAAAGATGTGTTTGAGTATGCTATAATTACATTTGTATAATTAATTTAGTAAATATATCACTTATTGTAGATATGCATAGGAAGATGCTAGAAATATAGTTGAGGTTTTGATTGGCTTTGTGTTGATGCTAAGCACATAGGATGTAGTAGATAATATTTTATGTTAAAATAACACATTTATACTTTGAATATGTCATAATGTTATATATAGAGGTCAATGAGTAGGTTCCATTGTAAGGTAAATTGGTTCTATAAGAGATTGTGACTATAATTGGACCTTAAGCTTAACACTTAGGGGAGACTATGTTTAATAGGTGCCCTTTTCAATATTTAAGTCTTAGTGACTTTCAGAAGTAAATTGAAATATCACATATGATATTTTGGAGTGTTCATATATTCTTGTAGCTTTTTACAAAATATATCTATTATTAAAATAAACACATTATGTTTTGAAGTGGGTATTGAGATTAATTTTAATACATACATACATATATGTATTCTTGGAATAGTGCATTGAGGTGCATGAATGTATTAATTTGAGAGAACTATACAAAAATAAGAAAAATGTTATTGTTGATTTTGCTGAATCAATATTATTGTCGTTGTTATATGCATTATATAAATTCCAAAATGTACTCCTATATTGAATGTGTTATGGAAGAGCTAGAAGAGTAGTTATATGATTATAGGTATTAAAAATAAACTTATATGTTATATGTATTCTAGAATTGGTTGAATATTTGCATGCTTATAGGCATCATAACAATGTTGGAAAAATACTTACATGTTGTATGAATTCTAAAAATAATGGAATATGTGCATACTTATAAACATTATGTAAATGCTAAAATTATACTTGTAATATGTATGTATTATGTAACTGCTGGAAGATTTGTATGATTATAAGCATTATTTAAATGGTAGAAATACACTTGCATGTTGTAAGAATTTTAGAAATATTCAAATATGCGTATGCTAGTGGATATTATATAAATATGGGAATTACATTTGTATGTTGTATATTGTCTAAAAATACTCAATGGTGTGTATGCTAGTAGGCATTATGTAAATGATATAAATACACTTGCGTGCTATATGCATTATAGAATAGTTGAAATATCTTGCATAGTTGTAAGCAATAGGAAAAATGCACATGTATACTAAATATATTAAGGAAATATTATAAATATTTGTATGCTTATAAGCATTGAATATATGCTATATTTTCACCTATATGTTGTATCCATTATGGAAATTTTAGAAGGATTTATTTATTTATAGGAATTATCGAAACATTAGAAATGCACTTATACACTATATTCAATATGAAAGTGTTGGTATACTTATGTACATTATGAAATTTTTGATATACTTCTATACATTATGAAATAAAGTATATGCTATATGTACTTAATATATGTTGGTGTGGGATGAATAACATTATGAAAATAGGTCAAGTATATGATCTATGTAGATGAAAATAAGGATAGGCATATAAAATTAACTCATGCATGGAGATATGTTCAAGTATAGATATATTTTTAGTATACACAATAGTTGAAACATTCTAGATATAATGTTTGTCACTATGTATATGATAAGGAACACACAATTATAAACTGAATACCAAAGGTTTACACAAATTATAACTATATTTTACCACCACAAGATGTCTATAAATAGGTATTACAAAGCATAAGTTATAGATAAGGCTATATAAATGATAGTACAACCTTAACATTACAAAAACTAACAACTTATTAAAATAAACAATGGTAATACATAATTCCCTATCATTCCTTCCCACTGAGAAAATATTGGTCCCCAATGTGTACAAATATGGAAGAAAAAAAGAAAAATATCTAGGAGTATTGGATACAACCGAAAATGTACTCCTATTATAAAATAAGAAGATCAAAATGATAAATTTTTATATGTCTTCAAAAAACCCAAAAAATGATGTTGGCACTAAAACAAGCTTAGAAAACACTCTCCAACAACTGTAAACATTGGTATACCATCAAAATACTAAAACGGTTCCCTCAATTTGATAGAAGAAAGCAACAATTGATGGTACAATTAAAATACTAGAGATGATTCCTCGAAAAAGGTGCCAAAATAACCTAGCATAATTAAATATTTCAGTTGGAATTATTTTTTGGTTTTTAATACTGGGTTGCAAGCATTAATGAAACATGACAAGCATTAAATTTTGAGGTTTATTGAATGATTTATTTAATGTGGAACCACCATTAATTATTACATGTAAAAATATGGGTGACAACTCCAATAAAAATGGTTAATTTAATGTTGCTCGTATATTAAAAATATGGTGTGAGCCTCAATTATTAGGAAAAGGGTGAATCAGATAACATACATGATGTATGCATGGATGACACATTGACAACCAATACGACTTAGGCTGATAAACATAACTGATATGGAAGGCTAACTAGCATTGATGATGACACAAAGTGATGTGTTGAGTGGCTTTGATGATACCACAAAGTGATATAGTTGACACTTATATGGGAAGTACGAACTAATTGTTGATTGGTGATTGACCCAACACGACAGTCGATGATAGTATCGACTAATAATGATCAAAATAAACTGATATCAGACTAACATAATAGTAAAATGGATTGAATGAAAATACTAACACGATGGATAAGGGTAGATAGACAGGATCTACCAGGATGACAACACCATGGGATCAAGGTGGGTGCATGGGAACTACTAAACTACTGACTCGATAGGTGGGAACTGCTAACATGGACAATCTCAAAGCCTGGACAGGGTCAAGATGACACAACACGATTTAAGGTTTGGACCAATCAGCGGCTGAGGTGGTGATATGGCACTAGAGATGCGGGAGGACAACCAACGAAAAGTTGCATGGGGTAGATAATTTGGAGGAAAAAATATCTAGCAATGGTTGGTTATTATTTTACATACGATGTACCCCATATAAACTAGTACGTGAATGCTACGTGAAATATCTGTAGTACGTGAATGCTACGTGAAATATGTGGGATAAAACCCACAAGTGAATTTTGAAAACAAAAACATGTCCACCTATTGGAAAAAAAAATTATAACCAAAAATTGCAGTAGTCGAAAAACATCGTTCGAAAAACCTTAGGATGAATTGTAATTTCTTCATTGAATTTTGTGCACACATCATAAAATACAAGATGCTAGAAAATTTTGTGGTAACACCGAAAAACAGAAAACCCTAAGCAACACATTAAGTTTTGAGGTTTATTGAATGATTTATTTAATGTGGAAATGCAATTAATTATTGCATGTAAAAATATGGGTGACAAATCCATCAAAAATGGTTAATTTAATGTTGCCCATGCATTAAAAAGATGTTCTGATCCCCAAAAATTAGGAAGAGGTGAATTGGATAGCAGACACAATGTTTACACGAAAACTGTATTGTATTACCATAATATACCTATAAATATGTATTATACAGCATAAGTTACATATAAGGTTATATTAATGATAGTACAACCTTAACCATTACAATAACTAACAACTTATTAAAAATAAACAATGGTAATACATGATTCCCTATCATTCCTCCCAATTGAGAAAGCATTGGTCCCTAATGCATACAAAAGTGGAAAAGAAAGAGGGAAAGAGACAGGAGTATCAGGTACAACTTAAAATGTACTCTTGTTAAAAAATAAAAAGACTAAAATGACAAATTTTTACAAGTATTCATAAAATCAAAAACTGATGTTGGCACTGAAACATACTAAAAAAATGCTCTTCAATCACTATAAATACTTTTATACCAGTGGATAACTGAAATGGGTCCATTGATTCGGTAGAAAAAAGCAGCAATTGATGGTATAATGAAAATGTCGAAGAAGATTCCTCGAAAATGGTACTAAAAGAAGCAAGCATAATTAAATGTTTCGATTGGCATACATTTTTTATTTTTAATACTAGGCCATAGAAATTAATGAAACGTGACAAGCATTAAGTTTTGAGGTTTATTGAATGACAACCTTATCCATTACAATAACTAACAACTTATTAAAAATAAAAAATGGTAATACATGATTCCCTTTAGTATAGAACTTTAACTAATACTTATGATAGTGTATTCATATGTTTATCTACAAATATACATGTTGATTAATTTATAAATATAGTTTTACACATGTTCCTCTATGTTTCATTGGTCTTGTGTATATACTTTGTTATTGGAGGGTCATAACTCCATTGGATGGAGTTGATATGAGATCATTTCAAATGGAATACCACGTTGGTTAGGAAAATAACTACCCTATTAATAGTATCTCTCTTATAAATAAATGTTCCATGATAGTGGGATCTTGATAGTCAATGTGTGATGTGTAATTTCTTAGTTTATATGATCCATAAGTATGTAAAGATTTTTTATGTATTTCACAATGGGGGAGCTATTTTAAAATGTGAATTATTGTATCTGATTAGGATTATGATCATTATTGATGTTGAAGAAAATTTATGTATCTTTGATATAAATTCATTGTAATATATCTTATTATTGCTCTATTTAAAATAAAGGTAAGGGTTATATTGTACCTTGTATAGAATTCCGAGTATGAAAATAATATATTGCTTCATTGTATATTATGAAAAAGTGAATGAGTCAAGAGTACATACGACCAATTGTTCTTCATTGAATGGTTAAATATGATAATTGCATGTTTGATATTCCTTGTAATATTAAAATAATATTTTGTTATGAACCAAAAATGGAGTGAGTACAATAAAAATGCGTGCTTGGTTACTATTAATGTAATACTTGATTTGACATTAAATAGACTATACTGTGAGTATATTTCATAGTAATACTTAGAAATTTTCTTGTGCACTTTGTGTAAAATGGGGTAAATGGGTATCTCAAAATGGTTTTTTTTTTTGCATATAATGATTGTGCTTGTGGAAAAGTGTGGATTGGATGTGATGTGTGAAATGAGGTATGAAAATTGCATGCTTGAAAAAATTGACAAGTGGGGCATCTAATAAGACAAATAGATATTCAAATGTGCTTTTGTTTAACTGTTTTGACCTCTTTTTAACCACCTCATTTTACATGCATATGTGAGGAGGGTTTGAATGTTTTTTTTTTGCATTTTTTGCTACATTTTTTTATGTTTTTTGCGTGTGTGAATGGTATGGATGGAATGTGGATTTTATGGCGAATGCACGTGTGCAAAAATTTGAATAATCAATAGGTTCACACGAGGTAATCAACTCCGGATGGTTTGCACAGGGTTGTTTGAATGCGTGTTTTTTTTATCAATCTTATGTAAATTTAAAAGCAAAATGAATTGATTTTATATACATGGTTGCTAACTTGTGACATGTAAAGAAGATATTTACATAACATCAGTTTTGGAAGTGTAGGAAGGCTTTGGAGGATGTATGTTGTAACAAAAGTCGGTGACAAATGAATGGACTACGATTTTCACATACCAAATTTTGTAAATCTAATTATATTATTTGTTTTTGTTTTATATATATTAATGTTTTAGAAAAGTACATTAAATATAAATGTTAATTATTCGATGATAATTTTTAATTAAAATGATGATTTTGTAAATAGAACTTATTAAATTTTAGTTTGAGAGTGTCATACCATGTACTAGACCAAGTCAGAAAGGTATCATCAAGGAGAGAGTAGCAGATGCCTAACAACGATGTAAATAAGAGAATGAAAATCACACACCTTAATTGTATTGTGTATTTTATTATGTGCTGATTAAATGTTGTCGAAGCATTATGGGTAGTATTAATATTTTGAATATTGAACATGTATTAAAATTTGTATACCGTTTATGGCGAGCTTTGATAACATGAAATATGAAAATTTGAATTTTAAAGGTTTCCGAAAATACATGCCTTCATTTATAAAAAGACCTTTTTGTTGAGTTAATTTCCTTTTTCCAAATGTCTAGACTTTTATGTGAAATACCTTGATGTAATGGTAAATAATTATGAAGGACTCCTTGTGGTACAAACCCATTGGTTTTAATAAAGGATTTTTCGACTTTGAGAATAACAAATGATTGTTTTTTTTTATAACCTTGAAAACCTGAAAATTTGAGGAGGTGTCTGAATTAGAGATTACCTCTCCATTGACTTGTCTAACATACTTAAACTTTTTTCTCTTTTAATGCCCCTATTTTTCCCTTCTTTCACGCACTAGGTTTATGGTGTATGCTTTTTATTTTATGGAGGAATTTTTTTTCTAGGAAGTGATAAAAAAAAGACAAATTCAGAATTAAAGAAAATGAAAAGCCCAATTTCTACATCTCACATAGGTTATGCTTAATTTTTCATTTTACAAACCTATTAATTGCATTTGCTTATTTCATGTTTTTATGTAAAAATAAAAACCTTTTCATGGGTTGTGTGTAAAAATATTCATTTTCTTTTATTTTTGTTACTAAATTTAGAATAAAAAATTTTATCTAATTTTTGTTGCATATTTAGATTTAAGAAAAAATACAAAATATAATAGTTTGCATATATCATTTGGATTATTTTCGTTATTAAGTTTAGAATAAAATTTATTATATAATTATTTTTTTGCATATTTAGATTCAAGAAAAAATACAAAATAAAATAGTTTGCATATACCATTTGGACTAGGTATTTATTTGGAAAAGAGAAGGGACTATGGTTCAAAGTTTATAGAGGGCTTTTGCACTTTTTTTGGTAAAATCAAAATGCTTAAATAACTAAAAGCATACAACAATGTTTCTCTATTTGGATCCCTAGATGTCCCATTAAATTAAATCCATGAATATGGATAATCCCAACAATGCTTTTGGGTATTTATATATACATTTGATTTTACTTCTTATATGGTAAAAAGGTTATTTTATGGTTTGATTGTGTATCACGTGATACAATATTAAGGAATTCCAAATATAGAGGCCATAATGTATGATGAAGATATGGTCTTACTAGGTAATGGAATGCTTATGGGATTTTACTTTCTTTCAGTTTTGCTTAATTTCAAACCCTAAACATGAAAAATATGAATGATCTTCTAATTTGTTTGACACAATTCCTAGGTGAGGATGGCTACAAATTTTTAATAAGAGAACTATATGAGGATGGTTGTAAATTATTTGATAAAACTCCTTGAAAATTATTCATAAATATATCATATGAAAATGATTGCAAATTGTTTGAAAATTTTCTTTTGATGAATACTCAATTCTTCTCTATAAAGTGAAATAACACATGTGAATATTGTAGTTTAACCTCCTTGAAAATGTAAAGTATATTGCCATTGTATTAAAATATTATTTTAGTAGATACAGAATTGGATTGGTTAAATTTGATCATGCTTCCATTGCATTAAAGGACTTATTTAGCATATTTCCAAATTATATAGGTATATTTGAGTGTACTATCACTACAATTATGTGTTTGAGTATGCTATAATTGCATTTGTATAATTAATTTAGTAAATATATCACTTATTGTAGATATGCATAGGAAGATGCTAGAAATATAGTTTAGGATTTGATTGGCTTTATGTTGATGCTAAGCACATAGGATGTAGTAGATAATATTTTACGTTAAAATAACACATTTATACTTTGAATATGTCATAATGTTATATATAGAGGTCAATGAGTAGGTTCCATTGTAAGGTGAATTGGTTCTATAAGAGATTGTGACTATAATTGGACCGTAAGCTTAACACTTAGGGGAGACTATGTTTAATAGGTGCCCTTTTCAATATTTATGTCATAGTGACTTTTAGAAGTAAATTGAAATATCACATATGATATTTTGGAGTGTTCATATATTCTTGTAGCTTTTTATAAAATATATCTATTATTAAAATAAACACATTATATTTTGAAGTGGGTATTGAGATTAGTTTTAATACATACATACATATATGTATTATTGGAATAGTGCATTGAGGTGCTTGAATGTATTAATTTGAGAGAACTATATAAAAATGAGAAAAATGTTATTGTTGATTTTGCTGAATCAATATTATTGTCGTTGTTATATGCATTATATAAATTCCAAAATGTACTCCTATATTGAATGTGTTATGGAAGAGCTAGAAGAGTAGTTATATGATTATAGGTATTAAAAATAAACTTATATGTTATATGTATTCTAGAATTGGTTGAATATTTGCATGCTTATAGACATCATAACAATGTTGGAAAAATACTTACATGTTGTATGCATTCTAAAAATACTGGAATATGTGCATACTTGTAAACATTATGTAAATGCTAAAATTATACTTGTAATATGTATGTATTATGTAACTTTTGGAAGATTTGTATGCTTATAAGCATTATTTAAATGGTAGAAATACACTTGCATGTTGTAAGAATTTTAGAAATATTCAAATATGCGTATGCTAGTGGATATTATATAAATATGGGAATTACATTTGTATGTTGTATATTGTCTAAAAATACTCAATGGTGTGTATGCTAGTAGGCATTATGTAAATGATAGAAATACACTTGTGTGCTATATGCATTATAGAATAGTTGAAATATCTTGCATAGTTGTAAGCAATAGGCAAAATGCACATGTATACTAAATATATTATGGAAATATTATAAATATTTGTATGATTATAAGCATTGAATATATGCTATATTTTCACCTATATGTTGTATCCATTATGGAAATGTTAGAAGGATTTATTTATTTATAGGAATTATCGAAACATTAGAAATTCACTTATATACTATATTCAATATGAAAGCATTGGTATACTTATGTACATTATGAAATTATTGATATACTTCTATACATTATGAAATAAAGTATATGTTGTATGTACTTAATATTGTAGACACCAAAACAACACCAATCCGATTATGTGGCTGCAAACACTGATCGCTTTGACACACATAGCCCCCAGGGCAGCCCTTAGAGGTTAAACAGTGGTCCTAACCACTTTTACAACAATTTTGGAAGGTCAAAAAGCAATTTGGCACCTTCAGACACTCTGCTCCAAATCCGTCCCACCCTGGGACGAATTCAGAATGGGATTCGCCCCACATAGGGATGAATTCTTAATTCGCTCCTGGGTAGGGCGAATTCCAGGTTCAACGGGAAAAAAGAGAAATTGCGCCAAATGGCAGCCGAGGACAGTCAATTAATGATCCCTGCCTTGCATGCGTGGGTAGGTGAGAAAATTGAACATTAGAGGACTGTCACAAGGGCAGTCATGGAAGCCCAAGTCAGGGGGGAATCTCCTCCCTCTTGGGAAGGCATGGCCGCCATGTGGTGCCCCTGCATGCCCATCCAAAGAGACCCCTTGGGTCTATAAATTGGTGAGCTTCATCACCCAAAAGAGGACAGGTTGGAAGCATTTTTAAGCAACGAAGTGCTGCCAAATTGATACCACGCTTTACCTTTGATTCACCTCTTCCACATCCTTGATCTCTTTCGCAAGGGAGGTCGTTGGGTGGTTATTGGAAGTGTGAATCCGGATCCAAAACCCGAAACTTGACCACATCGATCTACCAATTCATCGACAACACATTACCAGAGATTTTGGGCCCATCCCAAGTGGATTGGTGCCGAAATCAGGTTCCAACGGTGGGCGGCCCGCTCGGGCGCCCCACACTGCTGCGAGCCTAATCTTCTTTTTTTAAGAATGATTGGGAATTCATGGTAGATTGTTCTTTTTGTCATTTTTTTATTTTGCATTCCATATTATGCTGCTTAAATAGCTTGTAATTCCGATTTCATAATGCTTTGATCAAATCTTATCATGTTTTATCGCTTTTGTTGTCCTCACTAACTTGCAGGTAGCAACGTTAAATTCCTATTGATGGAGGCCAAATTGGGGAAATATGACCATCTGGGTCTTCCCAAAATGCCTCCAATTAGCTAACCCCAAGTTTGTAGGTCTTTTGGAGCTCCCTAGATGTGACATTTGGGGCAGTATCACTTCGGCGCTTTGTCGCAGGTGAATTCGTCCTACCCCGGAACGAATTACAGTCGAATCCGTCCCGCCCCAGAGTGAATTCAAATCGGTGAGGAATTTCCCAACTGTCTCATTTGTAGTGACCTTCTGGTGATGTTCCCTTGTTTCTGTGAAATTTGTAGACTATTTTGATTCAGTTCATTTATCCTTTTATTCAGTTTCATGCATGCATCCTTCATTGTTTTTAGAGAACAAACGTTTCATCTTTGCAATAGGTGCTACTAACGATTTTGTTGTTTCTTTGAATGCAGGAGGAGCATCAAGGATCAAATATTCATTCACACCAGCGGTGGCAACACTTTGGCCCACCCATTTTACATGTGGGCACGCGGAAGGAGGATCACTAGTCAATATTGTAACCAAAACATGTTAACGCTCCTAGCCCCTGAAAATGCGGGAGACGTCTTTGTAACCGATATTGAGAGAGTATAAATAAAAAGGGTTGTGCTTTCTATACTTCTTTCATTTCGTCTCAATTCGTCTCTTTTCCCTATTTCATGCATTTCAAATTTCTAGGATTAAAGCGTTACATTTCGTTTTGCATTGCATAGCTTTAGTGTTTCTTTTCAACTTCCGGAATCTCGTGCTTTCAGTGGCGATCACGGTGGGACTCTATTCCCTGCTTTTTGAGATCAAGAAACTGATCAAAATTTGTGTTTTCTTGCTCACAGGTGCCATTTTTCGAACTCTGACTGTAGTTCGTTCCAGCCTGTGGCGAATACAGTACTGGAATTCGTCTGACCCTGAGACGAATTCGAATTCATCTCATCCTGGGACGGATTTTGTTCTGGTATTCGTCTCACCCAGAGACGAATTTTTGTCTATGCAGTTTCAGAGCCGAGAGTCAGAGACAGCCGATTTGGGCGGAAAAGAGGTAACAGTTCTTAACAGTTCCTATCATTTTCTGCTTTTCTATTTTTTTTGTCAATTTTGCCTTCTTAGGGAAAGTAGTTGCTTCTGCATGTTTCATTTTTTTAAATAAAAAGAACCACACACACTTCACGTGGCATTTTTAAACCAAGGAGCTGGTCGTAAAACCCCAGCCCTTGATCAAGACCAACGGTGGATTTCATCACCACCTTGGCTTGATTTTTTGCATCCATTACCCCGATTGTCACTATTGCTCGACGTAAATCCTGACGAAAGCTGACCGAGTGTCACTGGGGTGATTCCCAACATGCAAGGATAAGTCTTCTATGGTAGGTGTCATAAACAGGACAATCCCCCTTCCGTACCGCCTATGCTCCACGTACCATCTGCTCTCACGTACCTATAGTTTCCCTCTCGTAAGGGCGGGTATATAGAGAGGTTGGTATATCGGCCTAGCAATGGTATATCGAAGGGGCGACCATTTTTGGGAGTCATATGAGCCTTCATTATGCATTTAAACGTTCTACAAAAACCTTCAAAACCAAAAACAAAAACAAAACAAAAAATAAAAAACACACTAAACCAGGTTTAGGACACACTCTTAATCGTTAAACGAGATAATCACTGCTTGTGTATGTGTGTGTTCCTTTCTGTTTAGTGTAGCATAAAAATTCATAAAAGAGATAAAAAAATCTGCATAGCTTGTAGGAAAGCACCACCATGGTGTACACACGTAGCCAAGCCCAATCAAGGGTGGAAGCTATGGAAAGTGTACAAGGGGGCACAAGTCGCCTCCGCTACAGCACCAAGGACTTGGTCATACCGCCTTGGCAGCCTGACCCGCAAGAGAGTCCGCATCAGTCCATGTCAAGATGGAATTATAGGGACACCCCTTTGGGGGACACGCCCGTTCATCATAGCCCCTTTCGGGAAGAGTCCTTACACGTGGCACTCAACATAGATAAGAAAGCTCCCTTAGAAGCTTGATATGAGTGGCCACCGCATGATGAAGCGCTAGAGCGACATAGTTTCCATGAGGAGAGGCCACATGATGGTGGCTTCCCCCATTTGGCTCCCATCACTGTTAGAACCAATAGACAAAATCCAGAGCATAGGGCTCTTCAAACCGGGTGAGCTAACTCTGCCCACCCCTTTCACACATATGAAGGGGAGCATGAGGAAGATGGTTACATTCCTCAAGAGCAATATACAGCGTGGGGGCCATGCGCTTCCACACCAGATAGATACCATGATCACCCATCGAGGCCAGAGCCTCGAGTGAATGCCGCCAACCTCGACAGAGGGAAGTAGCCTATTGAGATCTCGGATCATCGAGACCGAGGTAAGTGCATAGGAGAGGCATCCAGGCCTCCTAGGCTCAAGATGGTAGAGCAAATTGACCTGGAAGTCGCCAGACATGCCGCCCGCCAAGCACAAATTACGTGGCTTGAGCAAGATCAGCAGCAACTAGAGCATTTATATCGCCTAAGCAAAGAGTGCATTAGGCACCAAACAGATGAGTTGTTGCATAACCCAGTGCCTGAGAGGGTTCCAACCCCGTGCACCCAAAGGGTGGAACCATATGCGAGGCATAATCCCTTGGTGCGAGATAGGTCTCCGCGACCTTACCAAGTGCTGCCTCTGAGACCTCCTAGACCTGAGCGGGAGGCCACTCCCTGAAACAACGATGGGTACCCTCCGCGGGGACCCACCCAGGGTCATAGGTCTCATCCAGAGACTCCTCAAGAAGCTTACGAGGAGTACGAGCAGGAAGAAGAGCGGGCTAAAACACCCTACCTAGGCAGAGGGGTTGCCATCCGGCCACCCCTTCAGAGGCCTCAAGTCTCCCACAACCCACAACGGGAGAAAACTAAAGAGGAGGAGATTAAATCCTCAGATGCATACAAAGTGCTGCTAGAGCGTTTGGAGTCTATGGAGACTAAAACTTCTGGGCCTCAAAAGCCCACTTTACGCCAGCTCCACAGTCATCCTGTGCATCCATCCGTGCCAGCACCTCCTTACCCTGAGCACTTTAAGCTGCCTCAGTTGGCAACCTTTAGAGGGGAGGAAGATGCGCAAGAGCATGTGACAAGGTTCCTGAGCCAATGCTTCGGCATTCAGGACAATGATGCTTTGTTATTGAGAACATTTATAACCACATTCGTAGGCCCTGCCTCGGATTGGTTTACTCAGCTACCAAAGCACAACATTAACAATTTAGATCAGTTAGTGGATGCGTTCCTCGAATGCTTCACCTTCAATACCAAGAAGAAGGCATCACTAAGTGACTTAGCCAACCTCAAGCAGTATGAGGAGGAGACCATGGCGGCCTATGGGAATCGATGGAGGACATTGCTCTCAAAGCTGCCCTACCTCCCTCCTATGTCCGACCTCACTCAGATGTTCTCCAAAAGTTATTTGAGATCGATCTCGATGCTATTGCAGCTGCAGCAATATGCCACCCTAGAAGAAGCTCTGGCGCAAGCCAGAATTATTGAAGAGATCAAAATATAGGATGGTGAGATAGCCAAGCCTAAGAAAAAAGAGTGGACTAAAAACACTAAAGCTGGGACTACGCAACAAAAACCCGTTGTGGTTAACCAAGTTGCCATCAATGTCCCTAAGCCTATGCAAGCAGCTCAGCCTCAGAAGGCTAATTATCAGGCAGTGCCTCCCAACAACTATGACAGAGAAAATAAGAGGCAAGAACAGGGTCAATAGCGTCGCCCTAGGTGACAATTCACACCCTACACAGAGTCCAGGGACTCCTTGTTTGACCACTTGTTAGCGGCAAACCTGATCAACCTGCCAGAGATTCAGACTATAGATCCCAATGCGCCCAAGCCTAAGGGATATAGAGAGGATTTGTACTATAGGTTCCATAGGCGGTAGGGACATGACCTAAATGCCTGTTGGAAATTTAAGGGCTTGGTGCAAGACCTGATTGATAACAAAACCTTGGCGGTGGATAATCCCGTCGCACCAAGCAATCAGCAAATGGAGGTCTTCAAAGACCCCTTGCCTGCTCATGCTCCATAGGCGAAGACCCTACAAGTTAACGAAGTCACACAGAACTGCCCCATGCAGGGGTATGTAGGGATGATAAGTATAGTGACTCGAAACAAGAGGTATCCGAGCACGAATGCTCCTACGGTAGCGGTAGGAGAGGTGCCAACAACATCGCAACCACAACAACACCTTGCACAACCTCCTCTGCCTAAGCCGGTGGTCACACTTCGGACCAAACTAACTCAGAGTTTGAGGACCACTTCAGCTAGGCTCTCCATATATGAGCTTATACAACAATCTACGCCCCATCGAGAAGCTCTAATGGAGATTTTGAAAGCCATCGAGTTGCAGCCCCATGAGACAAATTCTTTCAACAACTTTGTGGGGCATATAAAATGATGCACTGAGCCGGTCATCACATTTCGAGAAGATGAACTAAGATCAGTGACTGATGACATGGCGGATCCACCCCTGCACATTATCGCATGGGTCAACGGGATCCCATACAAGAGGGTGTTGATAGACACTGGCTCGTCCAACAACATCATCACAACTACGGCTCTCAAGCATCTGAAGTTGCCCGCATCTCACATCACAGCTTCCACATACACTCTACGAGCATTCAATGATGCAATCTGCTCGACAGTCGACATAATAGTCCTACCAATCCAAGTGGGACAAAAGACCATACCCACATTGTGCCACGTGTTGGAGGGTGAGATGGCCTACAACATTTTGCTGGGCCGGCCATGGATCAGGGACATGAAGTGTGTCCCTTCGATAGCTCACCAATGTTTAAAGTACACATTTGAAGGGGAGGTGCATGTGGTCCCAGCGGACCTAGAACCCTTCAAGTATTGTAATGCGGTGCAGCTGATGCCGCAATCGACCCTATCATCAATGCATTTGGATTTTTAGTTAAATCCATCTAAACAGGGTCCGATTCCATAGGCATCCCCATTAGCAAGTTCTTCAAAATCCCAGTCGGGCTCATCTTCATCATCTGGCCCTCCACCAACGACATCATCTATGGAGGCCAGACAGAAAGACAAAGGGAAGAAACCCCTGGAAGAGGCAAAACCTTTGGAAGAGACACTACCATCAGTATCAACTATCTCTACTGAGGAGATGCCTAGCCGGATGGAAGTCGAGGATTCTAGCCCACCCGACATGGAGTGGACTCAAGGAGAACTTCCATTCCCTCCCCCTCAACCACCAACGATCACCGTTGAAATGGCTAATACGGGCCTAGGGGAGTATCTGGTGTGGAATATTGTAGCAACACCCACACTAGAGTCCATGCAGGACATGGGGAGACCTCGCCTTCCTATCGGCACCATTGTCCCCCTAGGCTACCCGCCGAACCAGACAAATTTTGTGTATGGGGGCCTTGATCATGGCGTTGCACCATGCATGCAAGAGGACGAAGATGAAGAGCCTTTTGCTGAAAATGTCAACTATCTGTCTAACCCAGACTTTGCTCTGAGATACCTTGGCCAATGCAATTGGCACGGGTATGGGTTAGGCCGATATGAGCAAGGGATACGTGTTCTTTGCCAACCAAGATACCAAATGCCATACGACAAGTCAGGAGTAGGGTTTAACCACCCCCTCCCCTTGGACATCTTGGTGGAGAACATGCAAGGCCTAGGGATAGGCAACAAGGGGGGATTGGCATCAGATCCATATGCCAACCCTAACACCACATACACATTGAGGGATTATCTCCCATTAACGACAATCAACCTTGTTGGCTCCAGTAATCCCTTCCCTTCGCTCGAGAGAGGAGAAAGCTCGAGAGCTCATTTTCAAGGAAGGTCCAGACAATGTCAAGAAAGGTCCTCGGAGGACGAGTCGAAATATGAACCAGTGTCATATGATCCCTTCGAATCCGATAGTGATCACTCACAGGGGATTCCCATGAATAACTATCAAGAGATATTTTTGGCTCTGTTCCCTCTAGAGGCTCCAATCGAGCCAGTGCCACGTCAAGAGAATCAGGTCCCCCCACGGAGCGTGGAACAACCACAATGGGACCAGATTAATTTTCTTGAACAAGATGAGCCTCATATGTCGCAAGCAATTGTCGGAGCCAATGAAGGTTTTTGGATCTCCGACAGTGATTCGAAAGATGAAACTGAGATGGCCTATCTCAACCACATGCGACAAATGCAACAACGATACCCCTTGGAGATTAATGACATATTTGCATAGATGGGCATAGTGCCAGGGCACGAGTGGTACGTAGACCCAGCAGGGTGGGATCAAGTGTTGGATCCACTTGCTCGGGTACACGAAGAGCACCTTCCACTCTGAGACCCTAGGGTGATATCAGTGCCGAGGGTAGACCCTATCCTCCTATTAGCACATAGGGCCGATCCATTCATGCCAGTACCTATAGAACCAGATCCAAAACACAGAGAACATCCAGAATGTTTGAGTCATCACACCCACGGTAATGGAGACCAAAATCATTTCATCCACATGATCTCCATTGACTTGACCACACCCATCCACAATCCGGCCGATCCAGCATGGTCCTTGCATCTAGACATAGATGCCATTGACTGGGATCACGTCAATTCACCTCCATCCCCATCATAGTACTGGCCTTTCGATAAAATGCTTCATTTTACCCTAGGGACAACTCAGGATATCTTTCAGGCTGAAGAGGAACCCGAGGTTCCCAACGCAGATTTAAACTCGACAAATGATATCCATTTGATCCCAACTCCACATCAGTTGGAGGACGGATCCCACATGTCGGTCGAGGAGACGACTGACGTAGACATCGGCTTGGATCCAATGAATCCACAGATTATCAAGCTGGGGGTAAGCTTATCCCCTGAAGAGCAAGCCGACTACATTGCCCTTCTCAAAGAGAAGAAGGAGGTTTTTGCATGGTCATACAGAGACATGCCGGGGCTAGATCCATAGCTAGTCATGCATAATCTAATGCTTGATCCGACAATCAAGCCAGTTAAGCAAAAACTACGTAAGATGCACCCAACAGGTGGCCTTGATGGTCAAAGATGAATTGCAAAAGCTATTGGATGCACAGTTTGTCATCTGCATGGATTATCTGCCATGGCTGTCCAACATGGTGCCCGTCAAAAATCTCGATGGGAGGATTCGCATATGCACTGATTTTTGAGATCTAAACAAAGCGAGTCCTAAGGATGATTTCCCCTTGCCAAGCATCGACGCATTGGTAGACGCTACAGTAGGTCACGAAATGCTATCCCTCATGGATGGTTTCTTGGGATACAATCAGATTCGTATCAATCCCGAGGACCAACTAAAAATGGCGTTCACAATGCCTTGGGGGACATTTTGTTATAAGGTCATGCCCTTTGGCCTTAAAAATGTTGGTGCCACCTACCAACGTGCCATGACGTACATCTTCCATGATTACATGCATAAAACTTTGGAAGATTACATGGATGATTTGTTGGCCAAGTCTCTTTTGCGCCCAGATCATCTCGATGACCTAAGCAAGATCCTCGATCGCCTCATGGAGCATAAAGTCAGACTGAATCCCAAGAAGTGCGTATTTGGCATCACATCTAGAAAACTCTTGGGTTTCATAGTCTCAAAGCGAGGCATCGAGGTGGACCCAAACAAAGTCAAGGCAATCCTTGAAATGGTTCCCCCAACTACCATTAAGCAGCTCAAAAGTCTACAGGGAAAGGTCGCATCAATTAAGCGCTTCATAGCGCAGCTATCTGACAAGTGCCGACCCATGAACAAATTATTGCACAAGGGGGTAGCATTTCACTGGGATGACGAGTGCCAGTCGACCTTTGATGACATCAAATGATACTTGGCTTCACCGCCAGTATTGGCACCACCTAGACCAGGAGTGTCATTCTACTTATACATCTCAGACTATCGAGGTGGCATTGGGCGCCATGCTAGCCCGGAAGAATGAACTTCACAAAGAATAGGCTACTTACTATCTTAGCCGCACCCTGGTCGGTTATGAACTTAACTATGCATACGTCGAGAAACTCTACTTGGCAAGTGGTGTTTGCTACCAAAAAGCTATGCCACTACATGCTGAGCAACACTACGTATGTTGTGTCTAAGGAGAATCCATTGCGATACATGATGAGTCGTACTTATCATAGTAGTCGCACGACAAAATGGATCATGTTGTTGACAGAATTTGACATAGAGTTTATTGGACAGAAATCCATCAAAGGACAGGTCATAGCCGATCAACTAGCAGAGGCTCCTCTCGAAGACGATCAGCCTCTGGTCATAGAACTACCCGATGATGGGGTCTTCCATGTCTCAGAATCGCCATATTCTGATGAGCCTAAGTCACAGGCTGACATAACCCTATTCTTCGATGGTTCTAAATGTGAGCAAGGTGGTGGCACGGGAATAGTATTCTTCACACCGTAGGGCGCTCCAATGCCCCTATCATTTAAATTAAATTTCCCATGCACCAACAATAATGCGAGTATGAAGCCTTGCTCATAGGTCTTCAGACAACAATCGCCATGAACATCAAATGACTGAACATCTTTGGTGATTCGTTGTTAATTGTCAATCAAGTCAAAGGGGTATTCCAATGCAAATGCCTAGTTCTACAGGCTTATAAAGCCCTTGTGGACAAATTCCTGGCAAAACTTGAGTGGTACGACATCGAGGCACTCCCTCGGTCATCGAATCATTTTGCGGACACAATGGCCTCCTTGGGGTCACTAATCCCGCAAGACCTTTCTGGTGATATGACAACCATTCAAGTCAAAACCCTATCGCAATCTGTGATGGAGCGTGCAAGCTCTGACTTGACGCCAAGAATCCACATGATCCAGATTGAACCATCCTCGGATAAGTTCTCTCGAATCCACGATCGTCTGAAACATGCCAACTGGGGGTCCTTGTTCTCCCCTACTCCCATTAATAGCAACACAATGCTATTCTTACAAGTTCTCTCCCGCTCAGCATTTGCTAGGGATGAACTTCAAGAGGGATTGGTTGTTCATACCATCGAGGCTTTCGATCAGTAGGATTGGTATTTACCCATTAGAGACTACCTCAAGTTAGGTAATCTCCCGCTTGGATTGACGCATGCCACAAAATGAGCATTCAAGTAGAAAGCGGCTAAGTATGTCTTGATAGGAGACATTTTGTACCATCACAGCTATGAAGGAATCCTCCTTCATTGCTTGGACCAACAAGAGTCCACTTGGGCGATCGCCCAAGCGCACGATGGTACATGTGGTGGCCACTTCAGTGGTATGGCCATCGCAAAGCGCATTCTTTGCATGGGCTATTATTGGCCATTTTTAGAGTGAGATTGTTGTGCATATGTCAAGAAGTGCATGAAGTGTCAACATCATGCCAATTTGATGCACGTACCTTCCCAGGCCTTGCAGACAGTCTAGTCCGCTTGGCCATTTTCATAGTGGGGCTTCGATCTAATTGGAAAGATCTCCCCTGCATCGTCAAGCCATCACACGTTTATCATAATGGCCATAGAGTATTTCACCAAATGGGTGGAAGCAGTTCCGCTTACCTCTACGACAGGACCCCGTATAGTGGAGTTCATTTTGCATAACATCATATGTCATTTTGGTATTCCATCCAAAATAATCTCGGATAATGGGATGCCATTCAAGAACAAAGACGTGCATGCTTTGACCACAAAGTACAAAATTTAGCATAGTTTTTTGACACCCTATTATCCACAAGCAAATGGGCAAGCAGAGGCGTCAAACAAAATGCTAGTTGCCATCCTTAAAAATACGGTCGTAGACAGTCATAAGGATTGGCACATCCAAATTCCACTTGCCCTGTGGGCTTATCGCACTAGCATTCGGACGCCCACTGGGGCAACTCCATTTTCGCTCATGTATGGCTCCGAGGCAGTCATGCCTCTCGAGTTGGAAATTCCTTCCCTACGCATATCAATGCAAGAGTTCATCGATGATGACGCTGCATGGTAGGCCCGGTTAGACCAGCTTACGTTACTTGATGAATGACGCGTTAATGCTCTCGAGCATTTACGTATCTATCAAGAGCGACTTAAGAAAGCTTACAACATGAAAGTTCACCTAAGGGACTTTCGGGTTGGTGATTTGGTCTTGAAGGAAAACCAACAGAACTCTAGTTTGCCATCCCACCTAAGGGACAAGTTCATGGCAAATTGGTTAGGTCCATATGTAATTGATAGCAAAATAGGACCCGGGACGTACCGGCTAGCCTCTCTTGATGGAATCAAGGAAACAGAACCCTTGAACATCAATCATTTGCGACCATTCCATATCTAAGAGAGCCATATCCCAAAATGCTCCAAGGATTCCTATAATCGCTTGGTCAATCCCAAAATGCTCCAAGGATTCCTATAATCGCTTGGTCAATCCCAAAATGCTCCAAGGATTCCTATAATCGCTTGGTCAATCCCAAAATGCTCCAAGGATTCCTATAATCACTTAGTCAATCCCAAAATGCTCCAAGGATTCCTATAATCGCTTGGTCAATCCCAAAATGCTCCAAGGATTCCTATAATCGCTTGGTCAATCCCAAAATGCTCCAAGGATTCCTATAATCGCTTGGTCAATCCCAAAAAGCTCCAAGGATTCCCACAATCGCTTGGTCAAAAATAAGAAAATTCAAAAATAGTAAAATCATCAAAAACAACAAAAGTTTACATCTCATTTCCAGGCATGCTCAAATTCATCAATAGAGAGCTCTTCTCGCATCTCATCTTCATATTCACAAAAATCAATCCATCAAAAATACAAAAATATGTAGCTGCATTAAGCATCACACCCATACATTGCATATTTGTGGTCGTACAGGTCAAAGGCACCATAGACTGTAATTACTCTGCTAGTCCACCTTGTTCCACATTTTTCCATTTTATAAGCAGTCCAAAAAAAAAAATGTGCCATTCACTACTTTTTACCACACTAGAGTCAGTGGTCTTTTAATGTATCAAGAGTTTTCATCTTTCAGTCGTCATTTTGCTTTCTAGCCACGTACTGTACCAAGTCAGACAGATTTTACGAAGGTAGAGTTCTACTTGGATCACACCTTGTTACGTAGCATCCCAAAACAAATTAAAACACATAAAAATTCCCAAGTTGTGTGAACGAAAGATGAAACCTGCACAGTAATCCAGGTCACCATAAGCGAAAAAGTTATCTTGCTCATCCCCCTGTGCGAATGACCCTAAGAATGCTGAGAGTTGGCAAAAGGACAAGCATCTTCCCTACCCAATTCCCCAAGAATCCCAAGGTCTCAAAAAAAAAAAGTTGCAAACATCAAAATTTTGCAAACGTCAAAACGCTAAAAATTTGACATCACCACCAGAGTGCATACATCAAAAAGCACATATAATAGTGATTCTTATCACTCGAAATCCAAATCCCTTGCTCAAAAGAAAAATATATAAAAATAAATAGTGATTTTTATCACTACCAACGAGCAAGTATCCCCATACAATTGAAGAAAAGAAGGGAGTCAAACTTGAATCCCTGGAACTCTCAGCATTCCGACAGGTCATGAGGCAAACCTCAGTACCGGTTGGGTGGATAGCCTATCGGTCACTAGCGGTAAACCTCCCGCATGATGATATATCTGTCACATTAACTCGTGTACAGATCAATGTTTGCATGTGGATGAGCTAGCTTATGGTATCCTAGATAGCACCGCAGATTAATCCGACTAAATACAACAAAGGAGTTAGTGGAGCTAATTAGGTGATCCTCAGTACAGGTTTGGTTGACAGCCTATCTGGCATTGGCGGTATCCCGACAAATACCACATAAATGAACTCAATTGCACACACAGGGATGTGAAATAGCTTGGTCAAAGACAAGTCCGATTCATACCTTGTTCAAAAGTCTTGTAAGATAAAGTACAGTCATGGCTAGTGAGTTAAAACCGTCTGAGTCTCAGAAAACCTTAGCTACATTTCTCAACCAACTGCGCTACTTACCATCAAAAAATACAAAAAAAAAAACCACATGTATACATGCAAAGTCATTTACCACAACAATCGCCTAAAAACAAAATCACAAAGTCTTAAACAGTCTATGGTGCCCTAACCAAACAACACAAATTCATTTCATACATTGCATTTTGCAAATCACATATACATCAAAAACATTTGCATTCATCATTCATCATAACATATGCATCCATCGAAATAAATTAACATGCATACATCCATACTCATCACTCATCATGCTAAAATCAAATCATCACTCGCATAAACAAAAAAGAGTCATCTGTATATATATATATCATAACAAAAATGCCCGTAGGCTACAATGAACCGGTCCTCGGACCTCGCTACCAAAAACCCAAAAACTCAAAACCCCCAAGCCTAGGGCGTCGGCCACCATGATCATGCAGGATCGGTGCGACGGGAACTACCCCCTGTAGTGTGGGTCCTATAGGACCTCTCAGCGTGACTACTGCTCGCCCCTGCATCGCGCCCACTAGCACCTCCCTCATCTAGCCACCTACGATGGGATGATGTTGACTGCTCAGTCCCGCTGTCTCTCGTTCGATACGACGAGCCACCTCCAGGAGGCTCAGGTATTCACCCACCAAGGCGGATAATCTCTCCCTCCATCTCCAGCCGATGCCACCACCAATATGATTCCCATCGATCCCACTCTGCCTCCCATCGATGGTAGTAAGATACTGCATCATCATGCTATGCCAAAACCCTATCCCTCTCTGCCAGCTACGTCCGTAGGAGATCCCTCTCCCATGCAGCATTAGTATCCCCCTCCTATCGATGAGATGCCGCCCATGCGCTCTCCCGCTCTGCCAACTGAGTCCGCAAGAGATCTCTCTCCTGCAAAGCCTCTCCCAGCTCCCCATATCGCACCCGTAGTAGGTCCTCCAATCGTGCTATCTCAGCATTGAGCCTCACCTCCACCTCCTCCGAACTTGCCTGAGGCATAGGCGAATCTGGGACACCAACCTGCTCTGGCTCCCACTGCTCTAGGATGTCCTACATCTCTGGCTGATCCGAAACCCCTAGATCCACATCCTCATCCTCCACCTCCACCATGTCTGCATCCTCCCAAGGAGCTCCCCAATCATCCCTTGGTGCCTCAACACCCTCCCCGCCCGCTACCGCCTCCGTGCCTCCCAGTGGCCCCTCTCCCCGCCATCATCATAGTACCCACCACTGGTCGTACTCTGTAGTAGTCCCGATGTCATCCACATCTAGGACATCGATCATCGCATCGAAATCCTCGCCTAGTGGCACGATGACCGGTCGGTCTAGAGTTCTCTCGTCCCCCGATGTCGATAGACCATGGGCTCACCAAGCAACCCCTGGCACACCCCAAACTGTCATGTCACCCGAATATAGGGGAAGAACTCATGCTCGGTCCCGTGTCGCCCAATCAGCCACCGCTCTCTGCGTACCCATCGGAGCCACTCTCCAGCCTTCGGCCAGGTTGGACAGTCCCGATAGGGGTGCCAGAGCACCTCCCCTAGAGTAAGCCGAGCGAAGGCATCGACATAGTGCCCTACGACACCTGCCCACCATCGACTCTATCCCTGCTCCCCAGACCGCCGCCACAAAACTGCATAGCCTATCTCCCTATCCTCCATCTCCGCCCGAGTCATCCACGGTAACCCGGCTGGCCTCTCCACCGCTATGTGCTGCCAAGCCCAACTCTACAACAGATAGCTACAGCTAATCCCCTTCCACTTTCAAAAGTGGACCTCGTACAACTCACCATAGAGCTGTGCCAGTAGCGTCTGTCCCCATCTCATGATTAGCGGTGCCTCCGTCGGGCACTCTACCAACCGCCAAACCAAATCCAGCAGGTTCCATGAGAACCTCGCACCTGACGAGTCAAGTAGCAGCATGTTGGAAATGAGGCCCATAAGGAATGCGTGCCTCACTCCCAACACCCCCCTCTCCAACCACCATCGGACCAAAATCCTGCCAATATGGCAGTCGCCCTCTGCCATCTCCACTGGATCCTCCACACCCAGCTCCTCCCCATGCCCGAAGCATCGCATCAGTATAGTTGTCCGTTGATCACGTGACGATGTCTTGATCGGCAGTCCATCTATTAGAATCTACAGAAGCCGATAGACATCCTCCAAGGTCACTGTCATCTCCCCTATTGGGAGATGGAAGGTGTTGGTCCGGGGATCCCATAGATTGATCAGGGCCATCAGATAAGCTCGATCCCCGACCACAGGCTCCAGTCGAGCCACCTGCTTGAGCCCAAGGGCATCAAGCCACTCCCAGTCAGCCACAGTTAGCACCCTCACGCTTCAGCAAAAGTAGTGGGTACACGGTACCGGCTCTTAACCACCTGCAAAAGAAAACAATTCAAAAACATTAAAATCATGGAAAAAAATTGTGCCTACCAATGTACAGCCAAAAACAAACATAAAAATTCAAACAAAATTAATTTGTCAGTCCTAGGGTTTCTAATCCTAACTGATAAATTCCAAAAACAAAACAAAAAAAAATTCAAAAATTAATTTGTCAGTCCTAGGGTTTCTAATCCTAACTGATAAATTTAAAAACAAAACAAAAATTCAAAAACAAAAATTAATTTGTCAGTCCTAGGGTTTCTAATCCTAACTGATGAATTCAAAAACAAAACAAAAACTCAGAAAAAATTAATTTGTCAGCCCTAGGGTTTTTAAACTCTAAACTGATTAATTAACAAAAACACAATAATTTGTCAGTCCTATTTGTCAGTCTTAGGATCTCTATATTTTAAGTTTAAAACGTCTGCACGAACAACATAAAATTAAAATAATAGTTTTAAACCTAGGGTTTTAACCTACGTTTTAAAACTGACCAGCTCAACCTAAGAACTAGGGTTTTACGTTCCGTTTATCCTAGGGTTTTAGTTATAAGCAAAATAACAATTCTTTACCTAGGTTTTCACTACGTTTGTCATTTAGTTGTACACTAAGTCTTGGTTGTGTTCAGCTCAGTTTCAGGGTTTCAGTTTTAAAATTTTGAAAAACATCATCACAAAGAAAATTAAACAAAACACTTGCAGTTTTAAACAAAAGTAATAACACTAGGGAGCACTTACTGGTCTCGCTTCGGCTCTGCCGCTCGATCCAGTTTGTGCACTCATGATGTCAGGAGAAATTCGGTAGCGCTTCGCTTCGCAGAATTAACCTCCTCCTCCCCAGAGCTCCAAATCGCAAGAAAATTCAGATGCAAATGAGCCCAAACCCTAGTTTTGGCCTTTAAATAGGCCTTTTGAGCTTATATTCATTCCCCCTGGGATGAGCACTCTGGTTAGCACTCGTCCCACCCTGGGACGAATTCTAAGCTGGTATTCGTCCCACCCTGGGACGAATTCAGGGCAAAAATTTCAAAAAATAGCAAAAATTGAACAAAAATGCACTAAAACAACTAATAAACTTGCCCGATGAGAGTGCTGTTGCACTTGACATCCCGGGCATGCAAAACAGACGTTGGGGTCACAAATTGTCACTATCCTCCTCCCTAAGAAGGCTACCATAGCCGGACCGCTCCACGGGAGGATGGATTTTTGCCAATTTAAGCTCCAAAAAGCGTCACAAAAAGGGTTACCACCCACCAAAAATAGGTCTAAATGTCAGAAAACTGTGCACACTTAACGCTAAACCATCTAAGGGCACCCTTGCACAAGTCATCTTGGGTCAAGCGACTCGTCGCTTTTCTCATGAAGGTCATTCCCTCATCGATTCGTCGCTTGAGGGGGTAGTCACACTTAGTCACCAATCAGCAAACACACACCCAATTAAAGAAAAAGGCATGCATTCAAAGAATCATTGACAAAGACAATTGCGCTCCTGCTTGGGGTAGTAAACAAGCAATAATCACAATCTGATCAAATCACTTGGCATTTCGTGAATCATGAACTCAAGGTTCTCACAGACAAAAGGTTGCGCCCTTTGCCTATTCATGACTGATCAATGTCCAAGGTCAAGTAACACCTCACCAAAAAAGGTTAACACTTGAATTGAGTGCCTTCGCTCATCAAAAGCAAGGATTCAAGAATGCATGCCCTTTTCATACTTGGGGCATCAAAAGTTGGTTAGGTTACCAAGAAACCCTAATCATTAGTGCTTTGGTTATCTATTTTTGCTCTGCGCTGCGCCATGCACAGCGCATCCCAAAAAGGGGCATCTATAGACACCAAAACAACACCAATCCGATTATGTGGCTGCAAACACTGATCGCTTTGACACACATAGCCCCCAGGGCAGCCCTCAGAGGTTAAACAGTGGTCCTAACCACTTTTACAGCAATTTTGGAAGGTCAAAAAGCAATTTGGCACCTTCAGACACTCTGCTCCAAATCCGTCCCACCCTGGGACGAATTCAGAATGGGATTCGCCCCACACAGGGACGAATTCTTAATTCGCTCCTGGGTAGGGCGAATTCTAGGTTCAACGGGAAAAAAGAGAAATTGTGCCAAATGGCAGCCGAGGACAGTCAATTAATGATCCCTGCCTTGCATGCACGGGTAGGTGAGCAAATTGAACGTTAGAGGACTGTCACAAGGGCAGTCATGGAAGCCCAAGTCAGGGGGGAATCTCCTCCCTCTTGGGAAGGCATGGCCGCCATGTGGCGCCCCTGCATGCCCATCCAAAGAGACCCCTTGGGTCTATAAATTGGTGAGCTTCATCACCCAAAAGAGGACAGGTTGGAAGCATTTTTAAGCAACGAAGTGCTGCCAAATTGATACCACGCTTTACCTTTGATTCACCTCTTCCACATCCTTGATCTCTTTCGCAAGGGAGGTCATTGGGTGGTTATTGGAAGTGTGAATCCGGATCCAAAACCTGACACTTGACCACATCGATCTACCAATTCGTCGACAACACATTACCAGAGATTTTGGGCCCATCCCAAGTGGATTGGTGCCGAAATCAGGTTCCAACGGTGGGCGGCCCGCCCAGGCGCCCTGCATTGCTGCGAGCCTAATCTTATTTTTTTAAGAATGATTGGGAATTCATGGCAGATTGTTCTTTTTGTCATTTTTTTATTTTGCATTCCATCTTATGCTGCTTAAATAGCTTGTAATTCCGATTTCATAATGCTTTGATCAAATCTTATCATGTTTTATCGCTTTTGTTGTCCTCACTAACTTGCAGGTAGCAGCATTAAATTCCCATTGATGGAGGCCAAATTGGGGAAATCTGACCATCTGGGTCTTCCCAAAATGCCTCCAATTAGCTAACCCCAAGTTTGCAGGTCTTTTGGAGCTCCCTAGACATGACATTTGGGGCAGTATCACTTCGGCACTTTGTCGCAGGTGAATTCGTCCTACCCCGGAACGAATTACAGTCGAATCCGTCCCGCCCCGGAGCGAATTCAAATCGGTGAGGAATTTCTTGACTGTATCATTTGTAGTGACCTTCTGGTGATGTTCCCTTGTTTCTGTGAAATTTGCAGACTATTTTGATTCAGTTCATTTATCCTTTTATTCAGTTTCATGCATGCATCCTTCATTGTTTTTAGAGAACAAACGTTTCATCTTTGCAATAGGTGCTACTAATGATTTTGTTGTTTCTTTGAATGCAGGAGGAGCAGCAAGGATCAAATATTCATTCACACCAACGGCGGCAACACTTTGGCCCACCCATTTTACATGTGGGCACGTGGAAGGAGGATCACTAGTCAATATTGTAACCAAAACATGTTAACGCTCCTAGCCCCCGAAAAATGCGGGAGACGTCTTTGTAACCGATATTGAGAGAGTATAAATAAAAAGGGTTGTGCTTTCTATACTTCTTTCATTTCGTCTCAATTCGTCTCTTTTCCCTATTTCATGCATTTCAAATTTCTAGGATTAAAGCGTTACATTTCGTTTTGCATTGCATAGCTTTAGTGTTTCTTTTCAACTTCCAGAATCTCGTGCTTTCAAATATATGTTGGTGTGGGATGAATAACATTATGAAAATAGGTCAAGTATATGATCTATGCAGATGAAAATAAGGATAGGCATATAAAATTAACTCATGCATGGAGATATGTTCAAGTATAGATATATTTTTAGTATACACAATAGTTGCAACATCCTAGAGATAATGTTCGTCACTATGTATATGATAAGGAACACATAATTATAAACTGAATACCAAAGGTTTACACAAATGATAACTATATTTTATTACCACAATATGTCTATAAATAGGTATTACAAAGCATAAGTTATAGATAAGGCTATATAAATGATAGTACAACCTTAACCATGACAAAAACTAACAACTTATTAAAATAAACAATGGTAATACACAATTCCCTATCATTCCTTCCTACTGAGAAAATATTGGTCCCCAATGTGTACAAATATTGAAGAGAAATAGAAAAATATCTAGGAGTATTGGATACAACCGAAAATATACCCCTATTATAAAATAAGAAGATCAAAATGATAAATTTTTATAGGTCTTCAAAAAAACCAAAAAATGATGCTGGCACTAAAACAAGCTTAGAAAACACACTCCAACAACTATAAACATTGGTATACAGTAAAAAAAAAAAATGGGTCCCTCAATTTGACAGAAGAAAGCAACAATTGATGGTACAGTGAAAATACTAGAGATGATTCCTCGAAAAAGGTGCCAAAAGAACCTAACGTAATTAAATATTTCAGTTGGAATTATTTTTTGTTTTTAATACTGGGTTGCAAGCATTAATGAAACATGACAAGCATTAAATTTTGAGGTTTATTGAATGATTTATTTAATGCGGAACCACCGTTAATTATTACATGTAAAAATATGGGTGACAACTCCAATAACAATGGCTAATTTAATGTTGCACTTATATTAAAAATATGGTGTGAGCCTCAATTATTAGGAAAAGGGTGAATCAGATAACATACATGATGTATGCATGGATGACACGTTGACAACCAATACGACTTAGGCTGATAGACATGACTGATATGGAAGGTTAACTAGCATTGATGATGACACAAAGTGATGTGCTGAGTGGCTTTGATGATGCCACAAAGTGATATAGTTGACACTTAGATGGGAAGTACGAACTGATTGTTGATTGGTTATTGACCCAACATGACAGTCGATGATAGTACCGACTAATAGTGATCAAAATAAACTGATATCAGACTAACATAATAGGAAAATGGATCGAATGAAAATACTAACATGATGGATAAGGGTAAATAGATAGGATCTGACAGGATGACAACACCATGGGATCAAGGTGGGTGCATGGGAACTACTGAACTACTAACTCGATAGGTGGGAACTGCTAACATGGACAATCTCAAAGCATAAACAGGGTCCAAGGAATATGACACAACAAGATTTAGGGTATGGATCAATCAACGGCTGATGTGGTGATATGGCACTAGAGATGCGGGAGAGCAACCAACGAAAATTTGCGTGGGGCGTGGGGTAGATAATTTGGAGGAAAAAATATATAGCAAAGGCTAGTTATTATTTTACATACGATGTACCCCATATAAACTAGTACGTGAATGCTATGTAATATGTGGGATAAAACCCACAAGTGAATTTTGAAAACAAAAACATGCCCACCTATTGGAAAAGAAAATTATAACGAAAAATTACAATAGTCGAAAAACATCAATCGACAAACCTTAGGATGAATTGTAATTTCTTCATTGAATTTTGTGCACACATTGTAAAATACAAGATGCCAGAAAATTTTGTGGTAACACTGAAAAACTAAAAACCCTAAGCAACACATTAAGTTTTGAGGTTTATTGAATGATTTATTTAATGTGGAAATGCAATTAATTATTGCATGTAAAAATATGGGTGACAACTCCATCAAAAATGGTTAATTTAATGTTGCCCATGCATTAAAAAGATGTTGTGATCCCCAAAAATTAGGAAGATGTGAATTGGATAGCAGACACAATGTTTACACGATTGAAAACTATATTGTATTACCATAATATACCTATAAATATGTATTATAAAGCATAAGTTACATATAAGGTTATATTAATGATAGTACAACCTTAACCATTACAATAACTAACAACTTATTAAAAATAAACAATGGTAATACATGATTCCCTATCATTCCTCCCCATTGAGAAATCATTGGTCCCTAATGCGTACAAAGGTGGAAGAGAAAGAGGGAAAGAGACAGGAGTATCGAGTACAACCTAAAATGTACTCTTGTTAAAAAATAAAAAGACTAAAATGACAAATTTTTACAGGTGTTCAGAAAATCAAAAACTGATGTTGGCACTGAAACATACTAAAAAAATGCTCTTCGATCACTATAAATACTGCTATACCAGTGGATAACTGAAAATGGGTCCATTGATTTGGTAGAAGAAAGCAGCAATTGATGGTATAATGAAAATTCTGAAGAAGATTCCTCGAAAATGGTACTAAAAGAAGAAAGCATAATTAAATGTTTCGATTGGCATAAAATTTTTTATTTTTAATACTAGGCCATAGGCATTAATGAAACGTTACAAGCATTAAGTTTTGAGGTTTATTGAATGACAACCTTATCCATTACAATAACTAAAAACTTATTAAAAATAAAAAATGGTAATACATGATTCCCTTTAGTATAGAACTTTAACTAATACTTATGATAGTGTATTCATATGTTTATCTACAAATATACATGTTGATTAATTTATAAATATAGTTTTACACATGTTCCTCTATGTTTCATTGGTTTTGTGTATATTCTTTATTATTGGAGGGTCATAACTCCATTGGATGGATTTGATATGAGATCATTTCAAATGGAATACCACGTTGGTTAGGAAAACAACTACCCTATTGATAGTATCTCTCTTATAAATAAATGTTCCATGATAGTGGGATCTTGATAGTCAATGTGTGATGTGTAATTTATTAGTTTATATGGTCCATAAGTATGAAAAGATTTTTTATGTATTTCACAACATGGGAGCTATTTTAAAATGTGAATTATTGTATGTGATTAGGATTATGAACATTATTGATATTGAAGCAAATTTATGTATCTTTGATATAAATTCATTGGAATATATCTTATTATTGCTCTATTTAAAATAAAGGTAAATGTTATATTGTACCTTGTATAGAATGTTGAGTATGAAAAAAATATATTGCTTCATTGTATATTATGAAAAAGTGAATGAGTCAAGAGTACATATGACCAATTGTTCTTCATTGAAAGGTTAAAGATGATAATTGCATGTTTGATATTCCTTGTAAGATTAAAATAATATTTTTTTATGAACAAAAAATGGAGTGAGTACAATCAAAATGCGTGCTTGGTTACTATTAATGTAATACTTGATTTGATATTAAAAATACTATACTGTGAGTATATTTCATAGTAATACTTAGAAATTTTCTTGTGCATTTTGTGTAATATGGGGTAAATGGGTATCTCGAAATGGTTTTGGTTTTTGCATGTAATGATTGTGCTTGTGGAAAAGCGTGGATTGGATGTGATGTGTGAAATGGGGTATGAAAATTGCATGCATAGAAAAATTGACAAGTGGGGGCATCTAATAAGCCAAATAGATATTCAAATGTGCTTTTGTTTAACTGTTTTGACCTCTTTTTAACCACCTCATTTTACATGCATATGTGAGGAAGGTTTGAACGTTTTTTTTTGCATTTTTTGCTACATTTTTTTATGTTTTTTGCATGTGTGAATGGTATGGATGGAATGTGGATTTTATGGTGAATGCACGTGTGCAAAAATTTGAACAATCAATAGGTTCACACAGGGTCATGCAAATCAGGGTGGTTTGCACGGGGTTGTGTGAATGCGTGTTTTTTTTTATCAATCTTATATAAATTTAAAAGCAAAATGGATTGATTTTATATACATGGTTGCTAACTTGTGACATGTATTTTGTGGCATGTAAAGAAGATATTTACATAACATCGGTTTTGGAAGTGTAGGAAGGCTTTGGAGGATGTATGTTGTAACAACAGTCGGTGAAAAATGAATTGACTACGATTTTCACATACCAAATTTTGTAAATCTAATTATATTATTTATTTTTGTTCGGTGACAAATGAATGGACTACGATTTTCACATACCAAATTTTGTAAATCTAATTATATTATTTTTTTTTGTTTTATATATATTAATGTTTTAGAAAAGTACATTAGATATAAATGGTAATTATTCGATGATAATTTTTAATTAAAATGATGATTTTGTAAATAGAAATTATTAAATTTTAGTTTCAGAGTGTCATACCATGTACTAGACTGATTCAGAAAGGTATCATCAAGGAGAGAGTAGCGGATACCTAATAACGATGTAAATAAGAGAATGAAAATCACACACCTTAATTGTATTGTGTATTTTATTATGTGCATGATTAAATGTTGTCGAAGCGTTATGGGTAGTATTAATTGAAAGCACGAGATTTCGGAAGATTTGAAAGGAAAACTATTGCGATGCATTCAAAATCAAACAAACGCTTAAGTCCTAAAATGTGAAATGCATGAAATGAAAGAGACGAATTGAAATGAGATAAAAGAAAGTGTAGAAAGCACAGCCCTTTTTATTTAACTCTCTTAATCTCGGTTACAAAGACGCCTCCTCCCTTTTCAGGGGCTAGGAGCGTTAAATGAATTTTGGTTACAATCATGACTTAGTATTCCTCCTTCCGCATGCCCACATTTGAAATGGGCGGGCCAAAGTGTTGTCGCCGCTTGCGTTGATGAATCCTTGATCCTTGCTGCTCCTCCTGCGTTCAAAGAAACAACAAAGGCGTTAGTAGCACCTGTGACAAAAGATGAAGCGTTTGACCTTAAAAACCAATGGAGGATGCATGCATAAGATTAACTAAACCAGTGAATAAAATGACTCTAAATAACCTGCAAATTTGACAGAGACCAGAGAACATTACCAGAGGGCCACTGCCATCAAAACAATCGGAAAACTCACCGCTGATTTGCATTCGACTGTAATTCGTCCCTGGGCAGGATGAATTCTACTGTAATTCGTCCCCGGGTAGGACGAATTCGCCTGCGACAAAGCGTCGAAGTGATGCTGCCCAAATGTCACGTCTCGGGATCTCCAAAAGACCTGCAAACATAGGGGTTAGCTAATTGGGGGCATTTTGGGACGACCCAGATGGTCGGATTCTCCCAATTTGACCTCCATCAACGGGAATTTGACGTCGCTACCTGCAAGTTAGTGAGGACCACAAAAGCGACAAAACATGATAAGATTTGATCAAAACATTATGAAATCGAAATTATAAACTATCTAAACAGCATAAAATGGAATGGAAGATAAACAAGTGATAAAAGAACAAATTAAAATGAAACTAAGAAGTGTGGGGCGCCCGAGCGGGCCGCCCACCGTTAGAACTTGATTTCGGCACCAATCCACTTGGGATGGGCCCAAAATCTCTTGTAATGGGTTGTCGGCGAATTGGTAGATCAATGTGGTCAAATGTCGGGTTTTGGGTCCGGATTCACACTTCCAAAAGCCACCCAATAACCTCTCTTGCGAAAGAGATCAAGGATGTGGAAGAGGTGAATCAAAAAGGGTGAAATGTGGTGTTCAATTTGGCAGCACTTCGTTGCTTGAAAATGCCTCCAACTTGTCTTCTTTTGGGTGGGAAAGTCCACCATTTTATAGACCCAGGGGGTCTCTTTGGAGGGGCATGCAGGGGCGCCATGTGGCGGCCATGCCTTCCCATGAGGGAGGAAAGTCCTCCATGACTTGGGCTTCCATGACTGCCCTTGTGACAGTCCTCTAACGCCCAATCTGCCCACCTACACGCGCATGCAAGGCAGGAGGCATTAATTGACTGTCCTCGGCTGCCACTTGGCGCCATTTTTCTTTTTGCCCGTTGAACCTGGAATTCGTCCCGACCCAGAGACGAATTCAGAATTCGTCCCTGGGTGAGACGGATCCCAATTTGAATTCGTCCCTGGGTGGGACGGATACTAAGCAAAGTGCCTGAATGTGCCAAATTGCCTTTTGACCTTACAAAATTGCTACAAAAGTGGTTAGGACCACTGTTTAACCTCTGAGGGCTGCCCTGGGGGCTGTGTGTGTCAAAGCGATCAGTGTTTGCAGTCACATAATCGGATTGGTGTTGTTTTGGTGTCTACAGATGCCCCTTTTTGGGATGCGTTGTGCATGGCGCAGCGTCGAGCAAAAATAGATAACCAAAGCACTAATGATTAGGGTTTCTTGGTAACCTAACCAACTTTTGATGCCCCAAGTATGGAAAGGGCATGCATTCTTGAATCCTTGCTTCCGACGAGCTAAGGAATTTGATTTCAAGTATTAACCTATTTTGGTGAGGTGTGACTTGAGCTTGGACATTGATCAGTCATGAATAGGCAAAGGGCGCAACCTTTTGTCCATGGGGGAACCTTGTGTTCATGCTTCGGGAATGCCAAGTGTTTGATCAATTTGTGATTATTGCTTGTTTGCTGCCCCAAGCAGGAGCGTGATTGTCTTTGTCAATGATTCTTTGAATGCATGTCATTTTCCTTAATTGGGTGTGTGTTTGTTGATTGGTGACTAAGTGTGACTACCCCCTCAAGCGACGAATCGATGAGGGAATGACCTTCGTGAGAAAAGCGACGAGTCGCTTGACCCAAGATGACTTGTGCAAGGGTGCCTTCAGATGTTTTGCATTAAGCATGAGCAGTTTCTCGACATTTAGACCTATTTTTGGTGGGTAAAAACCCTTTTGGTGATGCCATAATGGGGTGAAATCATCAAAAATCCATCTTCCCATGGAGCGGTCCGGCTATGGTAGCCTTCTTGGGGAAGTAGGAGAGTGACAATTTGAGCCCCGACATCGATTTTCTATGCCAAGAGGTTAAGTGCAAGAGCACTTGTGTCCGACAATTCTTATTGCTATGTTTTTGTGTTGCATTTTTTGTTTTTTTTTTTTTATTTTTTGTTTTTTTGAGTGGGTTTTGACCCATTTTGTGACGCCATTTGGGGGTGAAATTGTCAAAAATCCATCTTCCCATGGAGCGGTCCAGCTATGGTAGCCTTCTTAGGGAGTAGGATAGTGACAATTTTATACCCTGACATCAGTTTTCTATGCCAAGAGGTTAAGTGCAAGAGCACTTGTGTCGGGCAATTTTATTGTTTTTTTTTTTTTTTTTGTTGTTTTTTTTGATTTTTTTTGTGACCATTTGGGAGATTGAAATTTTGTAAAATCTCCTCCCATGGAGCGGCCGCCCGCCCATGGTAGCCTTCTTAGGGAGTAGGATAGTGACAATGTAAACCCCGACATCGATTTTCTATGCCATTGAATGTCAGGCGCAAAGGTGCCTTTGTTCGGCAATTTTATTGCTATTGTTTGTGGATATTTGTTGTTTTTGTTGTTTTGATTTTCTTGCTTTGTGTATATGTCATAATTTCATGTTATGCACAATGATTGATGTTGATGGATGCATGCTACTTTATATTGATGTATGCATATGGTATGATAAATGTGAATGTTGTTGATTTATATGATAGGTAATGGAATGGATGAAATGATTTGTTGATAACTTTGCATTGGCACCATAGACTATACAGGACTTATGGCTTTGTTTTTAGGTGATTGTTGTGGTAAATGACTTTGTATGTATACATGTGGTTTTTTGTATTTTTTGATGGTATTTGTAAGGATGAAAAGTAGTGCAGTTGGTTTAGAAATGTAGCTAAGGTTTTCTGAGACTCAGACGGTTTTAACTCACTAGCCATGATTGTACTTTATCTTACAAGACTTTTGAACAAGGTATGAATCGGACTTGTCTTTGACCAAGTTATTTCACATCCCTGTGTGTGCAATTGAGTTCATTTATGTGGTATTTGTCAGGATACCGCCAGTGCTAGATAGGCTGTCAACCAAACCTGTATCGAGGATCACCTAATTAGCTCCACTAACTCCTTTATTGTATTTAGTCAGATTAATCTATGGTGCTATCTAGGATACCATAAGCTAGCTCATCCACATGCAAACATTGATCTGTACACAAGTTAATGTGACAGATATATCATCATGCGGGAAGTTTACCACCAGTGACCGATAGGCTATCAACCAAACCGATATTGAGGCTTGCCTCATGACCTATCGAAATGCTGAGAGTTCCAAGGATTCAAGTTCGACTCCCTTCTTTTCTTCAATTGTATTGGGATACTTGCTCCTTTGTAGTGATAAAATCATTGTTTATTTTTGTTTTATTTGTTTTTCTTTTGAGCAAGGGATTTGGATATGGAGTGATGAGAATCACTATTGTTTGTGCTTTTTGATGTATGCACTTTGGGTGATGTCAAATTTTGGAGTTTTGACTTTTGCAAATTTTTGATGTTTTGCAACTATTGAGAACTTTGGGATTCTTGGGGAATTGGGTAGGGAGGATGCTTGTCCTTTTGCCAACTCTCAGCATTCTTTGGGTCATTCGCACAGGGGGATGAGCAAGATAACCATTTCGCTTATGGTGACCTGGATTGCTTTGCAGGTTTCATCTTTCGTTCACACAACTTGGGAATTTTTTATGTGTTTTAATTTGTGTTGGGATGCTACGTAACAAGGTGTGATTCAAGTAGAACTCTACCTTCGTAAAATATTTTTGACTGTGTACAGTTTTGGCTAGAAATTTAACGACATCTAAATGATGAAAACTCTAGATACATTAAATGACAACTTGACTTATGATATGGTGACTCTATGTATGGTGTTGTTTTTGTGATATTGTATGGAAAATGTGAAAAATGGTATGCTTGCTAAGTAATGACAGTCCATGGTGCCTTTGACTTCTATGATCAACAAATGTGCGATATATGGATGTAATGGTTAATGCAGCTATTATGTAGTGCTTTGATTGATGAAGTATGCATGAGAATGAGATGCAGATTTCTTTTTGAGATTTTGATGGTTTTTGTTGTTTTTGAATTTTCTTGATGGTGACCAAGGGATTTCGAGAATCCTTTGGGGCCTTTTTGGGGTGACCAAGTGATTGCGATAATCCTTGGAGCTTTTGGGGTGACCAAGTGATTGCGATAATCCTTGGAGCTTTTGGGTGACCAAGATTAATTGAATAATCCTTGGAGCTTTTGGGGTTGATAATCCTTGGAGTTTTGAGTGACCAAGTGATTGCGATAATCCTTGGAGCTTTTGGGGTGACCAAGTGATTGCGATAATCCTTGGAGCTTTTGGGGTGACCAAGTGATTGCGATAATCCTTGGAGCTTTTGGTTAAATCCTTGAGTTTTGGGTGACCAAGTGATTGCGATAATCCTTGGAGCTTTTGGGTTTGACCAAGTGATTGCGATAATCCTTGGAGCTTTTGGGTTGACCAAGCGATTGCGATAATCCTTGGAGCTTTTGGGGTGACCAAGCGATTGCGATAATCCTTGGAGCTTTTGGTGGATTGCGATAATCCTTGGAGCTTTTGGGTGACCAAGCGATTGCGATAATCCTTGGAGCTTTTTGGGTTGACCAAGCGATTGCGATAATCCTTGGAGCTTTTGGGTTTTGACCAAGCGATTGCGATAATCCTTGGAGCTTTTGGCTTGCTCTTCAGGGGATAGATGTACCCCCAGCTTGATGATATTTGTGCTCCAGATCTGGCTCTGGAGGTATTGGCATGAATGGATCAGCCCTATGTACGGATAGGAGGACAGGGTCTACCCTCGATACTGATATTGCTATGGGGTCTCTAGGTGGAAGTTGATCTTTGTGTGCCCAAAGTGGTGGATTCAACAGTTGGTTCCACTGCGTTGGGTTAACGTGCCACTCATGCCCTAGCCTTATGTTTAGCTATTGAAGTGCGTCATCAATATCCATGGGGTGTTGATGTTATCGCATGTGATTGTTGTGGGCCATCTCTATTTTATCCTCACCTTCGGCCAGTGAGTCCAGCTCATCAGAATCTGGAGATTCTGAGACATGGAAGACTGCATCATCAGGTAGCCCTACGGTTAGAGGTTGATCCTCTTTGAAAGGAGCCTCATGTAAGTTGGGCCTTGGGAGCTCCAAAATCTTGGTCTCTATCGACTCTAAGTGCTCTAGCGCTTTGCATGTATCGAGGGATTTGAGCTCCTCCTCTTTGGTTGGTTCTTGTTGAGGAACTTGGGGCCTATGGAGGGGTGGCCAGATAGCACCCCCATGCCTTGGTAGGGCATTTCATCCCGCTCTTCTTCTCGCTCTGATTCCTCAGAGGCTTCTTGATGAATTTCTAAGGGTGGCCCATAAACCTGAGTGGGTTCCTGAGGAAGGCGCCCATCATTGGTTATAGGAGTAGCCTCCCGCTCATGTCTAGGAGGCATCGAGGGTGGTGCTCGATAAGGTCACGGAGACTTGTCTCGCACCCAGGGGTTGTGCCTCTCATAATGTTTTGTCTTATGCGTGTGAGGGGTTGGAGTCCTCTCCTGCATAGTGTGTTGGAACAACTCATCCTTTAGGCACTAAAGGTGCTATTTGTTAATATGGTACAGTTCCTCTAAATGTAGTCGCTCTAGCTCAAGTTGCGTGAGTTGCTCCATGGGCGATATGTTTGGCAAATTCTAAGATAGTTGGTCCTATCGTCTCATGTCTAGAAGGGCTAGATGCCTCTCCTACATATCTATCTCGGTCATGGTGATCCAAGATCTCTATAGGCCGCCTCCCTCTGTTGGGGGTAGCGGCATTCCCTCGAGGCTTTGGCCTCAGTGAGTGATCCTGATAGATAGCAGTTGCGGAGGCGTATTGCTCCCGCAATGTATATTGCTCTTGAGGAAGGTAAGGGTCTTCCTCGTGCTCTCTTTCATAAGTGAAAAAGGGACGGAGGAGTTGGCTCGCCCCGCCTGAAGAGCCTTGTGCTCTGGATTTGATCGTTGTTGCTAACAGTGATGCGAGGTGTAGGAGGGATGGCATAATCATGTGGCCCCCCCTTATGGACCCCTATGCCATTGACCTAGCACTTCATCGCGCAATGGCCACTTATAGCGAGTGTCTAAGGGAGTTCTCCCATGGGTATACCTCTCCTGAAAGGGTGTGTGTTGGGTGTTGTGCTGGCAGGGAGTGCCCCTAGAAGGGGTGCCCTTATAGTCCCATTTCGTCAAGGCACGGAGGGGTCTGCCTTGTGTGTCAGGCCGCCAAGGTGGTATGACCAAATCCTTGGGGCTATACCGGAGGTGACTTGTGCCTCCTTGGATATTCCCCATAGCATCCGCCCGTGATTGGGCTTGGCTACGGGTGAGCACCATGACGATGTCTCTCTAAAAACCCTAAAATTGAAAATGAGTCAGATGGGGCCCAAAATTGGGGTGCGCATCCCTCTTACAATAGATAAGCCATAAATAAAGTTTCAAGTCCTAACTCTAAATACATTAGGAGAGATTAACCTTCGAACAACTCAAAAAGCATAAAAAATTAGGTGAGCAATTTTAAAACCTAATTTCGGGGCACTAGATGATGGAATTTGGCCCCGAAAACTAGTTTTTTGGAAAATACAACTCTAGGGAGTTATATTTGTTTAAAAATATCCCAACTAGCTCCCTGTCAAATTTCACGTCAATCGGAGCTACGGTTGAGAAGTTATGGCCCCGACAAAATGCACTAAAATTTAGGGAAAAAAATAAGATTTCCCATATTTTGTTGGATGCTCCTGCATCACTTATGGGCACCTTTGGGGCACTTTTGGGTTGACCAAAGGGTTCATGGACACCTTTGGGGCATTTTGGAGTGACCAAGCGATTGCGGGAATCCTTGGAGCTTTTGGAGCGAGTGACAAAATGCGTAGATTTTTATCTTTTGTTTATGATTTTTCTGATTTTTTTTGTTACACTAAGCAGAAATGAACACACACATACACAAACGGTGATTATCTCTTTTAAAGATTAATGGTGTGTCCTAGACTGGTTTTAGTGCGTTTTGATGATTTTGTTTTGTTTTTGAAAGTTTTGAAGAACGTTTAAATGCATAATGAAGGCTCATATGACTCCCATAAATGGTCGCCCCTTCAATATACCATTGCCCGACCGATATACCAACCTCTCTATATACCCGCCCTTACGAGAGGGAAACTATAGGTACGTGAGAGCAGATGGTACGTGGTACATAGGCGGTACGGAAGGGGGATTGTCCTGTTAATGACACCTACCATAGAAGACTTATCCTCGCATGCTGGGAATCACCCCAACGACACTCGGTCAACTTTCGTCAGGATTTACGCCTAACAACAATGACAATCGGGGTAAATGGATGCAAAAATCAAGCCAAGGTGGTGATGAACCCACCGTTGGTCTTGATCAAGGGCTGGGGTCTTACGACCAGCTCCTTGGTTTAAAAATGCCACGTGATGTGTGTGTGGTTCTTTTTATTAAAAATTGAAACAAGCAGAAGCAACTACTTTCCTTAAGAAGGCAAAATTGACAAAAATAGAAACAAAAAAGCAGAAAATGACAGGAACAGTTTAGGACCCTTACCTTTTCTCTGCCTAGACCTGTTGTTTCTGATCCTCGGCCCTAAAAATGTATAGACAAAAATTCGTCCCTCTGTGAGACGAATTACAGAACAGAATTCGTCCCTTTTTGAGATGAATTAGAATTCGTCTCAGGGTCAGACGAATTACAGTAAGGTATTCGCCACAGGCAAAGACGAATAACAGTCAGAGCTCGAACAATGGTACCTGTAAGCACAAATCACAAATTTTTGATCAGTTTCTTGATCTTAAAAAACTAGGGGACAGAGTCCCACCATGATCGCCACTGAAAGCACGAGATTCTGGAAGATTTGAAAGGAAAACTATTGCGATGCATTCAAAATCAAATAAACGCTTAAGTCCTAAAATGTGAAATGCATGAAATGAAAGAGACGAATTGAAATGAGATAAAAGAAAGTGTAGAAAGCACAACCCTTTTTATTTAACTCTCTTAATCTCGGTTACAAAGATGCCTCCTCCCTTTTTAGGGGCTAGGAGCGTTAAATGAATTTTGGTTACAATCATGACTTAGTATTCCTCCTTCCGCGTGCCCACATTTGAAATGGGCGGGCCAAAGTGTTGCCGCCGCTTGTGTTGATGAATCCTTGATTCTTGCTGCTCCTCCTGCGTTCAAAGACACAAGTCGTTAGTAGCACCTGTGACAAAAGATGAAGCGTTTGATCTTAAAAACCAATGGAGGATGCATGCATAAGATTAGCTAAACCGATGAATAAAATGACTCTAAATAACCTGCAAATTTGACAGAGACCAGAGAACATTACCAGAGGGCCACTGCCATCAAAACAGTCGGAAACTCCACCGATTTGCATTCAACTGAAATTCGTCCCTGGGCAGGACGAATTCTACTGTAATTCGTCCCCGGGTAGGACGAATTCGCCTGCGACAAAGCGCCGAAGTGATGCTGCCCAAATGTCACGTCTCGGGATCTCCAAAATACCTGCAAACATAGGGGTTAGCTAATTGGGGGCATTTTGGGATGACCCAGATGGTCGGATTCTCCCAATTTGACCTCCATCAACGGGAATTTGACGTCGCTACCTGCAAGTTAGTGGGGACAACAAAAGCGACAAAACATGATGAAATCTGATCAAAACATTATGAAATCGAATTTATAAACTATCTAGACAGCATAAAATGGAATGGAATATAAACAAGTGATAAAAGAACAAATTAAAATGAAACTAAGAAGTGCGGGGCGCCCAAGCGGGCCGCCCACCGTTAGAACTTGATTTCGGCACCAATCCACTTGGGATGGGCCCAAAATCTCTTGTAATGGGTTGTCGGCGAATTGGTAGATCAATGTGGTCAAATGTCGGGTTTTGGGTCCGGATCCACACTTCCAAAAGCCACCCAATAACCTCTCTTGCGAAAGAGATCAAGGATGTGGAAGAGGTGAATCAAAAAGGGTGCAATGTGGTGTTCAATTTGGCAGCACTTCGTTGCTTGAAAATGCCTCCAACTTGTCTCCTTTTGGGTGGGAAAGTCCACCATTTTATAGACCCAGGGGGTCTCTTTGGAGGGGCATGCAGGGGTGCCATGTGGCGGCCATGCCTTCCCATGAGGGAGGAAAGTCCTCCATGACTTGGGCTTCCATGACTGCCCTTGTGACAGTCCTCTAACGCCTACTCTGCCCACCTACACGCGCATGCAAGGCAGGAGGCATTAATTGACTGTCCTCGGCTGCCACTTGGCGCCATTTTTCTTTTTGCCCGTTGAACCTGGAATTCGTCCCGACCCAGGACGAATTCAGAATTCGTCCCTGGGTGAGACGGATCCCAATTTGAATTCGTCCCTGGGTGGGACGGATTCTAAGCAAAGTGCCTGAATGTGCCAAATTGCCTTTTGACCTTACAAAATTGCTACAAAAGTGGTTAGGACCACTGTTTAACCTCTGAGGGCTGCCCTGGGGGCTGTGTGTGTCAAAGCGATCAGTGTTTGCAGTCACATAATCGGATTGGTGCTGTTTTGGTGTCTACATTAATATTTTGAATATTGAACATGTCTTAAAATTTGTATACCGTTTATGGCGAGCTTTGATAACATGAAATATGAAAATTTGAATTTTAAAGGTTTTCGAAAATACATGCCTTCATTTACAAAAGACCTTTTTATTGAGTTAATTTTCTTTTTCCAAATGTCTAGAATTTTATGTGAAATACCTTGATGTAATGGTAAATAATTATGAAGGACTCCTTTTGGCACAAACCCATTGGTCTTAATAAAGGATTTTTCGACTTTAAGAATAACAAATGATTGTTTTTTTTTTTTTATAACCTTGAAAACCTGAAAATTTTAGGAGGTGTCTGAATTAGAGATTACCTCTCCATTGACTTGTCTAACATACTTAAATTTTTTTCTCTTTTAATGCCCTTATTTTCCCCTTCTTTCACGCACTAGGTTTATGGTGTATGCTTTTTATTTTATGGAGGAATTTTTTTCTAGGAAGTGATAAAAAAAAAGAAAATTTCAGAATTAAAGAAAATGAAAAGCCTAATTTCTACAACTCACATAGGTTATGCTTAATTTTTCATTTTACAAACCTATTAATTGCATTTGCTTTGAATTTGTTTGAATAGAGTGTTTTATTTCATGTTTTTATGTAAAAATAAAAACCTTTTCATGGGTTGTGTGTAAAAAGCTTTATTTTCTTTTATTTTTGTTACTAAATTTAGAATAAAATTTTTTATCTAATTTTTTTTTGCATATTTAAATTTAGGAAAAAATACAAAATAAAATAGTTTGCATATATCATTTGGATTATTTTCGTTACTAAGTTTAGAATAAAATTTCTTATATAATTATTTTTTGCATATTTAGATTCAAGAAAAAATACAAAATAAAATAGTTTGCATATACCATTTGGACTAGGTATTTATTTGGAAAAGAGAAGGGACTATGGTTTAAATTTTATAGAGGGCTTTTGCACTTTTGTTGGTAAAAGCAAAATGCATAAATACCTAAAAGCATACAACAAAAATCTACTTGAGAATACATTTTCTTGTAAAAAAAATGTTTCTCTATTTGGATCCCTAGATGTCCCATTAAATTAACTCCATGAATATGGATAATCCCAACAATGCTTTTGGGTATTTGCATATACATTTGATTTTACTTCTTGTATGGTAAAAAGGTTATTTTATGGTTTAATTGTGTATCACATGATACAATATTAAGGAATTCCAAGTATAGAGGCCATAATGTATGATGAAGATATGGTCTTACTAGGTAATGGAATGTTTATGGGACTTTACTTTCTTTCAGTTTTTCTTAATTTCAAACCCTAAACATGAAAAATATGAATGCTCTTCTAATTTGTTTGACACAATTCCTAGGTGAGGATGGCTACAAATTTTTAATAAGAGAACTATATGAGGATGGTTGTAAATTATTTGATAAAACTCCTTGAAAATTATTCACAAATATATCATATGAAAATGATTGCAAATTGTTTGAAAAAATTATTTTGATGAATACTCAATTCTTCTCTATAAAGTGAAATAACACATGTGAATATTGTAGTTTAACCCCCTTGAATATGTAAAGTATATTGCCATTGTATTAAAATATTATTTTAGTAGATATGGAATTGGATTGGTTAAATTTGAGCATGCTTCCATTGCATTAAAGGACTTATTTATCATATTTCCAAATTATATAGGTATATTTGAGTGTACTATCATTACAATGATGTGTTTGAGTATGCTATAATTGCATTTGTATAATTAATTTAGTAAATATATCACTTATTGTAGATATGCATAGGAAGATGCTAGAAATATAGTTGAGGTTTTGATTGGCTTTGTGTTGATGCTAAGCACATAGGATGTAGTAGATAATATTTTACGTTAAAATTACACATTTATACTTTGGATATGTCATAATGTTATATATAGAGGTCAATGAGTAGGTTCCATTGTAAGGTAAATTGGTTCTATAAGAGATTGTGACTATAATTGGACCTTAAGCTTAACACTTAGGGGAGACTATGTTTAATAGGTGCCCTTTTCAATATTTAAGTCTTAGTGACTTTTAAAAGTAAATTGAAATATCACATATGATATTTTGGAGTGTTCATATATTCTTGTAGCTTTTTACAAAATATGTCTATAATTAAAATAAACACATTATGTTTTGAAGTGGGTATTGAGATTAATTTTAATACATACATACATATATGTATTCTTGGAATAGTGCATTGAGGTGCATGAATGTATTAATTTGAGAGAACTATATAAAAATAAGAAAAATGTTATTGTTGATTTTGCCAAATCAATATTAATGTCGTTGTTATTTGCATTATATAAATTCCAAAATGTACTCCTATATTGAATGTGTTATGGAAGAGTTAGAAGAGTAGTTATATGATTATAGGTATTAAAAATAAACTTATATGTTATATGTATTCTAGAATTGGTTGAATATTTGCATGCTTATAGGCATCATAACAATGTTGGAAAAATACTTACATGTTGTATGCATTCTAAAAATACTGGAATATGTGCATACTTGTCAACATTATGTAAATGCTAAAATTATACTTGTAATATGTATGTATTATGTAACTGTTGGAAGATTTGTATGCTTATAAGCATTATTTAAATGGTAGAAATACACTTGCATGTTGTAAGAATTTTAGAAATATTCAAATATGTGTATGCTAGTGGATATTATATAAATATGGGAATTACATTTGTATGTTGTATATTGTCTAAAAATACTCAATGGTGTGTATGCTAGTAGGCATTATGTAAATGATAGAAATACACTTGTGTGCTATATACATTATAGAATAGTTGAAATATCTTGCATAGTTGTAAGCAATAGGCAAAATGCACATGTATACTAAATATATAATGGAAATATTATAAATATTTGTATGCTTATAAGCATTGAATATATGCTATATTTTCACCTATATGTTGTATCCATTATGGAAATGTTAAAAGGATTTATTTATTTATAGAAATTATCGAAACATTAGAAATGCACTTATATACTATATTCAATACGAAAACGTTGGTATACTTATGTACATTATGAAATTATTGATATACATCTATACATTATGAAATAAAGTATATGCTATATGTACTTAATATATGTTGGTGTGGGATGAATAACATTATGAAAATAAGTCAAGTATATGATCTATGTAGATGAAAATAAGGATAGGCATATAAAATTAACTCATGCATGGAGATATGTTCAAGTATAGATATATTTTTAGTATACACAATAGTTGCAACATCCTAGAGATAATGTTCGTCACTATGTATATGATAAGGAACACACAATTATAAACTGAATACCAAAGGTTTACACAAATGATAACTATATTTTATTACCACAAGGTGTTTATAAATAGGTATTGCAAAGCATAAGTTATAGATAAGGCTATATAAATGATAGTACAACCTTAACCATTAAAAAAACTAACTTATTAAAATAAACAATGGTAATACATAATTCCCTATCATTCCTTCCCACTGAGAAAATATTGGTCCCCAATGTGTACAAATATAGAAGAGAAATAGAAAAAGAGCTAGGAGTATTGGATACAACCGAAATTGTACTCCTATTATAAAATAAGAAGATCAAAATGATAAGTTTTTATAGGTCTTCAAAAAAATCAAAAAATGATGCTGGCACTAAAACAAGCTTAGAAAACACTCTCCAACAACTGTAAACATTGGTATACTGTCAAAAAAAAAAAACGGGTCCCTCAATTTGATAGAAGAAAGCAACAATTGATGGTACAATGAAAATACTAGAGATGATTCCTCGAAAAAGGTGCCAAAAGAACCTAGCGTAGTTAAATATTTTAGTTGGAATTATTTTTTGGTTTTTAATACTAGGTTGCTGGCATTAATGAAACATGACAAGCATTAAATTTTGAGGTTTATTGAATGATTTATTTAATGTGGAACCACCATTAATTATTACATGTAAAAATATGGGTGACAACTCTAATAACAACGGTTTATTTAATGTTGCTCATATATTAAAAATATGGCGTGAGCCTCAATTAGTAGGAAAAGGGTGAATCAGATAACATACATGATGTATGCATGGATGACACGTTGACAACCAATACGACTTAGGCTGATAGACATGACTGATATGGAAGGCTAACTAGCATTGATGCTGACACAAAGTGATGTGCTGAGTGGCTTTGATGATGCCACAAAGTGATATAGTTGACACTTAGATGGGAAGTACGAACTGATTGGTGATTGACCCAACACGACAGTCGATGATAGTACCAACTAATAGTGATCAAAATAAACTGATATCAGACTAACATAATAGGAAAATGGATCGAATGAAAATACTAACACGATGGATAAGGGTAGATATATAGGAGCTGACAGGATGACAACACCATGGGATCAAGGTGGGTGCATGGGAACTACTGAACTACTGACTCGATAGGTGAGAAATGCCAACATGGACAATCTCAAAGCCTGGATAGGGTCCAAGGAATATGACACAACAAGATTTAGGGTTTGGACCAATCAGCGGCTGATGTGGTGATATGGCACTAGAGATGTGGGAGGACAACCAATGAAAAGTTGTGTGGGGTGTGGGGTAGAGAATTTGGAGGAAACAATATCTAGCAAAGGCTGGTTATTATTTTACATATGATGTACCCCATATAAACTAGTATGTGAATGCTACGTGAAATATGTGGGATCAAACCCAAAAGTGAATTTTAAAAACAAAAACATGTCCACCTATTGGAAAAGAAAATTATAACAAAAAATTGTAGCAGTCGAAAAACATCAGTCGAAAAACCTTAGGATGAGTTGTAATTTCTTCATTGAATTTTGTGCACACATCGTAAAATACAAGATGCCAGAAAATTTTGTGGTAACACCGAAAAACTGAAAACCCTAAGCAAAACATTAAGTTTTGAGGTTTATTGAATGATTTATTTAATGTGGAAATGCAATTAATTATTGCATGTAAAAATATGGGTGAAAACTCCATCAAAAATGGTTAATTTAATGTTGCCCATGCATTAAAAAGATGTTGTGATCCCCAACAATTAGGAAGAGGTATTCATAGAACTTTAAATAATACTTATGATAGTGTATTCCTATGTTTATCTACAAATATACATGTAGATTAATTTATAAATATAGTTTTACACATGTTCCTCTATGTTTCATTGGTCTTGTGTATATGCTTTGTTATTGGAGGTTCATAACTCCATTGGATGGGGTTGATATGAGATCATTTCAAATGGAATACCGCGTTGGTTAGGAAAATAACAACCCTATTGATAGTATCTCTCTTATAAATAAATGTTTCATGATAGTGGGATCTTGATAGTCAATGTGTGATGTGTAATTTCTTAGTTTATATGATCCATAAGTATGTAAAGATTTTTTATGTATTTCACAATGTCGGAGCTATTTTAAAATGTGAATTATTGTATCTGATTAGGATTATGATCATTATTGATGTTAAAGAAAATTTATGTATCTTTGATATAAATTCATTGTAATATATCTTATTATTGCTCTATTTAAAATAAAGGTAAAGGTTATATTGTACCTTGTATAGAATGTCGAGTATGAAAAAAATATATTGCTTCATTGTATATTATGAAAACGTGATTGAGTCAAGACTACATATGACCAATTGTTCTTCATTAAAAGGTTAAATATGATAATTGCATGTTTGATATTCCTTGTAAGATTAAAATAATATTTTGATATGAACCAAAAATGGAGTGAGTACAATCAAAATGCGTGCTTGGTTACTATTAATGTAATACTTGATTTGATATTAAATAGACTATACTGTGAGTATATTTCATAGTAATACTTAGAATTTTCTTGTGCACTTTGTGTAAAATGGGGTAAATGGGTATCTCGAAATGGTTTCGGTTTTTGCATGTAATGATTGTGCTTGTGGAAAAGCGTGGATTGGATGTGATGTGTGAAATGGGGTATACAAATTACATGCATGGAAAAATTGACAAGTAGGGGCATCTAATAAGCCAAATAGATATTCAAATGTGCTTTTGTTTAACTGTTTTGACCTCTTTTTAACCACCTCATTTTACATGCATATGTGAGGAAGGTTTGAACGTTTTTCTTTGCATTTTTTGCTACATTTTTTTATGTTTTTTGCATGTGTGAATGGTATGGATGGAATGTGGATTTTATGGTAAATGCACTTTTGCAAAAAAATGAACAATCAATAGGTTCACACGAGGTCATGCAAATCTGGGTGGTTTGCACGGGGTTGTGTGATGCATGTTTTTTTTTATCATTCTTATGTACATGTAAAAGCAAAATGGATTGATTTTATATACATGGTTGCTAACTTGTGACATGTATTTTGTGGCATGTAAAGAATATATTTACATAACATCGGTTTTGGAAGTGTAGGAAGGCTTTGGAGGATGTATGCTGTAACAACAGTCGGTGACAAATGAATGGACTACGATTTTCACATACCAAATTTTGTAAATCTAATTATATTATTTGTTTTTGTTCGGTGACAAATGAATGGACTACGATTTTCACATACCAAATTTTGTAAATTTAATTATATTATTTGTTTTGGTTTTATATATATTAATGATTTAGAAAAGTACATTAGATATAAAGGTTAATTATTCGATGATAATTTTTAATTAAAATGATGATTTTGTAAATAGAACTTATTAAATTTTAGTTTGAGAGTGTCATACCATGTACTAGACCGAGTCAGAAAGGTATCATCAAGGAGAGAGTAGCGGATGCCTAATAACGATGTAAATAAGAGAATGAAAATCACACACCTTAATAGTATTGTGTATTTTATTATGTGCGTGATTAAATGTTGCCGAAGCGTTATGGGTAGTATTAATATTTTGAATATTGAACATGTCTTAAAATTTGTATACCGTTTATGGCGAGCTTTGATAACATGAAATATGAAAATTTGAATTCCGAAAATACATGCCTTCATTTACAAAAAGACCTTTTTGTTGAGTTAATTTTCTTTTTCCAAATGTCTAGACTTTTATGTGAAATACCTTGATGTAATGGTAAATAATTATGAAGGACTCCTTGTGGCACAAACCCATTGTTCTTAATAAAGGATTTTTCGACTTTAAGAATAACAAATGATTGTTTTTTTTTTTTTATAACCTTGAAAACCTGAAAATTTGAGGAGGTGTCTGAATTAGAGATTACCTCTCCATTGACTTGTCTAACATATTTAAAAAAATTTCTCTTTTAATGCCCTTATTTTCCCCTTCTTTCATGCACTAGGTTTATGGTGTATGCTTTTTATTTTATGGAGGAATTTTTTTCTAGGAAGTGATAAAAAAAAGAAAAATTCAGAATTAAAGAAAATGAAAAGCCTAATTTCTACAACTCACAAAGGTTATGCTTAATTTTTCATTTTACAAACCTATTAATTGCATTTGCTTTGAATTTGTTTGAATAGAGTGTTTTATTTCATGTTTTTATGTAAAAATAAAAACCTTTTCATGGGTTGTGTGTAAAAAGCTTTATTTTCTTTTATTTTTGTTACTAAATTTAGAATAAAAATTTTTATCTATTTTTTTTGCATATTTAAATTTAGGAAAAAATACAAAATAAAATAGTTTGCATATATCATTTGGATTATTTTCGTTACTAAGTTTAGAATAAAATTTCTTATATAATTATTTTTTGCATATTTAGATTCAAGAAAAAATATAAAATAAAATAGTTTGCATATACCATTTGGACTAGGTATTTATTTGGAAAAGAGAAGGGACTATGGTTTAAATTTTATAGAGGGCTTTTGCACTTTTGTTGGTAAAAGCAAAATGCATAAATACCTAAAAGCATACAACAAAAATCTACTTGAGAATACATTTTCTTGTAAAAAAAATGTTTCTCTATTTGGATCCCTAGATGTCCCATTAAATTAACTCCATGAATATGGATAATCCCAACAATGCTTTTGGGTATTTGCATATACATTTGATTTTACTTCTTGTATGGTAAAAAGGTTATTTTATGGTTTGATTGTGTATCACGTGATACAATATTAAGGAATTCCAAGTATAGAGGCCATAATGTATGATGAAGATATGGTCTTACTAGGTAATGGAATATTTATGGGACTTTACTTTCTTTCAGTTTTGCTTAATTTCAAACCCTAAACATGAAAAATATGAATGCTCTTCTAATTTGTTTGACACAATTCCTAGGTGAGGATGGCTACAAATTTTTAATAAGAGAACTATATGAGGATGGTTGTAAATTATTTGATAAAACTCCTTGAAAATTATTCACAAATATATCATATGAAAATGATTGCAAATTGTTTGAAAAAATTATTTTGATGAATACTCAATTCTTCTCTATAAAGTGAAATAACACATGTGAATATTGTAGTTTAACCCCCTTGAATATGTAAAGTATATTGCCATTGTATTAAAATATTATTTTAGTAGATATGGAATTGGATTGGTTAAATTTGAGCATGTTTCCATTGCATTAAAGGACTTATTTAGCATATTTCCAAATTATATAGGTATATTTGAGTGTACTATCATTACAATGATGTGTTTGAGTATGATATAATTGCATTTGTATAATTAATTTAGTAAATATATCACTTATTGTAGATATGCATAGGAAGATGCTAGAAATATAGTTGAGGTTTTGATTGGCTTTGTGTTGATGCTAAGCACATAGGATGTAGTAGATAATATTTTACGTTAAAATAACACATTTATACTTTGGATATGTCATAATGTTATATATAGAGGTCAATGAGTAGGTTCCATTGTAAGGTAAATTGGTTCTATAAGATATTGTGACTATAATTGGACCTTAAGCTTAACACTTAGGGGAGACTATGTTTAATAGGTGCCCTTTTCAATATTTAAGTCTTAGTGACTTTTAAAAGTAAATTGAAATATCACATATGATATTTTGGAGTGTTCATATATTCTTGTAGCTTTTTACACAATTTGTTTATTATTAAAATAAACACATTATATTTTGAAGTGGGTATTGAGATTAATTTTAATACATACATACATATGTATTCTTGGAATAGTGCATTGAGGTGCATGAATGTATTAATTTGAGAGAACTAAATAAAAATAAGAAAAATGTTATTGTTGATTTTGCCAAATCAATATTATTGTCGTTGTTATTTGCATTATATAAATTCCAAAATGTACTCCTATATTGAATGTGTTATGGAAGATCTAGAAGAGTAGTTATATGATTATAGGTATTAAAAAGAAACTTATATGTTATATGTATTCTAGAATTGGTTGAATATTTGCATGCTTATAGGCATCATAACAATGTTGGAAAAATACTTACATGTTGTATGCATTCTAAAAATACTGGAATATGTGCATACTTGTAAACATTATGTAAATGCTAAAATTATACTTGTAATATGTATGTATTATGTAACTGTTGGAAGATTTGTATGCTTATAAGCATTATTTAAATGGTTGAAATACACTTGCATGTTGTAAGAATTTTAGAAATATTCAAATATGCGTATGCTAGTGGATATTATATAAATATGGGAATTACATTTGTATGTTGTATATTGTCTAAAAATACTCAATGGTGTGTATGCTAGTAGGCATTATGTAAATGATAGAAATACACTTGTGTGCTATATGCATTATAGAATAGTTGAAATATCTTGCATAGTTGTAAGCAATAGGCAAAATGCACATGTATACTAAATATATTATGGAAATATTATAAATATTTGTATGATTATAAGCATTGAATATATGCTATATTTTCACCTATATGTTGTATCCATTATGGAAATGTTAAAAGGATTTATTTATTTATAGGAATTATCGAAAAATTAGAAATGCACTTATATACTATATTCAATACGAAAATGTTGGTATACTTATGTACATTATGAAATTATTGATATACATCTATACATTATGAAATAAAGTATATGCTAAATGTACTTAATATATGTTGGTGTGGGATGAATAACATTATGAAAATATGTCAATTATATGATCTATGTAGATGAAAATAAGGATAGGCATATAAAATTAACTCATGCATGATAACTATATTTTATTACCACAAGATGTCTATAAATAGGTATTACAAAGCATAATTTATAGATAAGGCTATATAAATGATAGTACAACCTTAACCATTACAAAAACTAACAACTTATTAAAATAAACAATGGTAATACATAATTCCCTATCATTCCTTCCCACTGAGAAAATATTGATCCCCAATGTGTAAAAATATGGAAGAGAAATAGAAAAAGAGCTAGGAGTATTGGATACAACTGAAAATGTACTCCTATTATAAAATAAGAAGATCAAAATGATAAATTTTTATAGGTCTTAAAAAAAACCAAAAAATGATGCTAGCACTAAAACAAGCTTAGAAAACACTCTCCAACAATTGTAAACATTGGTATACCATCAAAAAACTAAAACGGGTCCCTCACTTTGATAGAAGAAAGCAACAATTGATGGTACAGTGAAAATACTAGAGATGATTCCTCGAAAAATGTGCCAAAATAACCTAGCGTAATTAAATATTTCAGTTGGAATTTTTTTTTTATTTTTAATACTGGGTTGCTGGCATTAATGAAACATGACAAGCATTAAATTTTGAGGTTTATTGAATGACTTATTTAATGTGGAACCACCATTAATTGTTACATGTAAAAATATGGGTGACAACTACAATAACAACGGTTAATTTAATGTAGCTCGTATATTAAAAATATGGTGTGAGCCTCAATTATTAGGAAAAGGGTGAATCAGATAACATACATGATGTATGCATGGATGACATGTTGACAACCAATACGACTTAGGCTGATAGACATTACTGATATGGAAGGCTAACTAGCATTGATGATGACACAAAGTGATGTGCTGTGTGGCTTTGATGATGCCACAAAGTGATATAGTTGACACTTAGATGGGAAGTACGAACTGATTGTTGATTGGCGATTGACCCAACATGACAATCGATGATAGTACCGATTAAGAGTGATCAAAATAAACTGATATCAGACTAACATAATAGGAAAATGGATCGAATGAAAATACTAACATGATGGATAAGGGTCGATATACAAGATATGATAGGATGACAACACCATGGGATCAAGGTGGGTGCATGGGAACTACTGAACTACTGACTCGATAGGTGGGAACTGCTAACATGGACAATCTCAAAGCCTGGGCAGTGTCCAAGGAATATGACATAACAAGATTTAGGGTTTGGACCAATCAGCGATTGATGTGGTGATATGGCACTAGAGATGCGGGAGCACAACCAACAAAAAGTTGCGTGGGGCGTGGGGTAGATAATTTGGAGGAAAAAATATCTAGCAAAGGATGGTTATTATTTTACATATGTTGTACCCCATATAAACTAGTCACGTGAATGTTACGTGAAATATGTGGGATGGAGTTGATATGAGATCATTTCAAATGGAATACCATGTTGGTTAGGAAAACAACTACCCTATTGATAGTATCTCTCTTATAAATAAATGTTCCATGAAAGTGGGATCTTGATAGTCAATGTGTGATGTGTAATTTATTAGTTTATATGGTCCATAAGTATGCAAATATTTTTTATGTATTTCACAACGTGGGAGATATTTTAAAATGTGAATTATTGTATCTGATTAGGGTTATGATCATTATTGATGTTGAAGAAAATTTGTGTATCTTTGATATAAATTCATTGTAATATATCTTATTATTGCTCTATTTAAAATAAAGGTAAAGGTTATATTGTACCTTGTATAGAATGTCGAGTATGAAAAAAATATATTGCTTCATTGTATATTATGAAAAAGTGAATGAGTCAAGAGTATATACGACCAATTGTTCTTCATTGAAAGGTTAAAGATGATAATTGCATGTTTGATATTCCTTGTAAGATTAAAATAATATTTTGTTATGAACCAAAAATGGAGTGAGTACAATCAAAATGCGTGCTTGGTTACTATTAATGCAATACTTGATTTGATATTAAATAGACTATATTGTGAATATATTTCATAGTAATACTTAGAAATTTTCTTGTGCACTTTGTGTAAAATGGGGTAAATGGGTATCTTGAAATGGTTTCGGTTTTTGCATGTAATGATTGTGCTTGTGGAAAAGCGTGGATTGGATGTGATGTGTGAAATGGGGTATGAAAATTGCATTCATGGAAAAATTGACAAGTGGGGGCATCTAATAAGCCAAATAGATATTCAAATGTGATTTTGTTTAACTGTTTTGACCTCTTTTTAACCACCTCATTTTACATGCATGTGAGGAAGGTTTGAAGGTTTTTTTTTGCTTTTTTTGCTACATTTTTTTATGTTTTTTGCATGTGTGAATGGTATGGATGGAATGTGGATTTTATGGTGAATGCACGTGTGCAAAAATTTGATCAATCTATAGGTTCACACATGGTCATGCAAATCCTGGTGGTTTGCACGAGGTTCTGTGAATACGTGTTTTTTTTATCATTCTTATGTACATGTAAAAGAAAAATGGATTGATTTTATTTACATGGTTGCTAATTTGTGACATGTATTTTGTGGCATGTAAAGAAGATATTTACATAACATCGGTTTTGGAAGTGTAGGAAGGCTTTGGAGGATGTATGTTGTAACAACAATCGGTGACAAATGAATGGACTATGATTTTCACATACCAAATTTTGTAAATCTAATTATATTATTTGTTTTTGTTCAGTGACAAATGAATGGACTACGATTTTCACATACCAAATTTTGTAAATCTAATTATATTATTTGTTTTTTTTTTATATATATTAATGTTTTAGAAAAGTACATTAGATATAAAGGTTAATTATTCGATGATAATTTTTAATTAAAATGATGATTTTGTAAATAGAACTTATTAAATTTTAGTTTGAGAGTGTCATACCATGTACTAGACCAAGTCAGAAAGGTATCATCAAGGAGAGAGTAGTGGATGCCTAATAACGATGTAAATAAGAGAATGAAAATCACACACCTTAATTGTATTGTGTATTTTATTATGTGTGTGATTAAATGTTGTCGAAGCATTATGGGTAGTATTAATATTTTGAATATTGAACATGTCTTAAAATTTGTATACCATTTATGGTGAGCTTTGATAACATGAAATATGAAAATTTGAATTTTAAAGGTTTCCGAAAATACATGCCTTCATTTACAAAAAGACCTTTTTGTTGAGTTAATTTTCTTTTTCCAAATGTCTAGACAATAGTTGCAAAATCCTAGAGATAATATTCGTCACTATGTATATGATAAGGAATACATAATTATAAATTGAATACCAAAGGTTTACACAAATGATAACTATATTTTATTACCACAAGATGTCTATAAATAGGTATTACAAAGCATAAGTTATAGATAAGGCTATATAAATGATAGTACAACCTTAACCATTACAAAAACTAACAACTTATTAAAATAAAAAATGGTAATACATAACTCCCTATCATTCCTTCCCACTGAGATAATATTGGTCCCCAATGTGTACAAATATGGAAGAGAAATAGAAAAAGAGCTAGGAGTATTGGATACAACCGGAAATGTACTCCTATTATAAAATAAGAAGATCAAAATGATAAATTTTTATAGGTCTTCAAAAAAACCAAAAAATTATGCTGGCACTAAAACAAGCTTAGAAAACACTCTCCAACAACTGTAAACATTGGTATACCAAAAAAAACTAAAACGGGTCCCTCAATTTGATAGAAGAAAGCAACAATTGATGGTACGGTGAAAATACTAGAGATGATTCCTCGAAAAAGGTGCCAAAACAACCTAGCGTAATTAAATATTTTAGTTGGAATTATTTTTTGGTTTTAATACTAGGTTGCTGGCATTAATGAAACATGACAAGCATTAAATTTTGAGGTTTATTGAATGATTTATTTAACGTGGAACCACCATTAATTATTACATGTAAAAACATGGGTGACAACTCCAATAACAACGGTTAATTTAATGTTGCTAGTATATTAAAAATATGGTGTGAGCCTCAAATATTAGGAAAAGCGTGAATCAGATAACCTACATGATGTATGCATGGATGACACGTTGACAACCAATATGACTTAGGCTGATAGACATGACTGATATAGAAGACTAACTAGCATTGATTATGACACAAAGTGATGTTCTGAATGGCTTTGATGATGCCACCAAGTGATATAGTTGACACTTAGATGGGAAGTACGAACTGATTGTGACCCAACATGGCAGTCGATGATAGTACCGACTAACAATGATGAAAATAAACTGATGTCAGACTAACGTAATAGGAAAATGGATCGAATGAAAATACTAACATGATGAATAAGGGTAGATAGACAGGATCTGATAGGATGACAACACCATAGGATCAAGGTGGGTGCATGGGAACTACTAAATCGATAGGTGGGAACTGCTAACATGGACAATCTCAAAGCCTAGACAGGGTCCAAGGAAGATGACACAACAAGATTTAGGATTTGGACCAATCAGTAGCTGATGTGGTGATATGGCACTAGAGATGCGAGAGGACAACCTACGAAAAGTTGCGTGGGGTGTGGGGTAGATAATTTGGAGGAAAAAATATCTAGCAAAGGCTGGTTATTATTTTACATACGATGTACCCCATATAAACTAGTACGTGAATGCTACATGAAATATGTGGGATAAAACCCACAAGTGAATTTTGAAAAAAAAAACATGTCGACCTATTGGAAACGAAAATTATAACAAAAAGTTGCAGTAGTCGAAAAACATCGATCGAAAAACCTTAGGATGAATTGTAATTTCTTCATTGAATTTTGTGCACACATCGTAAAATACAAGATGCCAGAAAATTTTGTGGTAATACCGAAAAACTAAAAACCCTAAGCAACACATTAAGTTTTGATGTTTATTGAATGATTTATTTAATGTGGAAATGCAATTAATTATTGCATGTAAAAATATGGGTGACAACTCCATCAAAAATGGTTAATTTAATGTTGCCCATGCATTAAAAAGATGTTGTGATCCCCAACAATTAGGAAGAGGTGAATTGGATAGCAGACACAATGTTTACACAATTGAAAACTGTATTGTATTACCATAATATACCTATAAATATTTATTATAAATCATAAGTTACATATAAGGTTATATTAATGATAGTACAACCTTAACCATTACAATAACTAACAACTTATTAAAAATAAACAATGGTAATACATGATTCCCTATCATTCCTCCCCATTGAGAAAGCATTGGTCCCTAATGCGTACAAATGTGGAAAAGAAAGAGGGAAGGAGACATGAGTATCAGGTACAACCTAAAATGTACTCTTGTTAAAAAATAAAAAGACTAAAATGATAAATTTTTACAGGTGTTCAGAAAATCAAAAACTCATGTTGGCACTGAAACATACTCAAAAAATGCTCTTCAATCACCATAAATACTGCTATACCAGTGGATAACTGGAATGGGTCCATTGATTTGGTAGAAGAAAGTAGCAATTGATGGTATAATGAAAATTCCGAAGAAGATTCCTCAAAAATGGTACTAAAAAAAGCAAGCATAATTAAATGTTTCAATTGGCATAAATTTTTTATTTTTAATACTTGGCCATAGGCCTTAATGAAACGTGACAAGCATTAAGTTTTGAGGTTTATTGAATGACAACCTTATCCATTACAATAACTAAAAATTTATTAAAAATAAAAAATGGTAATACATGATTCCATTTAGTGTAGAACTTTAACTAATACTTATGATAGTGTATTCATATGTTTATCTACAAATATACATGTTGATTAATTTATAAATATAGTTTTACACATGTTCCTCTATGTTTCATTGTTCTTGTGTATATGCTTTGTTATTGGAGGGTCATAACTCCATTGGATGGAGTTGATACGAGATCATTTCAAATGGAATACCACGTTGGTTAGGAAAATAACTACCCTATTGATAGTATCTCTCTTATAAATAAATGTTCCATGATAGTGGGATCTTGATAGTCAATGTGTGATGTGTAATTTCTTAGTTCATATGATCCATAAGTATGTAAAGATTTTTTATGTATTTCACAATGTGGGAGCTATTTTAAAAGGTGAATTATTGTATCTGATTAGGATTATGATCATTATTGATGTTGAAGAAAATTTATGTATATTTGATATAAATTCATTATAATATATCTTATTATTGCTCTATTTAAAATAAAGGTAAAGGTTATATTGTACCTTGTATAGAATGTCGAGTATGAAAAAAACATATTGCTTCATTGTATATTATGAAAAAGTGAATGAGTCAAGAGTACATACGACCAATTGTTCTTCATTGAAAGGTTAAATATGATAATTGCATGTTTGATATTCTTTGTAAGATTAAAATAATATTTTGTTATGAACCAAAAATGGAGTGAGTACAATCAAAATGCATGCTTGGTTACTATTAATTTAATACTTGATTTGATATTAAATAGACTATATTGTGAGTATATTTCATAGTAATAATTAGAAATTTTCTTGTGCACTTTGTGTAAAATGGGGTAAATGGGTGTCTCGAAATGGTTTCTGTTTTTGCATGTAATGATTGTGCTTGTGGAAAAGCGTGGATTGGATGTGATGTGTGAAATGGGGTATGAAAATTGCATGGATGGTAAAATTTACAAGTGGGGGCATCTAATAAGCCAAATAGATATTCAAATGTGCTTTTGTTTAACTTTTTTGACCTCTTTTTAACCACCTCATTTTACATGCATATGTGAGGAGGGTTTGAACATTTTTTTGCATTTTTTGCTACATTTTTTTTTTTTAATGTCTTTTGTGTGTGTGAATGGTATGGATGGAATGTGGATTTTATGGCGAATGCACATGTGCAAAATTTTGAACAATCAATAGGTTCACACGAGGTCATGCAAATCCAGGTGGTTTGCATGGGGTTGTGCGAATGCGTGTTTTTTTTTATCATTCTTATGTACATGTAAAAGCAAAATGGATTGATTTTATATCCATGGTTGCTAACTTGTGACATGTATTTTGTGGCATGTAAAGAAGATATTTACATAACATCGGTTTTGGAAGTGTAGGAAGGCTTTGGAGGATGTATGTTGTAACAACATTCGGTGACAAATGAATGGACTGCGATTTTCACATACCAAATTTTGTAAATCTAATTATATTATTTGTTTTTGTTCGGTGACAAATGAATGGACTACGATTTTCACATACCAAATTTTGTAAATCTAATTATATTATTTGTTTTTGTTCGGTGACAAATGAATGGACTACGATTTTCACATACCAAATTTTGTAAATCTAATTATATTATTTGTTTTTGAATTATATATATTAATATTTTAGAAAAGTACATTAGATATAAAGGTTAATTATTCGATGATAACTTTTAATAAAAATGATGATTTTGTAAATAGAACTTATTAAATTTTAGTTTGAGAGTGTCATACCATGTACTAGACCGAGTCAGAGAGGTATCATCAAGGAGAGAGTAGCGGATGCCTAATAACGATGTAAATAAGAGAATGAAAATCACACACCTTAATTGTATTGTGTATTTTATTATGTGCGTGATTAAATGTTGCCGAAGCGTTATGGGTAGTATTAATATTTTGAATATTGAACATGAATTAAAATTTGTATACCGTTTATGGCGAGCTTTGATAACATGAAATATGAAAATTTGAATTTTAAAGGTTTCCGGAAATGCATGCCTTCATTTACAAAAAGACCTTTCTGTTGAGTTAATTTTCTTTTTCCAAATGTCTAGACTTTTATGTGAAATACCTTGATGTAATGGTAAATAATTATGAAGGACTCCTTGTGGCACAAACCCATTGGTCTTAATAAAGGATTTTTCGACTTTGAGAATAACAAATGATTGTTTTTTTTTTTATAACCTTGAAAACCTGAAAATTTGAGGAGGTGTCTGAATTAGAGATTACCTCTCCATTGACATGTCTAACATACTTAAACTTTTTTCTCTTTTAATGCCCTTATTTTTCCCTTATTTCACGCACTAGGTTTATGGTGTATGCTTTTTATTTTATGGAGGAATTTTTTTTCTAGGAAGTGATAAAAAAAGACAAATTCAAAATTAAAGAAAATGAAAAGCCTAATTTCTACATCTCACATAGGTTATGCTTAATTTTTCATTTTACAAACCTATTAATTGCATTTGCTTTGAATTTGTTTGAATAGAGTGTTTTATTTCATGTTTTTATGTAAAAATAAAAACCTTTTCATGGGTTGTGTGTAAAAAGCTTTATTTTTTTATATTTTTGTTATTAAATTTAGAATAAAATTTTTTACCTAATTTTTTTGCATATTTAGATTTAAGAAAAAATACAAAATAAAATAGTTTGCATATATCATTTGGAATATTTTCATTACTAAGTTTAGAATAAAATTTCTTATATAATTATTTTTTGCATATTTAGATTCAAGAAAAAAATACAAAATAAAATAGTTTGCATATACCATTTGGACTAGGTATTTATTTGCAAAAGATAAGGGACTATGGTTCAAATTTTATAGAGGGCTTTTGCACATTTGTTGGTAAAAACAAAATGCTTAAATACCTAAAAGCATACAACAAAAATCTACTTGAGAATACATTTTCTTGTAGAAAAAATGTTTCTCTATTTGGATCCCTAGATGTCCCATTAAATTAACTCCATGAATATGGATAATCCCAACAATGCTTTTGGGTATTTGCATATACATTTGATTTTACTTCTTGTATGGTAAAAAGGTTATTTTATGGTTTGATTGTGTATCACGTGATACAATATTAAGGAATTCCAAGTATAGAGGCCATAATGTATGATGAAGATATGGTCTTACTAGGTAATGGAATGTTTATGGGACTTTACTTTCTTTCAGTTTTGCTTAATTTCAAACCCTAAACATGAAATATATGAATGCTCTTCTAATTTGTTTGACACAATTCCTAGGTGAGGATGGCTACAAATTTTTAATAAGAGAACTATATGAGGATGGTTGTAAATTATTTGATAAAACTCCTTGAAAATTATTCACAAATATATCATATGAAAATGATTGCAAATTGTTTGAAAAAATTCTTTTGATGAATACTCAATTCTTCTCTATAAAGTGAAATAACACATGTGAATATTGTAGTTTAACCTCTTTGAATATGTAAAGTATATTGCCATTGTATTAAAATATTATTTTAGTAGATATGGAAATGGATTGGTTAAATTTGAGCAGGCTTCCATTGCATTAAAGGACTTATTTAGCATATTTCCAAATTATATAGGTATATTTGAGTTTACTATCACTACAATGATGTGTTTGAGTATGCTATAATTGCATTTGTATAATTAATTTAGTAAATATATCACTTACTATAGATATGCATAGGAAAATGCTAGAAATATAGTTGAGGTTTTTATTGGCTTTGTGTTGATGCTAAGCACATAGGATGTAGTAGATAATATTTTACATTAAAATAACACATTTATACTTTGAATATGTCATAATGTTATATATAGAGGTCAATGAGTAGGTTCCATTGTAAGGTAAATTGGTTCTATAAGAGATTGTGACTATAATTGGACCTTAAGCTTAACACTTAGGGGAGACTATGTTTAATAGGTGCCCTTTTCAATATTTAAGTCTTAGTGACTTTTAAAAGTAAATTGAAATATCACATATGATATTTTGGAGTGTTCATATATTCTTGTAGCTTTTTACAAAATATATCTATTATTAAAATAAACACACTATGTTTTGAAGTGGGTATTGAGATTAATTTTAATACATACATACATATATGTATTCTTGGAATAGTGCATTGAGGTGCTTGAATGTATTAATTTGAGAGAACTATATAAAAATAAGAAAAATGTTGTTGTTGATTTTGTTGAATCAATATTATTGTCGTTGAGATATGCATTATATAAATTCCAAAATGTACTCCCATATTGAATGTGTTATGGAAGAGCTAGAAGAGTAGTTATATGATTATAGGTATTAAAAATAAACTTATATTTTATATGTATTTTAGAATTGGTTGAATATTTGCATGCTTATAGGAATCATAACAATGTTGAAAAAATACTTACATGTTGTATGTATTCTAAAAGTACTGGAATATGTGCATACTTGTCAACATTATGTAAATGCTAAAATTATACTTGTAATATGTATGTATTATGTAACTGTTGGAAGATTTGTATGCTTATAAGCATTATTTAAATGGTAGAAATACACTTGCATGTTGTAAGAATTTTAGAAATATTCAAATATGCGTATGCTAGTGGATATTATATAAATATGGGAATTACATTTTTATGTTGTATATTGTCTAAATATACTCAATGGTGTGTATGCTAGTAGGCATTATGTAAATGATAGAAATACACTCGTGTGCTATATGCATTATAGTATAGTTGAAATATCTTGCATAGTTGTAAGCAATAGGCAAAATGCACATGTATACTAAATATATTATGGAAATATTATAAATATTTGTATGCTTATAAGCATTGAATATATGCTATATTTTCACCTATATGTTGTATCCATTATGGAAATGTTAGAAGGATTTATTTATTTATAGGAATTAAACATTAGAAATGCACTTATATACTATATTCAATATGAAGGCATTGGTATACTTATGTACATTATAAAATTATTGATATACTTCTATACATTATGAAATAAAGTATATACTATATGTACTTAATATATGTTGGTGTGGGATGAATAACATTATGAAAATAGGTCAAGTATATGATCTATGTAGATGAAAATAAGGATAGGCATATAAAATTAACTCATGCATGGAGATATGTTCAAGTATAGATATATTTTTAGTATACACAATAGTTACAACATCCTAGAGATAATGTTCGTCACTATGTATATAATAAGGAACACACAATTATAAACTGAATACCAAAGGTTTACACAAATGATAACTATATTTTATGACCACAAGATGTCTATAAATAGGTATTACAAAGCATAAGTTATAGATAAGGCTATATAAATGATAGTACAACCTTAACCATTACAAAAACTAACAACTTATTAAAATAAACAATGGTAATACATAATTCCCTATCATTCCTTCCCACTGCAAAAATATTGGTCCCAAATGTGTACAAATATGGAAAAGAAATATAAAAAGAGCTAGGAGTATTGGATACAACTGAAAATGTACTCCTATTATAAAATAAGAAGATCAAAATGATAAATTTTTATAGGTCTTCAAAAAAACCAAAAAATGATGTTGGCACTAAAACAAGCTTAGAAAACACTCTCCAACAACTATAAATATTGGTATACCATCAAAAAACTAAAACGGGTCCCTCAATTTGATAGAAGAAAGCAACAATTGATGGTACAATGAAAATACTAGAGATTATTCCTCGAAAAAGGTGCCAAAAGAACCTAGCGTAATTAAATATTTTAGTTGGAATTATTTTTTGGTTTTTAATACTGGGTTGCTGGCATTAATGAAACATGACAAGCATTAAATTTTGAGGTTTATTGAATGATTTATTTAATGTGGAACCACCATTAATTATAAATGTAAAAATATGGGTGACAACTCCAATAACAACGGTTAATTTAATGTTTCTCATATATTAAAAATATGGTGTGAGCCTCAATTATTAGGAAAAGGGTGAATCAGATAACATACATGATGTATGCATGGATGACACGTTGATAACCAATACGACTTAGGCTAATAGACATGACTGATATTCAAGGCTAACTAGCATTGATGATTACACAAAGTGATGTGTTGAGTGGCTTTGATGATGTTGCAAAGTGATATAGTTGACACTTAGATGGGAAGTATGAACTGATTGCTGATTGGTGATTGACCCAACACGACAGTCGATGATAGTACCGACTAATAGTGATCAAAATAAACTGATATCGTACTAACATAATAGGAAAATGGATCGAATGAAAATACTAACACGATGGATAAGGGTAGATAGACAGGATCTGACAGGATGACAACACCATGGGATCAAGGTGGGTGCATGGGAACTACTGAACTACTGACTCGATAGGTGGGAACTTCTAACATGGACAGTATCAAAGCCTGGACAGGGTCCAAGGAAGATGACACAACAAGATTTAGGGTTTGGACCAATCAACGGCTGATGTGGTGATATGACACTAGAGATGCGGGAGGACAACCTACGAAAAGTTGCGTGGGGCGTGGGGTAGATAATTTGGAGGAAAAAATATCTAGCAAAGGCTGGTTATTATTTTACATATGATGTACCCCATATAAAATAGTACGTGAATGCTACGTGAAATATGTGGGATAAAACCCACAAGTGAATTTTGAAAACAAAAACATGTCCACCTATTGGAAAAGAAAATTATAACGAAAAATTGAAGTAGTTAAAAAACATCGGTCGAAAAACCTTAGGATTAATTGTAATTTCTTCATTGAATTTTGTGCACACATCGTAAAATACAAGATGCCAAAAAATTTTGTGGTAACACCAAAAAACTAAAAACCCTAAGCAACACATTAAGCTTTGAGGTTTATTGAATGATTTATTTAATGTGGAAATGCAATTAATTATTGCATGTAAAAATATGGGTGACAACTCCATCAAAAATGGTTAATTTAATGTTGCCCATGCATTAAAAAGATGTTGTGATCCCCAACAATTAGGAAGAGGTGAATTGGATAGCAGACACAATGTTTACACGATTGAAAACTGTATCCTATTACCATAATATACCTATAAATATGTATTATAAATCATAAGTTAGATATAAGGTTATATTAATGATAGTACAACCTTAACCATTACAATAACTAAAAACTTATTAAAAATAAACAATGGTAATACATTATTACCTATCATTTCTCCCCATTGAGAAAGCATTGGTCCCTAATGCGTACAAATGTGGAAAAGAAAGAGCGAAAGAGATAGGAGTATCAGGTACAACCTAAAATGTAATCTTGTTAAAAAATAAAAAGACTAAAATGACAAATTTTTACAGGTGTTCAGAAAATCAAAAACTGTTGGCACTGAAACATACTCAAAAAATGCTCTTCAATCACTATAAATACTACTATACTAGTGGATAACTGAAATGGGTCCATTGATTTGGTAGAAGAAAGCAGCAATTGATGGTATAATGAAAATGTCGAAGAAGATTCCTCGAAAATGGTACTAAAAGAAGCAAGCATAATTAAATGTTTCGATTGACATAAATTTTTTATTTGTAATACTAGGCCATAGGCATTAATGAAACGTGACAAGCATTAAGTTTTGATGTTTATTGAATGACAACCTTATCCATTACAATAACTAACAACTTATTAAAAATAAAAAATGGTAATACATGATTCCCTTTAGTATAGAACTTTAACTAATACTTATGATAGTGTATTCATATGTTTATCTACAAATATACATATTGTTTAATTTATAAATATAGTTTTACACATGTTCCTCTATGTTTCATTGGTCTTGTGTATATGCTTTGTTATTGGAGGGTCATAACTCCATTGGATGGCGTTGATATGAGATCATTTCAAATGGAATACCACGTTGGTTAGGAAAATAACTACCCTATTGATAGTATCTCTCTTATAAATAAATGTTCAATGATATTGAGATCTTGATAGTCAATGTGTGATGTGTAATTTCTTATTTTATATGATCCATAAGTATGTAAAGATTTTTTATGTATTTCACAATGTGGGAGCTATTTTAAAATGTGAATTATTGTATCTGAATAGGATTATGATCATTATTGATGTTGAAGAAAATTTGTGTATCTTTGATATAAATTCATTGTAATATATCTTATTATTGCTCTATTTAAAATAAAGGTAAAGGTTATATTGTACCTTGTATAGAATGTCGAGTATGAAAAAAATATATTGCTTCATTGTATATTATGAAAAAGTGAATGAGTCAAGAGTACATACGACCAATTGTTCTTCATTGAAAGGTTAAAGATGATAATTGCATGTTGGATATTCCTTGTAAGATTAAAATAATATTTTGTTATGAACCAAAAATGGAGTGAGTACAATCAAAATGCGTGCTTGGTTAATATTAATGTAATACTTGATTTGATATTAAATAGACTATACTGTGAGTATATTTCATAGTAATACTTAGAAATTTTCTTGTGCACTTTGTGTAAAATGGGGTAAATGGGTATCTCAAAATGGTTTCTGTTTTTGCATGTAATGATTGTGCTTGTGGAAAAGCGTGGATTGGATGTGATGTGTGAAATGAGGTATGAAAATTGCATGCATGGAAAAATTGACAAGTGGGGTCATCTAATAAGCCAAATAGATATTCAAATGTTTTTGAATGTAATGATTGTGCTTGTGAAAAAGTGTGCATTGGATGTGATGTGTGAAATGAGGTATGAAAATTGCATGCATGGAAAAATTGACAAGTGGGGTCATCTAATAAGCGAAATATATATTCAAATGTGCTTTTGTTTAACTGTTTTGACCTCTTTTTAACCACCTCATTTTACATGCATATGTGAGGAGGGTTTGAACATTTTTTTTTGCATTTTTCGCTATATTTTTTTATGTTTTTTGCGTGTGTGAATGGTATGGATGGAATGTGGATTTTATGGCGAATGCACGTGTGAAAAAATTTGAATAATCAATAGGTTCACACGGGGTCATGCAAATCCGGATGGTTTGCACGGGGTTGTGCGAATGCGTGCTTTTTTTATCATTCTTATCTAAATGTAAAAGAAAAATGGATTAATTTTATATACATGGTTGCTAACTTGTGACATGTATTTTGTGGCATGTAAGAAGATATTTACATAACATCGGTTTTGGAAGTGTAGGAAGGATTTGGAGGATGTATGTTGTAACAACAGTCGATGACAAATGAATGGACTACGATTTTCACATACCAAATTTTGTAAATCTAATTATATTATTTTTTTCTGTTTTATATATATTAATGTTTTAGAAAAGTACATTAAATATAAAGGTTAATTATTCGATGATAATTTTTAATTAAAATGATGATTTTGCAAATAAAACTTATTAAATTTTTGTTTGAGAGTGTCATACCATGTACTAGAGTCGGACGAGGTATCATCAAGGAGAGAGTAGCGGATGCCTAATAACGATGTAAATAAGAGAATAAAAATTACACACCTTAATTGTGTTGTGTATTTTATTATGTGTGTGATTGAATGTTGCCCAAGCGTTATGGGTAGTGTTAATATTTTGAATATTGAACATGTCTTAAAATTTGTATACCGTTTATGGCGAGCTTTGATAACATGAAATATGAAAATTTGAATTTTAAAGGTTTCCGGAAACACATGCCTTCATTTACAAAAAGACCTTTTTGTTGAGTTATTTTCTTTTTCCAAATGTCCAGACTTTTATGTGAAATACCTTGATGTAATGGTAAATAATTATGAAGGACTCCTTGTGGCACAAACCCATTGGTCTTAATAAAGGATTTTTCGACTTTGAGAATAACAAATTATTGTTTTTTTTTTCATAACCTTGAAAAGCTGAAAATTTTGAGGAGGTGTCTGAATTAGAGATTACCTCTCCATTGACATGTCTAACATACTTAAAATTTTTTCTCTTTTAATGTCCTTATTTTTCCCTTCTTTCACGCACTAGGTTTATGGTGTATGCTTTTTATTTTATGGAGGAATTTTTTTTCTAGGAAGTGATAAAAAAAGACAAATTCAGAATTAAAGAAAATGAAAAGCCTAATTTCTACATCTCACATAGGTTATGCTTAATTTTTCATTTTACAAACCTATTAATTGCATTTTCTTTGAATTTGTTTGAATAGAGTGTTTTATTTCATGTTTTTATATAAAAATAAAAACCTTTTCATGGGTTGTGTGTAAAAAGCTTTTTTTTTGTTACTAAATTTAGAATAAAATTTTTTATCTAATTTTTTTTGCATATTTAGATTTAAGAAAAAATACAAAATAAAATAGTTTGCATATATCATTTGGATTATTTTCGTTATTAAGTTTAGAATAAAATTTCTTATATAATTATTTTTTGCATATTTAGATTCAAGAAAAAAATACAAAATAAAATAGTTTGCATATACCATTTGGACTAGGTATTTATTTGCAAAAGAGAAGGGACTATGGTTCAAATTTTATAGAGGGCTTTTGCACATTTGTTGGTAAAAACAAAATTCTTAAATACCTAAAAGCATACAACAAAAATCTACTTGAGAATACATTTTCTTGTAGAAAAAATGTTTCTCTATTTGGATCCCTAGATGTCCCATTAAATTAACTCCATGAATATGGATAATCCCAACAATGCTTTTGGGTATTTGCATATACATTTAATTTTACTTCTTGTATGGTAAAAAGGTTATTTTATGGTTTGATTGTGTATCACGTGATACAGTATTAAGGAATTCCAAGTATAGAGGCCATAATGTATGATGAAGATATGGTCTTACTAGGTAATGGAATGTTTATGGGACTTTACTTTCTTTCAGTTTTGCTTAATTTCAAACCCTAAACATGAAAAATATGAATTCTCTTCTAATTTGTTTGACACAATTCCTAGGTGAGGATGGCTACAAATTTTTAATAAGAGAACTATATGAGGATGGTTGTAAATTATTTGATAAAACTTCTTGAAAATTATTCACAAATATATCATATGAAAATGATTGCAAATTGTTTGAAAAAATTCTTTTGATGAATACTCAATTCTTCTCTATAAAGTGAAATAACACATGTGAATATTGTAGTTTAACCTCTTTGAATATGTAAAGTATATAACCATTGTATTAAAATATTATTTTAGTAGATATGGAATTGGATTGGTTAAATTTGAGCATGCTTCCATTGCATTAAAGGACTTATTTAGCATATTTCCAAATTATATAGGAATATTTGAGTTTACTATCACTACAATGATGTGTTTGAGTATGCTATAATTGCATTTGTATAATTAATTTAGTAAATATATCACTTACTATAGATATGCATAGGAAAATGCTAGAAATATAGTTGAGGTTTTTATTGGCTTTGTGTTGATGCTAAGCACATAGGATGTAGTAGATAATATTTTACATTAAAATAACACATTTATACTTTGAATATGTCATAATGTTATATATAGAGGTCAATGAGTAGGTTCCATTGTAAGGTAAATTGGTTCTATAAGAGATTGTGACTATAATTGGACCTTAAGCTTAACACTTAGGGGAGACTATGTTTAATAGGTGCCCTTTTCAACATTTAAGTCTTAGTGACTTTTAAAAGTAAATTGAAATATCACATATGATATTTTGGAGTGTTCATATATTCTTGTAGCTTTTTACAAAATATATCTATTATTAAAATAAACACACTATGTTTTGAAGTGGGTATTGAGATTAATTTTAATACATACATACATATATGTATTCTTGGAATAGTGCATTGAGGTGCTTGAATGTATTAATTTGAGAGAACTATATAAAAATAAGAAAAATGTTGTTGTTGATTTTGTTGAATCAATATTATTTCGTTGAGATATGCATTATATAAATTCCAAAATGTACTCCCATATTGAATGTGTTATGGAAGAGCTAGAAGAGTAGTTATATGATTATAGGTATTAAAAATAAACTTATATTTTATATGTATTTTAGAATTGGTTGAATATTTGCATGCTTATAGGCATCATAACAATGTTGAAAAAATACTTACATGTTGTATGTATTCTAAAAGTACTGGAATATGTGCATACTTGTAAACATTATGTAAATGCTAAAATTATACTTGTAATATGTATGTATTATGTAACTGTTGGAAGATTTGTATGCTTATAAGCATTATTTAAATGGTAGAAATACACTTGCATGTTGTAAGAATTTTAGAAATATTCAAATATGCGTATGCTAGTGGATATTATATAAATATGGGAATTACATTTTTATGTTGTATATTGTCTAAATATACTCAATGGTGTGTATGCTAGTAGGCATTATGTAAATGATAGAAATACACTCGTGTGCTATATGCATTATAGTATAGTTGAAATATCTTGCATAGTTGTAAGCAATAGGCAAAATGCACATGTATACTAAATATATTATGGAAATATTATAAATATTTGTATGCTTATAAGCATTGAATATATGCTATATTTTCACCTATATGTTGTATCCATTATGGAAATGTTAGAAGGATTTATTTATTTATAGGAATTAAACATTAGAAATGCACTTATATACTATATTCAATATGAAGGCATTGGTATACTTATGTACATTATAAAATTATTGATATACTTCTATACATTATGAAATAAAGTATATACTATATGTACTTAATATATGTTGGTGTGGGATGAATAACATTATGAAAATAGGTCAAGTATATGATCTATGTAGATGAAAATAAGGATAGGCATATAAAATTAACTCATGCATGGAGATATGTTCAAGTATAGATATATTTTTAGTATACACAATAGTTACAACATCCTAGAGATAATGTTCGTCACTATGTATATAATAAGGAACACACAATTATAAACTGAATACCAAAGGTTTACACAAATGATAACTATATTTTATGACCACAAGATGTCTATAAATAGGTATTACAAAGCATAAGTTATAGATAAGGCTATATAAATGATAGTACAACCTTAACCATTACAAAAACTAACAACTTATTAAAATAAACAATGGTAATACATAATTCCCTATCATTCCTTCCCACTGCAAAAATATTGGTCCCAAATGTGTACAAATATGGAAGAGAAATATAAAAAGAGCTAGGAGTATTGGATACAACTGAAAATGTACTCCTATTATAAAATAAGAAGATCAAAATGATAAATTTTTATAGGTCTTCAAAAAAACCAAAAAATGATGTTGGCACTAAAACAAGCTTAGAAAACACTCTCCAACAACTATAAATATTGGTATACCATCAAAAAACTAAAACGGGTCCCTCAATTTGATAGAAGAAAGCAACAATTGATGGTACAATGAAAATACTAGAGATGATTCCTCGAAAAAGGTGCCAAAAGAACCTAGCGTAATTAAATATTTTAGTTGGAATTATTTTTTGGTTTTTAATACTGGGTTGCTGGCATTAATGAAACATGACAAGCATTAAATTTTGAGGTTTATTGAATGATTTATTTAATGTGGAACCACCATTAATTATAAATGTAAAAATATGGGTGACAACTCCAATAACAACGGTTAATTTAATGTTTCTCATATATTAAAAATATGGTGTGAGCCTCAATTATTAGGAAAAGGGTGAATCAGATAACATACATGATGTATGCATGGATGACACGTTGATAACCAATACGACTTAGGCTAATAGACATGACTGATATTCAAGGCTAACTAGCATTGATGATTACACAAAGTGATGTGTTGAGTGGCTTTGATGATGTTGCAAAGTGATATAGTTGACACTTAGATGGGAAGTATGAACTGATTGCTGATTGGTGATTGACCCAACACGACAGTCGATGATAGTACCGACTAATAGTGATCAAAATAAACTGATATCATACTAACATAATAGGAAAATGGATCGAATGAAAATACTAACACGATGGATAAGGGTAGATAGACAGGATCTGATAGGATGACAACACCATGGGATCAAGGTGGGTGCATGGGAACTACTAAACTACTGACTCGATAGGTGGGAACTTCTAACATGGACGATATCAAAGCACCGGACAGGGTCCAAGGAAGATGACACAACAAGATTTAGGGTTTGGACCAATCAACGGCTGATGTGGTGATATGACACTAGAGATGCGGGAGGACAACCTACGAAAAGTTGCGTGGGGCGTGGGGTAGATAATTTGGAGGAAAAAATATCTAGCAAAGGCTGGTTATTATTTTACATATGATGTACCCCATATAAAATAGTACGTGAATGCTACGTGAAATATGTGGGATAAAACCCACAAGTGAATTTTGAAAACAAAAACATGTCCACCTATTGGAAAAGAAAATTATAACGAAAAATTGAAGTAGTTAAAAAACATCGGTCGAAAAACCTTAGGATTAATTGTAATTTCTTCATTGAATTTTGTGCACACATCGTAAAATACAAGATGCCAAAAAATTTTGTGGTAACACCAAAAAACTAAAAACCCTAAGCAACACATTAAGCTTTGAGGTTTATTGAATGATTTATTTAATGTGGAAATGCAATTAATTATTGCATGTAAAAATATGGGTGACGACTCCATCAAAAATGGTTAATTTAATGTTGCCCATGCATTAAAAAGATGTTGTGATCCCCAACAATTAGGAAGAGGTGAATTGGATAGCAGACACAATGTTTACACGATTGAAAACTGTATCCTATTACCATAATATACCTATAAATATGTATTATAAATCATAAGTTAGATATAAGGTTATATTAATGATAGTACAACCTTAACCATTACAATAACTAAAAACTTATTAAAAATAAACAATGGTAATACATTATTACCTATCATTTCTCCCCATTGAGAAAGCATTGGTCCCTAATGCGTACAAATGTGGAAAAGAAAGAGCGAAAGAGATAGGAGTATCAGGTACAACCTAAAATGTAATCTTGTTAAAAAATAAAAAGACTAAAATGACAAATTTTTACAGGTGTTCAGAAAATCAAAAACTGTTGACACTGAAACATACTCAAAAAATGCTCTTCAATCACTATAAATACTGCTATACTAGTGGATAACTGAAATGGGTCCATTGATTTGGTAGAAGAAAGCAGCAATTGATGGTATAATGAAAATGTCGAAGAAGATTCCTCGAAAATGGTACTAAAAGAAGCAAGCATAATTAAATGTTTCGATTGACATAAATTTTTTATTTGTAATACTAGGCCATAGGCATTAATGAAACGTGACAAGCATTAAGTTTTGAGGTTTATTGAATGACAACCTTATCCATTACAATAACTAACAACTTATTAAAAATAAAAAATGGTAATACATGATTCCCTTTAGTATAGAACTTTAACTAATACTTATGATAGTGTATTCATATGTTTATCTACAAATATACATATTGTTTAATTTATAAATATAGTTTTACACATGTTCCTCTATGTTTCATTGGTCTTGTGTATATGCTTTGTTATTGGAGGGTCATAACTCCATTGGATGGCGTTGATATGAGATCATTTCAAATGGAATACCACGTTGGTTAGGAAAATAACTACCCTATTGATAGTATCTCTCTTATAAATAAATGTTCAATGATATTGAGATCTTGATAGTCAATGTGTGATGTGTAATTTCTTATTTTATATGATCCATAAGTATGTAAAGATTTTTTATGTATTTCACAATGTGGGAGCTATTTTAAAATGTGAATTATTGTATCTGAATAGGATTATGATCATTATTGATGTTGAAGAAAATTTGTGTATCTTTGATATAAATTCATTGTAATATATCTTATTATTGCTCTATTTAAAATAAAGGTAAAGGTTATATTGTACCTTGTATAGAATGTCGAGTATGAAAAAAAATATATTGCTTCATTGTATATTATGAAAAAGTGAATGAGTCAAGAGTACATACGACCAATTGTTCTTCATTGAAAGGTTAAAGATGATAATTGCATGTTTGATATTCCTTGTAAGATTAAAATAATATTTTGTTATGAACCAAAAATGGAGTGAGTACAATCAAAATGCGTGCTTGGTTAATATTAATGTAATACTTGATTTGATATTAAATAGACTATACTGTGAGTATATTTCATAGTAATACTTAGAAATTTTCTTGTGCACTTTGTGTAAAATGGGGTAAATGGGTATCTCAAAATGGTTTCTGTTTTTGCATGTAATGATTGTGCTTGTGGAAAAGCGTGGATTGGATGTGATGTGTGAAATGAGGTATGAAAATTGCATGCATGGAAAAATTGACAAGTGGGGTCATCTAATAAGCCAAATAGATATTCAAATGTTTTTGAATGTAATGATTGTGCTTGTGAAAAAGTGTGCATTGGATGTGATGTGTGAAATGAGGTATGAAAATTGCATGCATGGAAAAATTGACAAGTGGGGTCATCTAATAAGCGAAATATATATTCAAATGTGCTTTTGTTTAACTGTTTTGACCTCTTTTTAACCACCTCATTTTACATGCATATGTGAGGAGGGTTTGAACATTTTTTTTTGCATTTTTCGCTATATTTTTTTATGTTTTTTGCGTGTGTGAATGGTATGGATGGAATGTGGATTTTATGGCGAATGCACGTGTGAAAAAATTTGAATAATCAATAGGTTCACACGGGGTCATGCAAATCCGGATGGTTTGCACGGGGTTGTGCGAATGCGTGCTTTTTTTATCATTCTTATCTAAATGTAAAAGAAAAATGGATTAATTTTATATACATGGTTGCTAACTTGTGACATGTATTTTGTGGCATGTAAGAAGATATTTACATAACATCGGTTTTGGAAGTGTAGGAAGGATTTGGAGGATGTATGTTGTAACAACAGTCGATGACAAATGAATGGACTACGATTTTCACATACCAAATTTTGTAAATCTAATTATATTATTTTTTTCTGTTTTATATATATTAATGTTTTAGAAAAGTACATTAAATATAAAGGTTAATTATTCGATGATAATTTTTAATTAAAATGATGATTTTGCAAATAAAACTTATTAAATTTTTGTTTGAGAGTGTCATACCATGTACTAGAGTCAGACAGGTATCATCAAGGAGAGAGTAGCGGATGCCTAATAACGATGTAAATAAGAGAATAAAAATTACACACCTTAATTGTGTTGTGTATTTTATTATGTGTGTGATTGAATGTTGCCCAAGCGTTATGGGTAGTGTTAATATTTTGAATATTGAACATGTCTTAAAATTTGTATACCGTTTATGGCGAGCTTTGATAACATGAAATATGAAAATTTGAATTTTAAAGGTTTCCGGAAACACATGCCTTCATTTACAAAAAGACCTTTTTGTTGAGTTATTTTCTTTTTCCAAATGTCCAGACTTTTATGTGAAATACCTTGATGTAATGGTAAATAATTATGAAGGACTCCTTGTGGCACAAACCCATTGGTCTTAATAAAGGATTTTTCGACTTTGAGAATAACAAATTATTGTTTTTTTTTTCATAACCTTGAAAAGCTGAAAATTTTGAGGAGGTGTCTGAATTAGAGATTACCTCTCCATTGACATGTCTAACATACTTAAAATTTTTTCTCTTTTAATGTCCTTATTTTTCCCTTCTTTCACGCACTAGGTTTATGGTGTATGCTTTTTATTTTATGGAGGAATTTTTTTTCTAGGAAGTGATAAAAAAAGACAAATTCAGAATTAAAGAAAATGAAAAGCCTAATTTCTACATCTCACATAGGTTATGCTTAATTTTTCATTTTACAAACCTATTAATTGCATTTGCTTTGAATTTGTTTGAATAGAGTGTTTTATTTCATGTTTTTATATAAAAATAAAAACCTTTTCATGGGTTGTGTGTAAAAAGCTTTTTTTTTGTTACTAAATTTAGAATAAAATTTTTTATCTAATTTTTTTTGCATATTTAGATTTAAGAAAAAATACAAAATAAAATAGTTTGCATATATCATTTGGATTATTTTCGTTATTAAGTTTAGAATAAAATTTCTTATATAATTATTTTTTGCATATTTAGATTCAAGAAAAAAATACAAAATAAAATAGTTTGCATATACCATTTGGACTAGGTATTTATTTGCAAAAGAGAAGGGACTATGGTTCAAATTTTATAGAGGGCTTTTGCACATTTGTTGGTAAAAACAAAATTCTTAAATACCTAAAAGCATACAACAAAAATCTACTTGAGAATACATTTTCTTGTAGAAAAAATGTTTCTCTATTTGGATCCCTAGATGTCCCATTAAATTAACTCCATGAATATGGATAATCCCAACAATGCTTTTGGGTATTTGCATATACATTTAATTTTACTTCTTGTATGGTAAAAAGGTTATTTTATGGTTTGATTGTGTATCACGTGATACAGTATTAAGGAATTCCAAGTATAGAGGCCATAATGTATGATGAAGATATGGTCTTACTAGGTAATGGAATGTTTATGGGACTTTACTTTCTTTCAGTTTTGCTTAATTTCAAACCCTAAACATGAAAAATATGAATTCTCTTCTAATTTGTTTGACACAATTCCTAGGTGAGGATGGCTACAAATTTTTAATAAGAGAACTATATGAGGATGGTTGTAAATTATTTGATAAAACTTCTTGAAAATTATTCACAAATATATCATATGAAAATGATTGCAAATTGTTTGAAAAAATTCTTTTGATGAATACTCAATTCTTCTCTATAAAGTGAAATAACACATGTGAATATTGTAGTTTAACCTCTTTGAATATGTAAAGTATATAACCATTGTATTAAAATATTATTTTAGTAGATATGGAATTGGATTGGTTAAATTTGAGCATGCTTCCATTGCATTAAAGGACTTATTTAGCATATTTCCAAATTATATAGGAATATTTGAGTTTACTATCACTACAATGATGTTTTTGAGTATGCTATTATTGCATTTGTATAATTAATTTAGTAAATATATCACTTACTATAGATATGCATAGGAAAATGCTAGAAATATAGTTGAGGTTTTTATTGGCTTTGTGTTGATGCTAAGCACATAGGATGTAGTAGATAATATTTTACATTAAAATAACACATTTATACTTTGAATATGTCATAATGTTATATATAGAGGTCAATGAGTAGGTTCCATTGTAAGGTAAATTGGTTCTATAAGAGATTGTGACTATAATTGGACCTTAAGCTTAACACTTAGGGGAGACTATGTTTAATAGGTGCCCTTTTCAACATTTAAGTCTTAGTGACTTTTAAAAGTAAATTGAAATATCACATATGATATTTTGGAGTGTTCATATATTCTTGTAGCTTTTTACAAAATATATCTATTATTAAAATAAACACACTATGTTTTGAAGTGGGTATTGAGATTAATTTTAATACATACATACATATATGTATTCTTGGAATATTGCATTGAGGTGCTTGAATGTATTAATTTGAGAGAACTATATAAAAATAAGAAAAATGTTGTTGTTGATTTTGTTGAATCAATATTATTTCGTTGAGATATGCATTATATAAATTCCAAAATGTACTCCCATATTGAATGTGTTATGGAAGAGCTAGAAGAGTAGTTATATGATTATAGGTATTAAAAATAAACTTATATTTTATATGTATTTTAGAATTGGTTGAATATTTGCATGCTTATAGGCATCATAACAATGTTGAAAAAATACTTACATGTTGTATGTATTCTAAAAGTACTGGAATATGTGCATACTTGTAAACATTATGTAAATGCTAAAATTATACTTGTAATATGTATGTATTATGTAACTGTTGGAAGATTTGTATGCTTATAAGCATTATTTAAATGGTAGAAATACACTTGCATGTTGTAAGAATTTTAGAAATATTCAAATATGCGTATGCTAGTGGATATTATATAAATATGGGAATTACATTTTTATGTTGTATATTGTCTAAATATACTCAATGGTGTGTATGCTAGTAGGCATTATGTAAATGATAGAAATACACTCGTGTGCTATATGCATTATAGTATAGTTGAAATATCTTGCATAGTTGTAAGCAATAGGCAAAATGCACATGTATACTAAATATATTATGGAAATATTATAAATATTTGTATGCTTATAAGCATTGAATATATGCTATATTTTCACCTATATGTTGTATCCATTATGGAAATGTTAGAAGGATTTATTTATTTATAGGAATTAAACATTAGAAATGCACTTATATACTATATTCAATATGAAGGCATTGGTATACTTATGTACATTATAAAATTATTGATATACTTCTATACATTATGAAATAAAGTATATACTATATGTACTTAATATATGTTGGTGTGGGATGAATAACATTATGAAAATAGGTCAAGTATATGATCTATGTAGATGAAAATAAGGATAGGCATATAAAATTAACTCATGCATGGAGATATGTTCAAGTATAGATATATTTTTAGTATACACAATAGTTACAACATCCTAGAGATAATGTTCGTCACTATGTATATAATAAGGAACACACAATTATAAACTGAATACCAAAGGTTTACACAAATGATAACTATATTTTATGACCACAAGATGTCTATAAATAGGTATTACAAAGCATAAGTTATAGATAAGGCTATATAAATGATAGTACAACCTTAACCATTACAAAAACTAACAACTTATTAAAATAAACAATGGTAATACATAATTCCCTATCATTCCTTCCCACTGCAAAAATATTGGTCCCAAATGTGTACAAATATGGAAGAGAAATATAAAAAGAGCTAGGAGTATTGGATACAACTGAAAATGTACTCCTATTATAAAATAAGAAGATCAAAATGATAAATTTTTATAGGTCTTCAAAAAAACCAAAAAATGATGTTGGCACTAAAACAAGCTTAGAAAACACTCTCCAACAACTATAAATATTGGTATACCATCAAAAAACTAAAACGGGTCCCTCAATTTGATAGAAGAAAGCAACAATTGATGGTACAATGAAAATACTAGAGATGATTCCTCGAAAAAGGTGCCAAAAGAACCTAGCGTAATTAAATATTTTAGTTGGAATTATTTTTTGGTTTTTAATACTGGGTTGCTGGCATTAATGAAACATGACAAGCATTAAATTTTGAGGTTTATTGAATGATTTATTTAATGTGGAACCACCATTAATTATAAATGTAAAAATATGGGTGACAACTCCAATAACAACGGTTAATTTAATGTTTCTCATATATTAAAAATATGGTGTGAGCCTCAATTATTAGGAAAAGGGTGAATCAGATAACATACATGATGTATGCATGGATGACACGTTGATAACCAATACGACTTAGGCTAATAGACATGACTGATATTCAAGGCTAACTAGCATTGATGATTACACAAAGTGATGTGTTGAGTGGCTTTGATGATGTTGCAAAGTGATATAGTTGACACTTAGATGGGAAGTATGAACTGATTGCTGATTGGTGATTGACCCAACACGACAGTCGATGATAGTACCGACTAATAGTGATCAAAATAAACTGATATCATACTAACATAATAGGAAAATGGATCGAATGAAAATACTAACACGATGGATAAGGGTAGATAGACGGGATCGACGAGATGACAACACCATGGGATCAAGGTGGGTGCATGGGAACTACTGAACTACTGACTCGATAGGTGGGAACTTCTAACATGGACAGTATCAAAGCCTGGACAGGGTCCAAGGAAGATGACACAACAAGATTTAGGGTTTGGACCAATCAACGGCTGATGTGGTGATATGACACTAGAGATGCGGGAGGACAACCTACGAAAAGTTGCGTGGGGCGTGGGGTAGATAATTTGGAGGAAAAAATATCTAGCAAAGGCTGGTTATTATTTTACATATGATGTACCCCATATAAAATAGTACGTGAATGCTACGTGAAATATGTGGGATAAAACCCACAAGTGAATTTTGAAAACAAAAACATGTCCACCTATTGGAAAAGAAAATTATAACGAAAAATTGAAGTAGTTAAAAAACATCGGTCGAAAAACCTTAGGATTAATTGTAATTTCTTCATTGAATTTTGTGCACACATCGTAAAATACAAGATGCCAAAAAATTTTGTGGTAACACCAAAAAACTAAAAACCCTAAGCAACACATTAAGCTTTGAGGTTTATTGAATGATTTATTTAATGTGGAAATGCAATTAATTATTGCATGTAAAAATATGGGTGACGACTCCATCAAAAATGGTTAATTTAATGTTGCCCATGCATTAAAAAGATGTTGTGATCCCCAACAATTAGGAAGAGGTGAATTGGATAGCAGACACAATGTTTACACGATTGAAAACTGTATCCTATTACCATAATATACCTATAAATATGTATTATAAATCATAAGTTAGATATAAGGTTATATTAATGATAGTACAACCTTAACCATTACAATAACTAAAAACTTATTAAAAATAAACAATGGTAATACATTATTACCTATCATTTCTCCCCATTGAGAAAGCATTGGTCCCTAATGCGTACAAATGTGGAAAAGAAAGAGCGAAAGAGATAGGAGTATCAGGTACAACCTAAAATGTAATCTTGTTAAAAAATAAAAAGACTAAAATGACAAATTTTTACAGGTGTTCAGAAAATCAAAAACTGTTGGCACTGAAACATACTCAAAAAATGCTCTTCAATCACTATAAATACTTGCTATACTAGTGGATAACTGAAATGGGTCCATTGATTTGGTAGAAGAAAGCAGCAATTGATGGTATAATGAAAATGTCGAAGAAGATTCCTCGAAAATGGTACTAAAAGAAGCAAGCATAATTAAATGTTTCGATTGACATAAATTTTTTATTTGTAATACTAGGCCATAGGCATTAATGAAACGTGACAAGCATTAAGTTTTGAGGTTTATTGAATGACAACCTTATCCATTACAATAACTAACAACTTATTAAAAATAAAAAATGGTAATACATGATTCCCTTTAGTATAGAACTTTAACTAATACTTATGATAGTGTATTCATATGTTTATCTACAAATATACATATTGTTTAATTTATAAATATAGTTTTACACATGTTCCTCTATGTTTCATTGGTCTTGTGTATATGCTTTGTTATTGGAGGGTCATAACTCCATTGGATGGCGTTGATATGAGATCATTTCAAATGGAATACCACGTTGGTTAGGAAAATAACTACCCTATTGATAGTATCTCTCTTATAAATAAATGTTCAATGATATTGAGATCTTGATAGTCAATGTGTGATGTGTAATTTCTTATTTTATATGATCCATAAGTATGTAAAGATTTTTTATGTATTTCACAATGTGGGAGCTATTTTAAAATGTGAATTATTGTATCTGAATAGGATTATGATCATTATTGATGTTGAAGAAAATTTGTGTATCTTTGATATAAATTCATTGTAATATATCTTATTATTGCTCTATTTAAAATAAAGGTAAAGGTTATATTGTACCTTGTATAGAATGTCGAGTATGAAAAAAATATATTGCTTCATTGTATATTATGAAAAAGTGAATGAGTCAAGAGTACATACGACCAATTGTTCTTCATTGAAAGGTTAAAGATGATAATTGCATGTTTGATATTCCTTGTAAGATTAAAATAATATTTTGTTATGAACCAAAAATGGAGTGAGTACAATCAAAATGCGTGCTTGGTTAATATTAATGTAATACTTGATTTGATATTAAATAGACTATACTGTGAGTATATTTCATAGTAATACTTAGAAATTTTCTTGTGCACTTTGTGTAAAATGGGGTAAATGGGTATCTCAAAATGGTTTCTGTTTTTGCATGTAATGATTGTGCTTGTGGAAAAGCGTGGATTGGATGTGATGTGTGAAATGAGGTATGAAAATTGCATGCATGGAAAAATTGACAAGTGGGGTCATCTAATAAGCCAAATAGATATTCAAATGTTTTTGAATGTAATGATTGTGCTTGTGAAAAAGTGTGCATTGGATGTGATGTGTGAAATGAGGTATGAAAATTGCATGCATGGAAAAATTGACAAGTGGGGTCATCTAATAAGCGAAATATATATTCAAATGTGCTTTTGTTTAACTGTTTTGACCTCTTTTTAACCACCTCATTTTACATGCATATGTGAGGAGGGTTTGAACATTTTTTTTTGCATTTTTCGCTATATTTTTTTATGTTTTTTGCGTGTGTGAATGGTATGGATGGAATGTGGATTTTATGGCGAATGCACGTGTGAAAAAATTTGAATAATCAATAGGTTCACACGGGGTCATGCAAATCCGGATGGTTTGCACGGGGTTGTGCGAATGCGTGCTTTTTTTATCATTCTTATCTAAATGTAAAAGAAAAATGGATTAATTTTATATACATGGTTGCTAACTTGTGACATGTATTTTGTGGCATGTAAGAAGATATTTACATAACATCGGTTTTGGAAGTGTAGGAAGGATTTGGAGGATGTATGTTGTAACAACAGTCGATGACAAATGAATGGACTACGATTTTCACATACCAAATTTTGTAAATCTAATTATATTATTTTTTTCTGTTTTATATATATTAATGTTTTAGAAAAGTACATTAAATATAAAGGTTAATTATTCGATGATAATTTTTAATTAAAATGATGATTTTGCAAATAAAACTTATTAAATTTTTGTTTGAGAGTGTCATACCATGTACTAGAGTCAGACAGGTATCATCAAGGAGAGAGTAGCGGATGCCTAATAACGATGTAAATAAGAGAATAAAAATTACACACCTTAATTGTGTTGTGTATTTTATTATGTGTGTGATTGAATGTTGCCCAAGCGTTATGGGTAGTGTTAATATTTTGAATATTGAACATGTCTTAAAATTTGTATACCGTTTATGGCGAGCTTTGATAACATGAAATATGAAAATTTGAATTTTAAAGGTTTCCGGAAACACATGCCTTCATTTACAAAAAGACCTTTTTGTTGAGTTATTTTCTTTTTCCAAATGTCCAGACTTTTATGTGAAATACCTTGATGTAATGGTAAATAATTATGAAGGACTCCTTGTGGCACAAACCCATTGGTCTTAATAAAGGATTTTTCGACTTTGAGAATAACAAATTATTGTTTTTTTTTTCATAACCTTGAAAAGCTGAAAATTTTGAGGAGGTGTCTGAATTAGAGATTACCTCTCCATTGACATGTCTAACATACTTAAAATTTTTTCTCTTTTAATGTCCTTATTTTTCCCTTCTTTCACGCACTAGGTTTATGGTGTATGCTTTTTATTTTATGGAGGAATTTTTTTTCTAGGAAGTGATAAAAAAAGACAAATTCAGAATTAAAGAAAATGAAAAGCCTAATTTCTACATCTCACATAGGTTATGCTTAATTTTTCATTTTACAAACCTATTAATTGCATTTGCTTTGAATTTGTTTGAATAGAGTGTTTTATTTCATGTTTTTATATAAAAATAAAAACCTTTTCATGGGTTGTGTGTAAAAAGCTTTTTTTTTGTTACTAAATTTAGAATAAAATTTTTTATCTAATTTTTTTTGCATATTTAGATTTAAGAAAAAATACAAAATAAAATAGTTTGCATATATCATTTGGATTATTTTCGTTATTAAGTTTAGAATAAAATTTCTTATATAATTATTTTTTGCATATTTAGATTCAAGAAAAAAATACAAAATAAAATAGTTTGCATATACCATTTGGACTAGGTATTTATTTGCAAAAGAGAAGGGACTATGGTTCAAATTTTATAGAGGGCTTTTGCACATTTGTTGGTAAAAACAAAATTCTTAAATACCTAAAAGCATACAACAAAAATCTACTTGAGAATACATTTTCTTGTAGAAAAAATGTTTCTCTATTTGGATCCCTAGATGTCCCATTAAATTAACTCCATGAATATGGATAATCCCAACAATGCTTTTGGGTATTTGCATATACATTTAATTTTACTTCTTGTATGGTAAAAAGGTTATTTTATGGTTTGATTGTGTATCACGTGATACAGTATTAAGGAATTCCAAGTATAGAGGCCATAATGTATGATGAAGATATGGTCTTACTAGGTAATGGAATGTTTATGGGACTTTACTTTCTTTCAGTTTTGCTTAATTTCAAACCCTAAACATGAAAAATATGAATTCTCTTCTAATTTGTTTGACACAATTCCTAGGTGAGGATGGCTACAAATTTTTAATAAGAGAACTATATGAGGATGGTTGTAAATTATTTGATAAAACTTCTTGAAAATTATTCACAAATATATCATATGAAAATGATTGCAAATTGTTTGAAAAAATTCTTTTGATGAATACTCAATTCTTCTCTATAAAGTGAAATAACACATGTGAATATTGTAGTTTAACCTCTTTGAATATGTAAAGTATATAACCATTGTATTAAAATATTATTTTAGTAGATATGGAATTGGATTGGTTAAATTTGAGCATGCTTCCATTGCATTAAAGGACTTATTTAGCATATTTCCAAATTATATAGGAATATTTGAGTTTACTATCACTACAATGATGTGTTTGAGTATGCTATAATTGCATTTGTATAATTAATTTAGTAAATATATCACTTACTATAGATATGCATAGGAAAATGCTAGAAATATAGTTGAGGTTTTTATTGGCTTTGTGTTGATGCTAAGCACATAGGATGTAGTAGATAATATTTTACATTAAAATAACACATTTATACTTTGAATATGTCATAATGTTATATATAGAGGTCAATGAGTAGGTTCCATTGTAAGGTAAATTGGTTCTATAAGAGATTGTGACTATAATTGGACCTTAAGCTTAACACTTAGGGGAGACTATGTTTAATAGGTGCCCTTTTCAACATTTAAGTCTTAGTGACTTTTAAAAGTAAATTGAAATATCACATATGATATTTTGGAGTGTTCATATATTCTTGTAGCTTTTTACAAAATATATCTATTATTAAAATAAACACACTATGTTTTGAAGTGGGTATTGAGATTAATTTTAATACATACATACATATATGTATTCTTGGAATATTGCATTGAGGTGCTTGAATGTATTAATTTGAGAGAACTATATAAAAATAAGAAAAATGTTGTTGTTGATTTTGTTGAATCAATATTATTTCGTTGAGATATGCATTATATAAATTCCAAAATGTACTCCCATATTGAATGTGTTATGGAAGAGCTAGAAGAGTAGTTATATGATTATAGGTATTAAAAATAAACTTATATTTTATATGTATTTTAGAATTGGTTGAATATTTGCATGCTTATAGGCATCATAACAATGTTGAAAAAATACTTACATGTTGTATGTATTCTAAAAGTACTGGAATATGTGCATACTTGTAAACATTATGTAAATGCTAAAATTATACTTGTAATATGTATGTATTATGTAACTGTTGGAAGATTTGTATGCTTATAAGCATTATTTAAATGGTAGAAATACACTTGCATGTTGTAAGAATTTTAGAAATATTCAAATATGCGTATGCTAGTGGATATTATATAAATATGGGAATTACATTTTTATGTTGTATATTGTCTAAATATACTCAATGGTGTGTATGCTAGTAGGCATTATGTAAATGATAGAAATACACTCGTGTGCTATATGCATTATAGTATAGTTGAAATATCTTGCATAGTTGTAAGCAATAGGCAAAATGCACATGTATACTAAATATATTATGGAAATATTATAAATATTTGTATGCTTATAAGCATTGAATATATGCTATATTTTCACCTATATGTTGTATCCATTATGGAAATGTTAGAAGGATTTATTTATTTATAGGAATTAAACATTAGAAATGCACTTATATACTATATTCAATATGAAGGCATTGGTATACTTATGTACATTATAAAATTATTGATATACTTCTATACATTATGAAATAAAGTATATACTATATGTACTTAATATATGTTGGTGTGGGATGAATAACATTATGAAAATAGGTCAAGTATATGATCTATGTAGATGAAAATAAGGATAGGCATATAAAATTAACTCATGCATGGAGATATGTTCAAGTATAGATATATTTTTAGTATACACAATAGTTACAACATCCTAGAGATAATGTTCGTCACTATGTATATAATAAGGAACACACAATTATAAACTGAATACCAAAGGTTTACACAAATGATAACTATATTTTATGACCACAAGATGTCTATAAATAGGTATTACAAAGCATAAGTTATAGATAAGGCTATATAAATGATAGTACAACCTTAACCATTACAAAAACTAACAACTTATTAAAATAAACAATGGTAATACATAATTCCCTATCATTCCTTCCCACTGCAAAAATATTGGTCCCAAATGTGTACAAATATGGAAGAGAAATATAAAAAGAGCTAGGAGTATTGGATACAACTGAAAATGTACTCCTATTATAAAATAAGAAGATCAAAATGATAAATTTTTATAGGTCTTCAAAAAAACCAAAAAATGATGTTGGCACTAAAACAAGCTTAGAAAACACTCTCCAACAACTATAAATATTGGTATACCATCAAAAAACTAAAACGGGTCCCTCAATTTGATAGAAGAAAGCAACAATTGATGGTACAATGAAAATACTAGAGATGATTCCTCGAAAAAGGTGCCAAAAGAACCTAGCGTAATTAAATATTTTAGTTGGAATTATTTTTTGGTTTTTAATACTGGGTTGCTGGCATTAATGAAACATGACAAGCATTAAATTTTGAGGTTTATTGAATGATTTATTTAATGTGGAACCACCATTAATTATAAATGTAAAAATATGGGTGACAACTCCAATAACAACGGTTAATTTAATGTTTCTCATATATTAAAAATATGGTGTGAGCCTCAATTATTAGGAAAAGGGTGAATCAGATAACATACATGATGTATGCATGGATGACACGTTGATAACCAATACGACTTAGGCTAATAGACATGACTGATATTCAAGGCTAACTAGCATTGATGATTACACAAAGTGATGTGTTGAGTGGCTTTGATGATGTTGCAAAGTGATATAGTTGACACTTAGATGGGAAGTATGAACTGATTGCTGATTGGTGATTGACCCAACACGACAGTCGATGATAGTACCGACTAATAGTGATCAAAATAAACTGATATCATACTAACATAATAGGAAAATGGATCGAATGAAAATACTAACACGATGGATAAGGGTAGATAGACAGGATCTGACAGGATGACAACACCATGGGATCAAGGTGGGTGCATGGGAACTACTGAACTACTGACTCGATAGGTGGGAACTTCTAACATGGACAGTATCAAAGCCTGGACAGGGTCCAAGGAAGATGACACAACAAGATTTAGGGTTTGGACCAATCAACGGCTGATGTGGTGATATGACACTAGAGATGCGGGAGGACAACCTACGAAAAGTTGCGTGGGGCGTGGGGTAGATAATTTGGAGGAAAAAATATCTAGCAAAGGCTGGTTATTATTTTACATATGATGTACCCCATATAAAATAGTACGTGAATGCTACGTGAAATATGTGGGATAAAACCCACAAGTGAATTTTGAAAACAAAAACATGTCCACCTATTGGAAAAGAAAATTATAACGAAAAATTGAAGTAGTTAAAAAACATCGGTCGAAAAACCTTAGGATTAATTGTAATTTCTTCATTGAATTTTGTGCACACATCGTAAAATACAAGATGCCAAAAAATTTTGTGGTAACACCAAAAAACTAAAAACCCTAAGCAACACATTAAGCTTTGAGGTTTATTGAATGATTTATTTAATGTGGAAATGCAATTAATTATTGCATGTAAAAATATGGGTGACGACTCCATCAAAAATGGTTAATTTAATGTTGCCCATGCATTAAAAAGATGTTGTGATCCCCAACAATTAGGAAGAGGTGAATTGGATAGCAGACACAATGTTTACACGATTGAAAACTGTATCCTATTACCATAATATACCTATAAATATGTATTATAAATCATAAGTTAGATATAAGGTTATATTAATGATAGTACAACCTTAACCATTACAATAACTAAAAACTTATTAAAAATAAACAATGGTAATACATTATTACCTATCATTTCTCCCCATTGAGAAAGCATTGGTCCCTAATGCGTACAAATGTGGAAAAGAAAGAGCGAAAGAGATAGGAGTATCAGGTACAACCTAAAATGTAATCTTGTTAAAAAATAAAAAGACTAAAATGACAAATTTTTACAGGTGTTCAGAAAATCAAAAACTGTTGGCACTGAAACATACTCAAAAAATGCTCTTCAATCACTATAAATACTGCTATACTAGTGGATAACTGAAATGGGTCCATTGATTTGGTAGAAGAAAGCAGCAATTGATGGTATAATGAAAATGTCGAAGAAGATTCCTCGAAAATGGTACTAAAAGAAGCAAGCATAATTAAATGTTTCGATTGACATAAATTTTTTATTTGTAATACTAGGCCATAGGCATTAATGAAACGTGACAAGCATTAAGTTTTGAGGTTTATTGAATGACAACCTTATCCATTACAATAACTAACAACTTATTAAAAATAAAAAATGGTAATACATGATTCCCTTTAGTATAGAACTTTAACTAATACTTATGATAGTGTATTCATATGTTTATCTACAAATATACATATTGTTTAATTTATAAATATAGTTTTACACATGTTCCTCTATGTTTCATTGGTCTTGTGTATATGCTTTGTTATTGGAGGGTCATAACTCCATTGGATGGCGTTGATATGAGATCATTTCAAATGGAATACCACGTTGGTTAGGAAAATAACTACCCTATTGATAGTATCTCTCTTATAAATAAATGTTCAATGATATTGAGATCTTGATAGTCAATGTGTGATGTGTAATTTCTTATTTTATATGATCCATAAGTATGTAAAGATTTTTTATGTATTTCACAATGTGGGAGCTATTTTAAAATGTGAATTATTGTATCTGAATAGGATTATGATCATTATTGATGTTGAAGAAAATTTGTGTATCTTTGATATAAATTCATTGTAATATATCTTATTATTGCTCTATTTAAAATAAAGGTAAAGGTTATATTGTACCTTGTATAGAATGTCGAGTATGAAAAAAAATATATTGCTTCATTGTATATTATGAAAAAGTGAATGAGTCAAGAGTACATACGACCAATTGTTCTTCATTGAAAGGTTAAAGATGATAATTGCATGTTTGATATTCCTTGTAAGATTAAAATAATATTTTGTTATGAACCAAAAATGGAGTGAGTACAATCAAAATGCGTGCTTGGTTAATATTAATGTAATACTTGATTTGATATTAAATAGACTATACTGTGAGTATATTTCATAGTAATACTTAGAAATTTTCTTGTGCACTTTGTGTAAAATGGGGTAAATGGGTATCTCAAAATGGTTTCTGTTTTTGCATGTAATGATTGTGCTTGTGGAAAAGCGTGGATTGGATGTGATGTGTGAAATGAGGTATGAAAATTGCATGCATGGAAAAATTGACAAGTGGGGTCATCTAATAAGCCAAATAGATATTCAAATGTTTTTGAATGTAATGATTGTGCTTGTGAAAAAGTGTGCATTGGATGTGATGTGTGAAATGAGGTATGAAAATTGCATGCATGGAAAAATTGACAAGTGGGGTCATCTAATAAGCGAAATATATATTCAAATGTGCTTTTGTTTAACTGTTTTGACCTCTTTTTAACCACCTCATTTTACATGCATATGTGAGGAGGGTTTGAACATTTTTTTTTGCATTTTTCGCTATATTTTTTTATGTTTTTTGCGTGTGTGAATGGTATGGATGGAATGTGGATTTTATGGCGAATGCACGTGTGAAAAAATTTGAATAATCAATAGGTTCACACGGGGTCATGCAAATCCGGATGGTTTGCACGGGGTTGTGCGAATGCGTGCTTTTTTTATCATTCTTATCTAAATGTAAAAGAAAAATGGATTAATTTTATATACATGGTTGCTAACTTGTGACATGTATTTTGTGGCATGTAAGAAGATATTTACATAACATCGGTTTTGGAAGTGTAGGAAGGATTTGGAGGATGTATGTTGTAACAACAGTCGATGACAAATGAATGGACTACGATTTTCACATACCAAATTTTGTAAATCTAATTATATTATTTTTTTCTGTTTTATATATATTAATGTTTTAGAAAAGTACATTAAATATAAAGGTTAATTATTCGATGATAATTTTTAATTAAAATGATGATTTTGCAAATAAAACTTATTAAATTTTTGTTTGAGAGTGTCATACCATGTACTAGAGTCAGACAGGTATCATCAAGGAGAGAGTAGCGGATGCCTAATAACGATGTAAATAAGAGAATAAAAATTACACACCTTAATTGTGTTGTGTATTTTATTATGTGTGTGATTGAATGTTGCCCAAGCGTTATGGGTAGTGTTAATATTTTGAATATTGAACATGTCTTAAAATTTGTATACCGTTTATGGCGAGCTTTGATAACATGAAATATGAAAATTTGAATTTTAAAGGTTTCCGGAAACACATGCCTTCATTTACAAAAAGACCTTTTTGTTGAGTTATTTTCTTTTTCCAAATGTCCAGACTTTTATGTGAAATACCTTGATGTAATGGTAAATAATTATGAAGGACTCCTTGTGGCACAAACCCATTGGTCTTAATAAAGGATTTTTCGACTTTGAGAATAACAAATTATTGTTTTTTTTTTCATAACCTTGAAAAGCTGAAAATTTTGAGGAGGTGTCTGAATTAGAGATTACCTCTCCATTGACATGTCTAACATACTTAAAATTTTTTCTCTTTTAATGTCCTTATTTTTCCCTTCTTTCACGCACTAGGTTTATGGTGTATGCTTTTTATTTTATGGAGGAATTTTTTTTCTAGGAAGTGATAAAAAAAGACAAATTCAGAATTAAAGAAAATGAAAAGCCTAATTTCTACATCTCACATAGGTTATGCTTAATTTTTCATTTTACAAACCTATTAATTGCATTTGCTTTGAATTTGTTTGAATAGAGTGTTTTATTTCATGTTTTTATATAAAAATAAAAACCTTTTCATGGGTTGTGTGTAAAAAGCTTTTTTTTTGTTACTAAATTTAGAATAAAATTTTTTATCTAATTTTTTTTGCATATTTAGATTTAAGAAAAAATACAAAATAAAATAGTTTGCATATATCATTTGGATTATTTTCGTTATTAAGTTTAGAATAAAATTTCTTATATAATTATTTTTTGCATATTTAGATTCAAGAAAAAAATACAAAATAAAATAGTTTGCATATACCATTTGGACTAGGTATTTATTTGCAAAAGAGAAGGGACTATGGTTCAAATTTTATAGAGGGCTTTTGCACATTTGTTGGTAAAAACAAAATTCTTAAATACCTAAAAGCATACAACAAAAATCTACTTGAGAATACATTTTCTTGTAGAAAAAATGTTTCTCTATTTGGATCCCTAGATGTCCCATTAAATTAACTCCATGAATATGGATAATCCCAACAATGCTTTTGGGTATTTGCATATACATTTAATTTTACTTCTTGTATGGTAAAAAGGTTATTTTATGGTTTGATTGTGTATCACGTGATACAGTATTAAGGAATTCCAAGTATAGAGGCCATAATGTATGATGAAGATATGGTCTTACTAGGTAATGGAATGTTTATGGGACTTTACTTTCTTTCAGTTTTGCTTAATTTCAAACCCTAAACATGAAAAATATGAATTCTCTTCTAATTTGTTTGACACAATTCCTAGGTGAGGATGGCTACAAATTTTTAATAAGAGAACTATATGAGGATGGTTGTAAATTATTTGATAAAACTTCTTGAAAATTATTCACAAATATATCATATGAAAATGATTGCAAATTGTTTGAAAAAATTCTTTTGATGAATACTCAATTCTTCTCTATAAAGTGAAATAACACATGTGAATATTGTAGTTTAACCTCTTTGAATATGTAAAGTATATAACCATTGTATTAAAATATTATTTTAGTAGATATGGAATTGGATTGGTTAAATTTGAGCATGCTTCCATTGCATTAAAGGACTTATTTAGCATATTTCCAAATTATATAGGAATATTTGAGTTTACTATCACTACAATGATGTGTTTGAGTATGCTATAATTGCATTTGTATAATTAATTTAGTAAATATATCACTTACTATAGATATGCATAGGAAAATGCTAGAAATATAGTTGAGGTTTTTATTGGCTTTGTGTTGATGCTAAGCACATAGGATGTAGTAGATAATATTTTACATTAAAATAACACATTTATACTTTGAATATGTCATAATGTTATATATAGAGGTCAATGAGTAGGTTCCATTGTAAGGTAAATTGGTTCTATAAGAGATTGTGACTATAATTGGACCTTAAGCTTAACACTTAGGGGAGACTATGTTTAATAGGTGCCCTTTTCAACATTTAAGTCTTAGTGACTTTTAAAAGTAAATTGAAATATCACATATGATATTTTGGAGTGTTCATATATTCTTGTAGCTTTTTACAAAATATATCTATTATTAAAATAAACACACTATGTTTTGAAGTGGGTATTGAGATTAATTTTAATACATACATACATATATGTATTCTTGGAATATTGCATTGAGGTGCTTGAATGTATTAATTTGAGAGAACTATATAAAAATAAGAAAAATGTTGTTGTTGATTTTGTTGAATCAATATTATTTCGTTGAGATATGCATTATATAAATTCCAAAATGTACTCCCATATTGAATGTGTTATGGAAGAGCTAGAAGAGTAGTTATATGATTATAGGTATTAAAAATAAACTTATATTTTATATGTATTTTAGAATTGGTTGAATATTTGCATGCTTATAGGCATCATAACAATGTTGAAAAAATACTTACATGTTGTATGTATTCTAAAAGTACTGGAATATGTGCATACTTGTAAACATTATGTAAATGCTAAAATTATACTTGTAATATGTATGTATTATGTAACTGTTGGAAGATTTGTATGCTTATAAGCATTATTTAAATGGTAGAAATACACTTGCATGTTGTAAGAATTTTAGAAATATTCAAATATGCGTATGCTAGTGGATATTATATAAATATGGGAATTACATTTTTATGTTGTATATTGTCTAAATATACTCAATGGTGTGTATGCTAGTAGGCATTATGTAAATGATAGAAATACACTCGTGTGCTATATGCATTATAGTATAGTTGAAATATCTTGCATAGTTGTAAGCAATAGGCAAAATGCACATGTATACTAAATATATTATGGAAATATTATAAATATTTGTATGCTTATAAGCATTGAATATATGCTATATTTTCACCTATATGTTGTATCCATTATGGAAATGTTAGAAGGATTTATTTATTTATAGGAATTAAACATTAGAAATGCACTTATATACTATATTCAATATGAAGGCATTGGTATACTTATGTACATTATAAAATTATTGATATACTTCTATACATTATGAAATAAAGTATATACTATATGTACTTAATATATGTTGGTGTGGGATGAATAACATTATGAAAATAGGTCAAGTATATGATCTATGTAGATGAAAATAAGGATAGGCATATAAAATTAACTCATGCATGGAGATATGTTCAAGTATAGATATATTTTTAGTATACACAATAGTTACAACATCCTAGAGATAATGTTCGTCACTATGTATATAATAAGGAACACACAATTATAAACTGAATACCAAAGGTTTACACAAATGATAACTATATTTTATGACCACAAGATGTCTATAAATAGGTATTACAAAGCATAAGTTATAGATAAGGCTATATAAATGATAGTACAACCTTAACCATTACAAAAACTAACAACTTATTAAAATAAACAATGGTAATACATAATTCCCTATCATTCCTTCCCACTGCAAAAATATTGGTCCCAAATGTGTACAAATATGGAAGAGAAATATAAAAAGAGCTAGGAGTATTGGATACAACTGAAAATGTACTCCTATTATAAAATAAGAAGATCAAAATGATAAATTTTTATAGGTCTTCAAAAAAACCAAAAAATGATGTTGGCACTAAAACAAGCTTAGAAAACACTCTCCAACAACTATAAATATTGGTATACCATCAAAAAACTAAAACGGGTCCCTCAATTTGATAGAAGAAAGCAACAATTGATGGTACAATGAAAATACTAGAGATGATTCCTCGAAAAAGGTGCCAAAAGAACCTAGCGTAATTAAATATTTTAGTTGGAATTATTTTTTGGTTTTTAATACTGGGTTGCTGGCATTAATGAAACATGACAAGCATTAAATTTTGAGGTTTATTGAATGATTTATTTAATGTGGAACCACCATTAATTATAAATGTAAAAATATGGGTGACAACTCCAATAACAACGGTTAATTTAATGTTTCTCATATATTAAAAATATGGTGTGAGCCTCAATTATTAGGAAAAGGGTGAATCAGATAACATACATGATGTATGCATGGATGACACGTTGATAACCAATACGACTTAGGCTAATAGACATGACTGATATTCAAGGCTAACTAGCATTGATGATTACACAAAGTGATGTGTTGAGTGGCTTTGATGATGTTGCAAAGTGATATAGTTGACACTTAGATGGGAAGTATGAACTGATTGCTGATTGGTGATTGACCCAACACGACAGTCGATGATAGTACCGACTAATAGTGATCAAAATAAACTGATATCATACTAACATAATAGGAAAATGGATCGAATGAAAATACTAACACGATGGATAAGGGTAGATAGACGAGGATCGACGGGATGACAACACCATGGGATCAAGGTGGGTGCATGGGAACTACTGAACTACTGACTCGATAGGTGGGAACTTCTAACATGGACAGTATCAAAGCCTGGACAGGGTCCAAGGAAGATGACACAACAAGATTTAGGGTTTGGACCAATCAACGGCTGATGTGGTGATATGACACTAGAGATGCGGGAGGACAACCTACGAAAAGTTGCGTGGGGCGTGGGGTAGATAATTTGGAGGAAAAAATATCTAGCAAAGGCTGGTTATTATTTTACATATGATGTACCCCATATAAAATAGTACGTGAATGCTACGTGAAATATGTGGGATAAAACCCACAAGTGAATTTTGAAAACAAAAACATGTCCACCTATTGGAAAAGAAAATTATAACGAAAAATTGAAGTAGTTAAAAAACATCGGTCGAAAAACCTTAGGATTAATTGTAATTTCTTCATTGAATTTTGTGCACACATCGTAAAATACAAGATGCCAAAAAATTTTGTGGTAACACCAAAAAACTAAAAACCCTAAGCAACACATTAAGCTTTGAGGTTTATTGAATGATTTATTTAATGTGGAAATGCAATTAATTATTGCATGTAAAAATATGGGTGACGACTCCATCAAAAATGGTTAATTTAATGTTGCCCATGCATTAAAAAGATGTTGTGATCCCCAACAATTAGGAAGAGGTGAATTGGATAGCAGACACAATGTTTACACGATTGAAAACTGTATCCTATTACCATAATATACCTATAAATATGTATTATAAATCATAAGTTAGATATAAGGTTATATTAATGATAGTACAACCTTAACCATTACAATAACTAAAAACTTATTAAAAATAAACAATGGTAATACATTATTACCTATCATTTCTCCCCATTGAGAAAGCATTGGTCCCTAATGCGTACAAATGTGGAAAAGAAAGAGCGAAAGAGATAGGAGTATCAGGTACAACCTAAAATGTAATCTTGTTAAAAAATAAAAAGACTAAAATGACAAATTTTTACAGGTGTTCAGAAAATCAAAAACTGTTGACACTGAAACATACTCAAAAAATGCTCTTCAATCACTATAAATACTGCTATACTAGTGGATAACTGAAATGGGTCCATTGATTTGGTAGAAGAAAGCAGCAATTGATGGTATAATGAAAATGTCGAAGAAGATTCCTCGAAAATGGTACTAAAAGAAGCAAGCATAATTAAATGTTTCGATTGACATAAATTTTTTATTTGTAATACTAGGCCATAGGCATTAATGAAACGTGACAAGCATTAAGTTTTGAGGTTTATTGAATGACAACCTTATCCATTACAATAACTAACAACTTATTAAAAATAAAAAATGGTAATACATGATTCCCTTTAGTATAGAACTTTAACTAATACTTATGATAGTGTATTCATATGTTTATCTACAAATATACATATTGTTTAATTTATAAATATAGTTTTACACATGTTCCTCTATGTTTCATTGGTCTTGTGTATATGCTTTGTTATTGGAGGGTCATAACTCCATTGGATGGCGTTGATATGAGATCATTTCAAATGGAATACCACGTTGGTTAGGAAAATAACTACCCTATTGATAGTATCTCTCTTATAAATAAATGTTCAATGATATTGAGATCTTGATAGTCAATGTGTGATGTGTAATTTCTTATTTTATATGATCCATAAGTATGTAAAGATTTTTTATGTATTTCACAATGTGGGAGCTATTTTAAAATGTGAATTATTGTATCTGAATAGGATTATGATCATTATTGATGTTGAAGAAAATTTGTGTATCTTTGATATAAATTCATTGTAATATATCTTATTATTGCTCTATTTAAAATAAAGGTAAAGGTTATATTGTACCTTGTATAGAATGTCGAGTATGAAAAAAATATATTGCTTCATTGTATATTATGAAAAAGTGAATGAGTCAAGAGTACATACGACCAATTGTTCTTCATTGAAAGGTTAAAGATGATAATTGCATGTTTGATATTCCTTGTAAGATTAAAATAATATTTTGTTATGAACCAAAAATGGAGTGAGTACAATCAAAATGCGTGCTTGGTTAATATTAATGTAATACTTGATTTGATATTAAATAGACTATACTGTGAGTATATTTCATAGTAATACTTAGAAATTTTCTTGTGCACTTTGTGTAAAATGGGGTAAATGGGTATCTCAAAATGGTTTCTGTTTTTGCATGTAATGATTGTGCTTGTGGAAAAGCGTGGATTGGATGTGATGTGTGAAATGAGGTATGAAAATTGCATGCATGGAAAAATTGACAAGTGGGGTCATCTAATAAGCCAAATAGATATTCAAATGTTTTTGAATGTAATGATTGTGCTTGTGAAAAAGTGTGCATTGGATGTGATGTGTGAAATGAGGTATGAAAATTGCATGCATGGAAAAATTGACAAGTGGGGTCATCTAATAAGCGAAATATATATTCAAATGTGCTTTTGTTTAACTGTTTTGACCTCTTTTTAACCACCTCATTTTACATGCATATGTGAGGAGGGTTTGAACATTTTTTTTTGCATTTTTCGCTATATTTTTTTATGTTTTTTGCGTGTGTGAATGGTATGGATGGAATGTGGATTTTATGGCGAATGCACGTGTGAAAAAATTTGAATAATCAATAGGTTCACACGGGGTCATGCAAATCCGGATGGTTTGCACGGGGTTGTGCGAATGCGTGCTTTTTTTATCATTCTTATCTAAATGTAAAAGAAAAATGGATTAATTTTATATACATGGTTGCTAACTTGTGACATGTATTTTGTGGCATGTAAGAAGATATTTACATAACATCGGTTTTGGAAGTGTAGGAAGGATTTGGAGGATGTATGTTGTAACAACAGTCGATGACAAATGAATGGACTACGATTTTCACATACCAAATTTTGTAAATCTAATTATATTATTTTTTTCTGTTTTATATATATTAATGTTTTAGAAAAGTACATTAAATATAAAGGTTAATTATTCGATGATAATTTTTAATTAAAATGATGATTTTGCAAATAAAACTTATTAAATTTTTGTTTGAGAGTGTCATACCATGTACTAGAGTCAGACAGGTATCATCAAGGAGAGAGTAGCGGATGCCTAATAACGATGTAAATAAGAGAATAAAAATTACACACCTTAATTGTATTGTGTATTTTATTATGTGTGTGATTGAATGTTGCCCAAGCGTTATGGGTAGTGTTAATATTTTGAATATTGAACATGTCTTAAAATTTGTATACCGTTTATGGCGAGCTTTGATAACATGAAATATGAAAATTTGAATTTTAAAGGTTTCCGGAAACACATGCCTTCATTTACAAAAAGACCTTTTTGTTGAGTTATTTTCTTTTTCCAAATGTCCAGACTTTTATGTGAAATACCTTGATGTAATGGTAAATAATTATGAAGGACTCCTTGTGGCACAAACCCATTGGTCTTAATAAAGGATTTTTCGACTTTGAGAATAACAAATTATTGTTTTTTTTTTCATAACCTTGAAAAGCTGAAAATTTTGAGGAGGTGTCTGAATTAGAGATTACCTCTCCATTGACATGTCTAACATACTTAAAATTTTTTCTCTTTTAATGTCCTTATTTTTCCCTTCTTTCACGCACTAGGTTTATGGTGTATGCTTTTTATTTTATGGAGGAATTTTTTTTCTAGGAAGTGATAAAAAAAGACAAATTCAGAATTAAAGAAAATGAAAAGCCTAATTTCTACATCTCACATAGGTTATGCTTAATTTTTCATTTTACAAACCTATTAATTGCATTTGCTTTGAATTTGTTTGAATAGAGTGTTTTATTTCATGTTTTTATATAAAAATAAAAACCTTTTCATGGGTTGTGTGTAAAAAGCTTTTTTTTTGTTACTAAATTTAGAATAAAATTTTTTATCTAATTTTTTTTGCATATTTAGATTTAAGAAAAAATACAAAATAAAATAGTTTGCATATATCATTTGGATTATTTTCGTTATTAAGTTTAGAATAAAATTTCTTATATAATTATTTTTTGCATATTTAGATTCAAGAAAAAAATACAAAATAAAATAGTTTGCATATACCATTTGGACTAGGTATTTATTTGCAAAAGAGAAGGGACTATGGTTCAAATTTTATAGAGGGCTTTTGCACATTTGTTGGTAAAAACAAAATTCTTAAATACCTAAAAGCATACAACAAAAATCTACTTGAGAATACATTTTCTTGTAGAAAAAATGTTTCTCTATTTGGATCCCTAGATGTCCCATTAAATTAACTCCATGAATATGGATAATCCCAACAATGCTTTTGGGTATTTGCATATACATTTAATTTTACTTCTTGTATGGTAAAAAGGTTATTTTATGGTTTGATTGTGTATCACGTGATACAGTATTAAGGAATTCCAAGTATAGAGGCCATAATGTATGATGAAGATATGGTCTTACTAGGTAATGGAATGTTTATGGGACTTTACTTTCTTTCAGTTTTGCTTAATTTCAAACCCTAAACATGAAAAATATGAATTCTCTTCTAATTTGTTTGACACAATTCCTAGGTGAGGATGGCTACAAATTTTTAATAAGAGAACTATATGAGGATGGTTGTAAATTATTTGATAAAACTTCTTGAAAATTATTCACAAATATATCATATGAAAATGATTGCAAATTGTTTGAAAAAATTCTTTTGATGAATACTCAATTCTTCTCTATAAAGTGAAATAACACATGTGAATATTGTAGTTTAACCTCTTTGAATATGTAAAGTATATAACCATTGTATTAAAATATTATTTTAGTAGATATGGAATTGGATTGGTTAAATTTGAGCATGCTTCCATTGCATTAAAGGACTTATTTAGCATATTTCCAAATTATATAGGAATATTTGAGTTTACTATCACTACAATGATGTGTTTGAGTATGCTATAATTGCATTTGTATAATTAATTTAGTAAATATATCACTTACTATAGATATGCATAGGAAAATGCTAGAAATATAGTTGAGGTTTTTATTGGCTTTGTGTTGATGCTAAGCACATAGGATGTAGTAGATAATATTTTACATTAAAATAACACATTTATACTTTGAATATGTCATAATGTTATATATAGAGGTCAATGAGTAGGTTCCATTGTAAGGTAAATTGGTTCTATAAGAGATTGTGACTATAATTGGACCTTAAGCTTAACACTTAGGGGAGACTATGTTTAATAGGTGCCCTTTTCAACATTTAAGTCTTAGTGACTTTTAAAAGTAAATTGAAATATCACATATGATATTTTGGAGTGTTCATATATTCTTGTAGCTTTTTACAAAATATATCTATTATTAAAATAAACACACTATGTTTTGAAGTGGGTATTGAGATTAATTTTAATACATACATACATATATGTATTCTTGGAATATTGCATTGAGGTGCTTGAATGTATTAATTTGAGAGAACTATATAAAAATAAGAAAAATGTTGTTGTTGATTTTGTTGAATCAATATTATTTCGTTGAGATATGCATTATATAAATTCCAAAATGTACTCCCATATTGAATGTGTTATGGAAGAGCTAGAAGAGTAGTTATATGATTATAGGTATTAAAAATAAACTTATATTTTATATGTATTTTAGAATTGGTTGAATATTTGCATGCTTATAGGCATCATAACAATGTTGAAAAAATACTTACATGTTGTATGTATTCTAAAAGTACTGGAATATGTGCATACTTGTAAACATTATGTAAATGCTAAAATTATACTTGTAATATGTATGTATTATGTAACTGTTGGAAGATTTGTATGCTTATAAGCATTATTTAAATGGTAGAAATACACTTGCATGTTGTAAGAATTTTAGAAATATTCAAATATGCGTATGCTAGTGGATATTATATAAATATGGGAATTACATTTTTATGTTGTATATTGTCTAAATATACTCAATGGTGTGTATGCTAGTAGGCATTATGTAAATGATAGAAATACACTCGTGTGCTATATGCATTATAGTATAGTTGAAATATCTTGCATAGTTGTAAGCAATAGGCAAAATGCACATGTATACTAAATATATTATGGAAATATTATAAATATTTGTATGCTTATAAGCATTGAATATATGCTATATTTTCACCTATATGTTGTATCCATTATGGAAATGTTAGAAGGATTTATTTATTTATAGGAATTAAACATTAGAAATGCACTTATATACTATATTCAATATGAAGGCATTGGTATACTTATGTACATTATAAAATTATTGATATACTTCTATACATTATGAAATAAAGTATATACTATATGTACTTAATATATGTTGGTGTGGGATGAATAACATTATGAAAATAGGTCAAGTATATGATCTATGTAGATGAAAATAAGGATAGGCATATAAAATTAACTCATGCATGGAGATATGTTCAAGTATAGATATATTTTTAGTATACACAATAGTTACAACATCCTAGAGATAATGTTCGTCACTATGTATATAATAAGGAACACACAATTATAAACTGAATACCAAAGGTTTACACAAATGATAACTATATTTTATGACCACAAGATGTCTATAAATAGGTATTACAAAGCATAAGTTATAGATAAGGCTATATAAATGATAGTACAACCTTAACCATTACAAAAACTAACAACTTATTAAAATAAACAATGGTAATACATAATTCCCTATCATTCCTTCCCACTGCAAAAATATTGGTCCCAAATGTGTACAAATATGGAAGAGAAATATAAAAAGAGCTAGGAGTATTGGATACAACTGAAAATGTACTCCTATTATAAAATAAGAAGATCAAAATGATAAATTTTTATAGGTCTTCAAAAAAACCAAAAAATGATGTTGGCACTAAAACAAGCTTAGAAAACACTCTCCAACAACTATAAATATTGGTATACCATCAAAAAACTAAAACGGGTCCCTCAATTTGATAGAAGAAAGCAACAATTGATGGTACAATGAAAATACTAGAGATGATTCCTCGAAAAAGGTGCCAAAAGAACCTAGCGTAATTAAATATTTTAGTTGGAATTATTTTTTGGTTTTTAATACTGGGTTGCTGGCATTAATGAAACATGACAAGCATTAAATTTTGAGGTTTATTGAATGATTTATTTAATGTGGAACCACCATTAATTATAAATGTAAAAATATGGGTGACAACTCCAATAACAACGGTTAATTTAATGTTTCTCATATATTAAAAATATGGTGTGAGCCTCAATTATTAGGAAAAGGGTGAATCAGATAACATACATGATGTATGCATGGATGACACGTTGATAACCAATACGACTTAGGCTAATAGACATGACTGATATTCAAGGCTAACTAGCATTGATGATTACACAAAGTGATGTGTTGAGTGGCTTTGATGATGTTGCAAAGTGATATAGTTGACACTTAGATGGGAAGTATGAACTGATTGTTGATTGGTGATTGACCCAACACGACAGTCGATGATAGTACCGACTAATAGTGATCAAAATAAACTGATATCATACTAACATAATAGGAAAATGGATCGAATGAAAATACTAACACGATGGATAAGGGTAGATAGACGAGGATCGACGGGATGACAACACCATGGGATCAAGGTGGGTGCATGGGAACTACTGAACTACTGACTCGATAGGTGGGAACTTCTAACATGGACAATATCAAAGCCTGGACAGGGTCCAAGGAAGATGACACAACAAGATTTAGGGTTTGGACCAATCAACGGCTGATGTGGTGATATGACACTAGAGATGCGGGAGGACAACCTACGAAAAGTTGCGTGGGGCGTGGGGTAGATAATTTGGAGGAAAAAATATCTAGCAAAGGCTGGTTATTATTTTACATATGATGTACCCCATATAAAATAGTACGTGAATGCTACGTGAAATATGTGGGATAAAACCCACAAGTGAATTTTGAAAACAAAAACATGTCCACCTATTGGAAAAGAAAATTATAACGAAAAATTGAAGTAGTTAAAAAACATCGGTCGAAAAACCTTAGGATTAATTGTAATTTCTTCATTGAATTTTGTGCACACATCGTAAAATACAAGATGCCAAAAAATTTTGTGGTAACACCAAAAAACTAAAAACCCTAAGCAACACATTAAGCTTTGAGGTTTATTGAATGATTTATTTAATGTGGAAATGCAATTAATTATTGCATGTAAAAATATGGGTGACAACTCCATCAAAAATGGTTAATTTAATGTTGCCCATGCATTAAAAAGATGTTGTGATCCCCAACAATTAGGAAGAGGTGAATTGGATAGCAAACACAATGTTTACACGATTGAAAACTGTATCCTATTACCATAATATACCTATAAATATGTATTATAAATCATAAGTTAGATATAAGGTTATATTAATGATAGTACAACCTTAACCATTACAATAACTAAAAACTTATTAAAAATAAACAATGGTAATACATTATTACCTATCATTTCTCCCCATTGAGAAAGCATTGGTCCCTAATGCGTACAAATGTGGAAAAGAAAGAGCGAAAGAGATAGGAGTATCAGGTACAACCTAAAATGTAATCTTGTTAAAAAATAAAAAGACTAAAATGACAAATTTTTACAGGTGTTCAGAAAATCAAAAACTGTTGGCACTGAAACATACTCAAAAAATGCTCTTCAATCACTATAAATACTTGCTATACTAGTGGATAACTGAAATGGGTCCATTGATTTGGTAGAAGAAAGCAGCAATTGATGGTATAATGAAAATGTCGAAGAAGATTCCTCGAAAATGGTACTAAAAGAAGCAAGCATAATTAAATGTTTCGATTGACATAAATTTTTTATTTGTAATACTAGGCCATAGGCATTAATGAAACGTGACAAGCATTAAGTTTTGAGGTTTATTGAATGACAACCTTATCCATTACAATAACTAACAACTTATTAAAAATAAAAAATGGTAATACATGATTCCCTTTAGTATAGAACTTTAACTAATACTTATGATAGTGTATTCATATGTTTATCTACAAATATACATATTGTTTAATTTATAAATATAGTTTTACACATGTTCCTCTATGTTTCATTGGTCTTGTGTATATGCTTTGTTATTGGAGGGTCATAACTCCATTGGATGGCGTTGATATGAGATCATTTCAAATGGAATACCACGTTGGTTAGGAAAATAACTACCCTATTGATAGTATCTCTCTTATAAATAAATGTTCAATGATATTGAGATCTTGATAGTCAATGTGTGATGTGTAATTTCTTATTTTATATGATCCATAAGTATGTAAAGATTTTTTATGTATTTCACAATGTGGGAGCTATTTTAAAATGTGAATTATTGTATCTGAATAGGATTATGATCATTATTGATGTTGAAGAAAATTTGTGTATCTTTGATATAAATTCATTGTAATATATCTTATTATTGCTCTATTTAAAATAAAGGTAAAGGTTATATTGTACCTTGTATAGAATGTCGAGTATGAAAAAAAATATATTGCTTCATTGTATATTATGAAAAAGTGAATGAGTCAAGAGTACATACGACCAATTGTTCTTCATTGAAAGGTTAAAGATGATAATTGCATGTTTGATATTCCTTGTAAGATTAAAATAATATTTTGTTATGAACCAAAAATGGAGTGAGTACAATCAAAATGCGTGCTTGGTTAATATTAATGTAATACTTGATTTGATATTAAATAGACTATACTGTGAGTATATTTCATAGTAATACTTAGAAATTTTCTTGTGCACTTTGTGTAAAATGGGGTAAATGGGTATCTCAAAATGGTTTCTGTTTTTGCATGTAATGATTGTGCTTGTGGAAAAGCGTGGATTGGATGTGATGTGTGAAATGAGGTATGAAAATTGCATGCATGGAAAAATTGACAAGTGGGGTCATCTAATAAGCCAAATAGATATTCAAATGTTTTTGAATGTAATGATTGTGCTTGTGAAAAAGTGTGCATTGGATGTGATGTGTGAAATGAGGTATGAAAATTGCATGCATGGAAAAATTGACAAGTGGGGTCATCTAATAAGCGAAATATATATTCAAATGTGCTTTTGTTTAACTGTTTTGACCTCTTTTTAACCACCTCATTTTACATGCATATGTGAGGAGGGTTTGAACATTTTTTTTTGCATTTTTCGCTATATTTTTTTATGTTTTTTGCGTGTGTGAATGGTATGGATGGAATGTGGATTTTATGGCGAATGCACGTGTGAAAAAATTTGAATAATCAATAGGTTCACACGGGGTCATGCAAATCCGGATGGTTTGCACGGGGTTGTGCGAATGCGTGCTTTTTTTATCATTCTTATCTAAATGTAAAAGAAAAATGGATTAATTTTATATACATGGTTGCTAACTTGTGACATGTATTTTGTGGCATGTAAGAAGATATTTACATAACATCGGTTTTGGAAGTGTAGGAAGGATTTGGAGGATGTATGTTGTAACAACAGTCGATGACAAATGAATGGACTACGATTTTCACATACCAAATTTTGTAAATCTAATTATATTATTTTTTTCTGTTTTATATATATTAATGTTTTAGAAAAGTACATTAAATATAAAGGTTAATTATTCGATGATAATTTTTAATTAAAATGATGATTTTGCAAATAAAACTTATTAAATTTTTGTTTGAGAGTGTCATACCATGTACTAGAGTCAGACAGGTATCATCAAGGAGAGAGTAGCGGATGCCTAATAACGATGTAAATAAGAGAATAAAAATTACACACCTTAATTGTATTGTGTATTTTATTATGTGTGTGATTGAATGTTGCCCAAGCGTTATGGGTAGTGTTAATATTTTGAATATTGAACATGTCTTAAAATTTGTATACCGTTTATGGCGAGCTTTGATAACATGAAATATGAAAATTTGAATTTTAAAGGTTTCCGGAAACACATGCCTTCATTTACAAAAAGACCTTTTTGTTGAGTTATTTTCTTTTTCCAAATGTCCAGACTTTTATGTGAAATACCTTGATGTAATGGTAAATAATTATGAAGGACTCCTTGTGGCACAAACCCATTGGTCTTAATAAAGGATTTTTCGACTTTGAGAATAACAAATGATTGTTTTTTTTTTTCATAACCTTGAAAAGCTGAAAATTTTGAGGAGGTGTCTGAATTAGAGATTACCTCTCCATTGACATGTCTAACATACTTAAAATTTTTTCTCTTTTAATGTCCTTATTTTTCCCTTCTTTCACGCACTAGGTTTATGGTGTATGCTTTTTATTTTATGGAGGAATTTTTTTTCTAGGAAGTGATAAAAAAAGACAAATTCAGAATTAAAGAAAATGAAAAGCCTAATTTCTACATCTCACATAGGTTATGCTTAATTTTTCATTTTACAAACCTATTAATTGCATTTGCTTTGAATTTGTTTGAATAGAGTGTTTTATTTCATGTTTTTATATAAAAATAAAAACCTTTTCATGGGTTGTGTGTAAAAAGCTTTTTTTTTGTTACTAAATTTAGAATAAAATTTTTTATCTAATTTTTTTTGCATATTTAGATTTAAGAAAAAATACAAAATAAAATAGTTTGCATATATCATTTGGATTATTTTCGTTATTAAGTTTAGAATAAAATTTCTTATATAATTATTTTTTGCATATTTAGATTCAAGAAAAAAATACAAAATAAAATAGTTTGCATATACCATTTGGACTAGGTATTTATTTGCAAAAGAGAAGGGACTATGGTTCAAATTTTATAGAGGGCTTTTGCACATTTGTTGGTAAAAACAAAATTCTTAAATACCTAAAAGCATACAACAAAAATCTACTTGAGAATACATTTTCTTGTAGAAAAAATGTTTCTCTATTTGGATCCCTAGATGTCCCATTAAATTAACTCCATGAATATGGATAATCCCAACAATGCTTTTGGGTATTTGCATATACATTTAATTTTACTTCTTGTATGGTAAAAAGGTTATTTTATGGTTTGATTGTGTATCACGTGATACAGTATTAAGGAATTCCAAGTATAGAGGCCATAATGTATGATGAAGATATGGTCTTACTAGGTAATGGAATGTTTATGGGACTTTACTTTCTTTCAGTTTTGCTTAATTTCAAACCCTAAACATGAAAAATATGAATTCTCTTCTAATTTGTTTGACACAATTCCTAGGTGAGGATGGCTACAAATTTTTAATAAGAGAACTATATGAGGATGGTTGTAAATTATTTGATAAAACTTCTTGAAAATTATTCACAAATATATCATATGAAAATGATTGCAAATTGTTTGAAAAAATTCTTTTGATGAATACTCAATTCTTCTCTATAAAGTGAAATAACACATGTGAATATTGTAGTTTAACCTCTTTGAATATGTAAAGTATATAACCATTGTATTAAAATATTATTTTAGTAGATATGGAATTGGATTGGTTAAATTTGAGCATGCTTCCATTGCATTAAAGGACTTATTTAGCATATTTCCAAATTATATAGGAATATTTGAGTTTACTATCACTACAATGATGTGTTTGAGTATGCTATAATTGCATTTGTATAATTAATTTAGTAAATATATCACTTACTATAGATATGCATAGGAAAATGCTAGAAATATAGTTGAGGTTTTTATTGGCTTTGTGTTGATGCTAAGCACATAGGATGTAGTAGATAATATTTTACATTAAAATAACACATTTATACTTTGAATATGTCATAATGTTATATATAGAGGTCAATGAGTAGGTTCCATTGTAAGGTAAATTGGTTCTATAAGAGATTGTGACTATAATTGGACCTTAAGCTTAACACTTAGGGGAGACTATGTTTAATAGGTGCCCTTTTCAACATTTAAGTCTTAGTGACTTTTAAAAGTAAATTGAAATATCACATATGATATTTTGGAGTGTTCATATATTCTTGTAGCTTTTTACAAAATATATCTATTATTAAAATAAACACACTATGTTTTGAAGTGGGTATTGAGATTAATTTTAATACATACATACATATATGTATTCTTGGAATATTGCATTGAGGTGCTTGAATGTATTAATTTGAGAGAACTATATAAAAATAAGAAAAATGTTGTTGTTGATTTTGTTGAATCAATATTATTTCGTTGAGATATGCATTATATAAATTCCAAAATGTACTCCCATATTGAATGTGTTATGGAAGAGCTAGAAGAGTAGTTATATGATTATAGGTATTAAAAATAAACTTATATTTTATATGTATTTTAGAATTGGTTGAATATTTGCATGCTTATAGGCATCATAACAATGTTGAAAAAATACTTACATGTTGTATGTATTCTAAAAGTACTGGAATATGTGCATACTTGTAAACATTATGTAAATGCTAAAATTATACTTGTAATATGTATGTATTATGTAACTGTTGGAAGATTTGTATGCTTATAAGCATTATTTAAATGGTAGAAATACACTTGCATGTTGTAAGAATTTTAGAAATATTCAAATATGCGTATGCTAGTGGATATTATATAAATATGGGAATTACATTTTTATGTTGTATATTGTCTAAATATACTCAATGGTGTGTATGCTAGTAGGCATTATGTAAATGATAGAAATACACTCGTGTGCTATATGCATTATAGTATAGTTGAAATATCTTGCATAGTTGTAAGCAATAGGCAAAATGCACATGTATACTAAATATATTATGGAAATATTATAAATATTTGTATGCTTATAAGCATTGAATATATGCTATATTTTCACCTATATGTTGTATCCATTATGGAAATGTTAGAAGGATTTATTTATTTATAGGAATTAAACATTAGAAATGCACTTATATACTATATTCAATATGAAGGCATTGGTATACTTATGTACATTATAAAATTATTGATATACTTCTATACATTATGAAATAAAGTATATACTATATGTACTTAATATATGTTGGTGTGGGATGAATAACATTATGAAAATAGGTCAAGTATATGATCTATGTAGATGAAAATAAGGATAGGCATATAAAATTAACTCATGCATGGAGATATGTTCAAGTATAGATATATTTTTAGTATACACAATAGTTACAACATCCTAGAGATAATGTTCGTCACTATGTATATAATAAGGAACACACAATTATAAACTGAATACCAAAGGTTTACACAAATGATAACTATATTTTATGACCACAAGATGTCTATAAATAGGTATTACAAAGCATAAGTTATAGATAAGGCTATATAAATGATAGTACAACCTTAACCATTACAAAAACTAACAACTTATTAAAATAAACAATGGTAATACATAATTCCCTATCATTCCTTCCCACTGCAAAAATATTGGTCCCAAATGTGTACAAATATGGAAGAGAAATATAAAAAGAGCTAGGAGTATTGGATACAACTGAAAATGTACTCCTATTATAAAATAAGAAGATCAAAATGATAAATTTTTATAGGTCTTCAAAAAAACCAAAAAATGATGTTGGCACTAAAACAAGCTTAGAAAACACTCTCCAACAACTATAAATATTGGTATACCATCAAAAAACTAAAACGGGTCCCTCAATTTGATAGAAGAAAGCAACAATTGATGGTACAATGAAAATACTAGAGATGATTCCTCGAAAAAGGTGCCAAAAGAACCTAGCGTAATTAAATATTTTAGTTGGAATTATTTTTTGGTTTTTAATACTGGGTTGCTGGCATTAATGAAACATGACAAGCATTAAATTTTGAGGTTTATTGAATGATTTATTTAATGTGGAACCACCATTAATTATAAATGTAAAAATATGGGTGACAACTCCAATAACAACGGTTAATTTAATGTTTCTCATATATTAAAAATATGGTGTGAGCCTCAATTATTAGGAAAAGGGTGAATCAGATAACATACATGATGTATGCATGGATGACACGTTGATAACCAATACGACTTAGGCTAATAGACATGACTGATATTCAAGGCTAACTAGCATTGATGATTACACAAAGTGATGTGTTGAGTGGCTTTGATGATGTTGCAAAGTGATATAGTTGACACTTAGATGGGAAGTATGAACTGATTGTTGATTGGTGATTGACCCAACACGACAGTCGATGATAGTACCGACTAATAGTGATCAAAATAAACTGATATCATACTAACATAATAGGAAAATGGATCGAATGAAAATACTAACACGATGGATAAGGGTAGATAGACGAGGATCTGACGGGATGACAACACCATGGGATCAAGGTGGGTGCATGGGAACTACTGAACTACTGACTCGATAGGTGGGAACTTCTAACATGGACAATATCAAAGCCTGGACAGGGTCCAAGGAAGATGACACAACAAGATTTAGGGTTTGGACCAATCAACGGCTGATGTGGTGATATGACACTAGAGATGCGGGAGGACAACCTACGAAAAGTTGCGTGGGGCGTGGGGTAGATAATTTGGAGGAAAAAATATCTAGCAAAGGCTGGTTATTATTTTACATATGATGTACCCCATATAAAATAGTACGTGAATGCTACGTGAAATATGTGGGATAAAACCCACAAGTGAATTTTGAAAACAAAAACATGTCCACCTATTGGAAAAGAAAATTATAACGAAAAATTGAAGTAGTTAAAAAACATCGGTCGAAAAACCTTAGGATTAATTGTAATTTCTTCATTGAATTTTGTGCACACATCGTAAAATACAAGATGCCAAAAAATTTTGTGGTAACACCAAAAAACTAAAAACCCTAAGCAACACATTAAGCTTTGAGGTTTATTGAATGATTTATTTAATGTGGAAATGCAATTAATTATTGCATGTAAAAATATGGGTGACAACTCCATCAAAAATGGTTAATTTAATGTTGCCCATGCATTAAAAAGATGTTGTGATCCCCAACAATTAGGAAGAGGTGAATTGGATAGCAAACACAATGTTTACACGATTGAAAACTGTATCCTATTACCATAATATACCTATAAATATGTATTATAAATCATAAGTTAGATATAAGGTTATATTAATGATAGTACAACCTTAACCATTACAATAACTAAAAACTTATTAAAAATAAACAATGGTAATACATTATTACCTATCATTTCTCCCCATTGAGAAAGCATTGGTCCCTAATGCGTACAAATGTGGAAAAGAAAGAGCGAAAGAGATAGGAGTATCAGGTACAACCTAAAATGTAATCTTGTTAAAAAATAAAAAGACTAAAATGACAAATTTTTACAGGTGTTCAGAAAATCAAAAACTGTTGGCACTGAAACATACTCAAAAAATGCTCTTCAATCACTATAAATACTTGCTATACTAGTGGATAACTGAAATGGGTCCATTGATTTGGTAGAAGAAAGCGAGCAATTGATGGTATAATGAAAATGTCGAAGAAGATTCCTCGAAAATGGTACTAAAAGAAGCAAGCATAATTAAATGTTTCGATTGACATAAATTTTTTATTTGTAATACTAGGCCATAGGCATTAATGAAACGTGACAAGCATTAAGTTTTGAGGTTTATTGAATGACAACCTTATCCATTACAATAACTAACAACTTATTAAAAATAAAAAATGGTAATACATGATTCCCTTTAGTATAGAACTTTAACTAATACTTATGATAGTGTATTCATATGTTTATCTACAAATATACATATTGTTTAATTTATAAATATAGTTTTACACATGTTCCTCTATGTTTCATTGGTCTTGTGTATATGCTTTGTTATTGGAGGGTCATAACTCCATTGGATGGCGTTGATATGAGATCATTTCAAATGGAATACCACGTTGGTTAGGAAAATAACTACCCTATTGATAGTATCTCTCTTATAAATAAATGTTCAATGATATTGAGATCTTGATAGTCAATGTGTGATGTGTAATTTCTTATTTTATATGATCCATAAGTATGTAAAGATTTTTTATGTATTTCACAATGTGGGAGCTATTTTAAAATGTGAATTATTGTATCTGAATAGGATTATGATCATTATTGATGTTGAAGAAAATTTGTGTATCTTTGATATAAATTCATTGTAATATATCTTATTATTGCTCTATTTAAAATAAAGGTAAAGGTTATATTGTACCTTGTATAGAATGTCGAGTATGAAAAAAAATATATTGCTTCATTGTATATTATGAAAAAGTGAATGAGTCAAGAGTACATACGACCAATTGTTCTTCATTGAAAGGTTAAAGATGATAATTGCATGTTTGATATTCCTTGTAAGATTAAAATAATATTTTGTTATGAACCAAAAATGGAGTGAGTACAATCAAAATGCGTGCTTGGTTAATATTAATGTAATACTTGATTTGATATTAAATAGACTATACTGTGAGTATATTTCATAGTAATACTTAGAAATTTTCTTGTGCACTTTGTGTAAAATGGGGTAAATGGGTATCTCAAAATGGTTTCTGTTTTTGCATGTAATGATTGTGCTTGTGGAAAAGCGTGGATTGGATGTGATGTGTGAAATGAGGTATGAAAATTGCATGCATGGAAAAATTGACAAGTGGGGTCATCTAATAAGCCAAATAGATATTCAAATGTTTTTGAATGTAATGATTGTGCTTGTGAAAAAGTGTGCATTGGATGTGATGTGTGAAATGAGGTATGAAAATTGCATGCATGGAAAAATTGACAAGTGGGGTCATCTAATAAGCGAAATATATATTCAAATGTGCTTTTGTTTAACTGTTTTGACCTCTTTTTAACCACCTCATTTTACATGCATATGTGAGGAGGGTTTGAACATTTTTTTTTGCATTTTTCGCTATATTTTTTTATGTTTTTTGCGTGTGTGAATGGTATGGATGGAATGTGGATTTTATGGCGAATGCACGTGTGAAAAAATTTGAATAATCAATAGGTTCACACGGGGTCATGCAAATCCGGATGGTTTGCACGGGGTTGTGCGAATGCGTGCTTTTTTTATCATTCTTATCTAAATGTAAAAGAAAAATGGATTAATTTTATATACATGGTTGCTAACTTGTGACATGTATTTTGTGGCATGTAAGAAGATATTTACATAACATCGGTTTTGGAAGTGTAGGAAGGATTTGGAGGATGTATGTTGTAACAACAGTCGATGACAAATGAATGGACTACGATTTTCACATACCAAATTTTGTAAATCTAATTATATTATTTTTTTCTGTTTTATATATATTAATGTTTTAGAAAAGTACATTAAATATAAAGGTTAATTATTCGATGATAATTTTTAATTAAAATGATGATTTTGCAAATAAAACTTATTAAATTTTTGTTTGAGAGTGTCATACCATGTACTAGAGTCAGACAGGTATCATCAAGGAGAGAGTAGCGGATGCCTAATAACGATGTAAATAAGAGAATAAAAATTACACACCTTAATTGTATTGTGTATTTTATTATGTGTGTGATTGAATGTTGCCCAAGCGTTATGGGTAGTGTTAATATTTTGAATATTGAACATGTCTTAAAATTTGTATACCGTTTATGGCGAGCTTTGATAACATGAAATATGAAAATTTGAATTTTAAAGGTTTCCGGAAACACATGCCTTCATTTACAAAAAGACCTTTTTGTTGAGTTATTTTCTTTTTCCAAATGTCCAGACTTTTATGTGAAATACCTTGATGTAATGGTAAATAATTATGAAGGACTCCTTGTGGCACAAACCCATTGGTCTTAATAAAGGATTTTTCGACTTTGAGAATAACAAATTATTGTTTTTTTTTTCATAACCTTGAAAAGCTGAAAATTTTGAGGAGGTGTCTGAATTAGAGATTACCTCTCCATTGACATGTCTAACATACTTAAAATTTTTTCTCTTTTAATGTCCTTATTTTTCCCTTCTTTCACGCACTAGGTTTATGGTGTATGCTTTTTATTTTATGGAGGAATTTTTTTTCTAGGAAGTGATAAAAAAAGACAAATTCAGAATTAAAGAAAATGAAAAGCCTAATTTCTACATCTCACATAGGTTATGCTTAATTTTTCATTTTACAAACCTATTAATTGCATTTGCTTTGAATTTGTTTGAATAGAGTGTTTTATTTCATGTTTTTATATAAAAATAAAAACCTTTTCATGGGTTGTGTGTAAAAAGCTTTTTTTTTGTTACTAAATTTAGAATAAAATTTTTTATCTAATTTTTTTTGCATATTTAGATTTAAGAAAAAATACAAAATAAAATAGTTTGCATATATCATTTGGATTATTTTCGTTATTAAGTTTAGAATAAAATTTCTTATATAATTATTTTTTGCATATTTAGATTCAAGAAAAAAATACAAAATAAAATAGTTTGCATATACCATTTGGACTAGGTATTTATTTGCAAAAGAGAAGGGACTATGGTTCAAATTTTATAGAGGGCTTTTGCACATTTGTTGGTAAAAACAAAATTCTTAAATACCTAAAAGCATACAACAAAAATCTACTTGAGAATACATTTTCTTGTAGAAAAAATGTTTCTCTATTTGGATCCCTAGATGTCCCATTAAATTAACTCCATGAATATGGATAATCCCAACAATGCTTTTGGGTATTTGCATATACATTTAATTTTACTTCTTGTATGGTAAAAAGGTTATTTTATGGTTTGATTGTGTATCACGTGATACAGTATTAAGGAATTCCAAGTATAGAGGCCATAATGTATGATGAAGATATGGTCTTACTAGGTAATGGAATGTTTATGGGACTTTACTTTCTTTCAGTTTTGCTTAATTTCAAACCCTAAACATGAAAAATATGAATTCTCTTCTAATTTGTTTGACACAATTCCTAGGTGAGGATGGCTACAAATTTTTAATAAGAGAACTATATGAGGATGGTTGTAAATTATTTGATAAAACTTCTTGAAAATTATTCACAAATATATCATATGAAAATGATTGCAAATTGTTTGAAAAAATTCTTTTGATGAATACTCAATTCTTCTCTATAAAGTGAAATAACACATGTGAATATTGTAGTTTAACCTCTTTGAATATGTAAAGTATATAACCATTGTATTAAAATATTATTTTAGTAGATATGGAATTGGATTGGTTAAATTTGAGCATGCTTCCATTGCATTAAAGGACTTATTTAGCATATTTCCAAATTATATAGGAATATTTGAGTTTACTATCACTACAATGATGTGTTTGAGTATGCTATAATTGCATTTGTATAATTAATTTAGTAAATATATCACTTACTATAGATATGCATAGGAAAATGCTAGAAATATAGTTGAGGTTTTTATTGGCTTTGTGTTGATGCTAAGCACATAGGATGTAGTAGATAATATTTTACATTAAAATAACACATTTATACTTTGAATATGTCATAATGTTATATATAGAGGTCAATGAGTAGGTTCCATTGTAAGGTAAATTGGTTCTATAAGAGATTGTGACTATAATTGGACCTTAAGCTTAACACTTAGGGGAGACTATGTTTAATAGGTGCCCTTTTCAACATTTAAGTCTTAGTGACTTTTAAAAGTAAATTGAAATATCACATATGATATTTTGGAGTGTTCATATATTCTTGTAGCTTTTTACAAAATATATCTATTATTAAAATAAACACACTATGTTTTGAAGTGGGTATTGAGATTAATTTTAATACATACATACATATATGTATTCTTGGAATAGTGCATTGAGGTGCTTGAATGTATTAATTTGAGAGAACTATATAAAAATAAGAAAAATGTTGTTGTTGATTTTGTTGAATCAATATTATTTCGTTGAGATATGCATTATATAAATTCCAAAATGTACTCCCATATTGAATGTGTTATGGAAGAGCTAGAAGAGTAGTTATATGATTATAGGTATTAAAAATAAACTTATATTTTATATGTATTTTAGAATTGGTTGAATATTTGCATGCTTATAGGCATCATAACAATGTTGAAAAAATACTTACATGTTGTATGTATTCTAAAAGTACTGGAATATGTGCATACTTGTAAACATTATGTAAATGCTAAAATTATACTTGTAATATGTATGTATTATGTAACTGTTGGAAGATTTGTATGCTTATAAGCATTATTTAAATGGTAGAAATACACTTGCATGTTGTAAGAATTTTAGAAATATTCAAATATGCGTATGCTAGTGGATATTATATAAATATGGGAATTACATTTTTATGTTGTATATTGTCTAAATATACTCAATGGTGTGTATGCTAGTAGGCATTATGTAAATGATAGAAATACACTCGTGTGCTATATGCATTATAGTATAGTTGAAATATCTTGCATAGTTGTAAGCAATAGGCAAAATGCACATGTATACTAAATATATTATGGAAATATTATAAATATTTGTATGCTTATAAGCATTGAATATATGCTATATTTTCACCTATATGTTGTATCCATTATGGAAATGTTAGAAGGATTTATTTATTTATAGGAATTAAACATTAGAAATGCACTTATATACTATATTCAATATGAAGGCATTGGTATACTTATGTACATTATAAAATTATTGATATACTTCTATACATTATGAAATAAAGTATATACTATATGTACTTAATATATGTTGGTGTGGGATGAATAACATTATGAAAATAGGTCAAGTATATGATCTATGTAGATGAAAATAAGGATAGGCATATAAAATTAACTCATGCATGGAGATATGTTCAAGTATAGATATATTTTTAGTATACACAATAGTTACAACATCCTAGAGATAATGTTCGTCACTATGTATATAATAAGGAACACACAATTATAAACTGAATACCAAAGGTTTACACAAATGATAACTATATTTTATGACCACAAGATGTCTATAAATAGGTATTACAAAGCATAAGTTATAGATAAGGCTATATAAATGATAGTACAACCTTAACCATTACAAAAACTAACAACTTATTAAAATAAACAATGGTAATACATAATTCCCTATCATTCCTTCCCACTGCAAAAATATTGGTCCCAAATGTGTACAAATATGGAAGAGAAATATAAAAAGAGCTAGGAGTATTGGATACAACTGAAAATGTACTCCTATTATAAAATAAGAAGATCAAAATGATAAATTTTTATAGGTCTTCAAAAAAACCAAAAAATGATGTTGGCACTAAAACAAGCTTAGAAAACACTCTCCAACAACTATAAATATTGGTATACCATCAAAAAACTAAAACGGGTCCCTCAATTTGATAGAAGAAAGCAACAATTGATGGTACAATGAAAATACTAGAGATGATTCCTCGAAAAAGGTGCCAAAAGAACCTAGCGTAATTAAATATTTTAGTTGGAATTATTTTTTGGTTTTTAATACTGGGTTGCTGGCATTAATGAAACATGACAAGCATTAAATTTTGAGGTTTATTGAATGATTTATTTAATGTGGAACCACCATTAATTATAAATGTAAAAATATGGGTGACAACTCCAATAACAACGGTTAATTTAATGTTTCTCATATATTAAAAATATGGTGTGAGCCTCAATTATTAGGAAAAGGGTGAATCAGATAACATACATGATGTATGCATGGATGACACGTTGATAACCAATACGACTTAGGCTAATAGACATGACTGATATTCAAGGCTAACTAGCATTGATGATTACACAAAGTGATGTGTTGAGTGGCTTTGATGATGTTGCAAAGTGATATAGTTGACACTTAGATGGGAAGTATGAACTGATTGTTGATTGGTGATTGACCCAACACGACAGTCGATGATAGTACCGACTAATAGTGATCAAAATAAACTGATATCATACTAACATAATAGGAAAATGGATCGAATGAAAATACTAACACGATGGATAAGGGTAGATAGACAGGATCTGATAGGATGACAACACCATGGGATCAAGGTGGGTGCATGGGAACTACTAAACTACTGACTCGATAGGTGGGAACTTCTAACATGGACGATATCAAAGCACGGACGGGGTCCAAGGAAGATGACACAACAAGATTTAGGGTTTGGACCAATCAACGGCTGATGTGGTGATATGACACTAGAGATGCGGGAGGACAACCTACGAAAAGTTGCGTGGGGCGTGGGGTAGATAATTTGGAGGAAAAAATATCTAGCAAAGGCTGGTTATTATTTTACATATGATGTACCCCATATAAAATAGTACGTGAATGCTACGTGAAATATGTGGGATAAAACCCACAAGTGAATTTTGAAAACAAAAACATGTCCACCTATTGGAAAAGAAAATTATAACGAAAAATTGAAGTAGTTAAAAAACATCGGTCGAAAAACCTTAGGATTAATTGTAATTTCTTCATTGAATTTTGTGCACACATCGTAAAATACAAGATGCCAAAAAATTTTGTGGTAACACCAAAAAACTAAAAACCCTAAGCAACACATTAAGCTTTGAGGTTTATTGAATGATTTATTTAATGTGGAAATGCAATTAATTATTGCATGTAAAAATATGGGTGACAACTCCATCAAAAATGGTTAATTTAATGTTGCCCATGCATTAAAAAGATGTTGTGATCCCCAACAATTAGGAAGAGGTGAATTGGATAGCAAACACAATGTTTACACGATTGAAAACTGTATCCTATTACCATAATATACCTATAAATATGTATTATAAATCATAAGTTAGATATAAGGTTATATTAATGATAGTACAACCTTAACCATTACAATAACTAAAAACTTATTAAAAATAAACAATGGTAATACATTATTACCTATCATTTCTCCCCATTGAGAAAGCATTGGTCCCTAATGCGTACAAATGTGGAAAAGAAAGAGCGAAAGAGATAGGAGTATCAGGTACAACCTAAAATGTAATCTTGTTAAAAAATAAAAAGACTAAAATGACAAATTTTTACAGGTGTTCAGAAAATCAAAAACTGTTGGCACTGAAACATACTCAAAAAATGCTCTTCAATCACTATAAATACTTGCTATACTAGTGGATAAGCTGAAATGGGTCCATTGATTTGGTAGAAGAAAGCGAGCAATTGATGGTATAATGAAAATGTCGAAGAAGATTCCTCGAAAATGGTACTAAAAGAAGCAAGCATAATTAAATGTTTCGATTGACATAAATTTTTTATTTGTAATACTAGGCCATAGGCATTAATGAAACGTGACAAGCATTAAGTTTTGAGGTTTATTGAATGACAACCTTATCCATTACAATAACTAACAACTTATTAAAAATAAAAAATGGTAATACATGATTCCCTTTAGTATAGAACTTTAACTAATACTTATGATAGTGTATTCATATGTTTATCTACAAATATACATATTGTTTAATTTATAAATATAGTTTTACACATGTTCCTCTATGTTTCATTGGTCTTGTGTATATGCTTTGTTATTGGAGGGTCATAACTCCATTGGATGGCGTTGATATGAGATCATTTCAAATGGAATACCACGTTGGTTAGGAAAATAACTACCCTATTGATAGTATCTCTCTTATAAATAAATGTTCAATGATATTGAGATCTTGATAGTCAATGTGTGATGTGTAATTTCTTATTTTATATGATCCATAAGTATGTAAAGATTTTTTATGTATTTCACAATGTGGGAGCTATTTTAAAATGTGAATTATTGTATCTGAATAGGATTATGATCATTATTGATGTTGAAGAAAATTTGTGTATCTTTGATATAAATTCATTGTAATATATCTTATTATTGCTCTATTTAAAATAAAGGTAAAGGTTATATTGTACCTTGTATAGAATGTCGAGTATGAAAAAAAATATATTGCTTCATTGTATATTATGAAAAAGTGAATGAGTCAAGAGTACATACGACCAATTGTTCTTCATTGAAAGGTTAAAGATGATAATTGCATGTTTGATATTCCTTGTAAGATTAAAATAATATTTTGTTATGAACCAAAAATGGAGTGAGTACAATCAAAATGCGTGCTTGGTTAATATTAATGTAATACTTGATTTGATATTAAATAGACTATACTGTGAGTATATTTCATAGTAATACTTAGAAATTTTCTTGTGCACTTTGTGTAAAATGGGGTAAATGGGTATCTCAAAATGGTTTCTGTTTTTGCATGTAATGATTGTGCTTGTGGAAAAGCGTGGATTGGATGTGATGTGTGAAATGAGGTATGAAAATTGCATGCATGGAAAAATTGACAAGTGGGGTCATCTAATAAGCCAAATAGATATTCAAATGTTTTTGAATGTAATGATTGTGCTTGTGAAAAAGTGTGCATTGGATGTGATGTGTGAAATGAGGTATGAAAATTGCATGCATGGAAAAATTGACAAGTGGGGTCATCTAATAAGCGAAATATATATTCAAATGTGCTTTTGTTTAACTGTTTTGACCTCTTTTTAACCACCTCATTTTACATGCATATGTGAGGAGGGTTTGAACATTTTTTTTTGCATTTTTCGCTATATTTTTTTATGTTTTTTGCGTGTGTGAATGGTATGGATGGAATGTGGATTTTATGGCGAATGCACGTGTGAAAAAATTTGAATAATCAATAGGTTCACACGGGGTCATGCAAATCCGGATGGTTTGCACGGGGTTGTGCGAATGCGTGCTTTTTTTATCATTCTTATCTAAATGTAAAAGAAAAATGGATTAATTTTATATACATGGTTGCTAACTTGTGACATGTATTTTGTGGCATGTAAGAAGATATTTACATAACATCGGTTTTGGAAGTGTAGGAAGGATTTGGAGGATGTATGTTGTAACAACAGTCGATGACAAATGAATGGACTACGATTTTCACATACCAAATTTTGTAAATCTAATTATATTATTTTTTTCTGTTTTATATATATTAATGTTTTAGAAAAGTACATTAAATATAAAGGTTAATTATTCGATGATAATTTTTAATTAAAATGATGATTTTGCAAATAAAACTTATTAAATTTTTGTTTGAGAGTGTCATACCATGTACTAGAGTCAGACAGGTATCATCAAGGAGAGAGTAGCGGATGCCTAATAACGATGTAAATAAGAGAATAAAAATTACACACCTTAATTGTATTGTGTATTTTATTATGTGTGTGATTGAATGTTGCCCAAGCGTTATGGGTAGTGTTAATATTTTGAATATTGAACATGTCTTAAAATTTGTATACCGTTTATGGCGAGCTTTGATAACATGAAATATGAAAATTTGAATTTTAAAGGTTTCCGGAAACACATGCCTTCATTTACAAAAAGACCTTTTTGTTGAGTTATTTTCTTTTTCCAAATGTCCAGACTTTTATGTGAAATACCTTGATGTAATGGTAAATAATTATGAAGGACTCCTTGTGGCACAAACCCATTGGTCTTAATAAAGGATTTTTCGACTTTGAGAATAACAAATTATTGTTTTTTTTTTCATAACCTTGAAAAGCTGAAAATTTTGAGGAGGTGTCTGAATTAGAGATTACCTCTCCATTGACATGTCTAACATACTTAAAATTTTTTCTCTTTTAATGTCCTTATTTTTCCCTTCTTTCACGCACTAGGTTTATGGTGTATGCTTTTTATTTTATGGAGGAATTTTTTTTCTAGGAAGTGATAAAAAAAGACAAATTCAGAATTAAAGAAAATGAAAAGCCTAATTTCTACATCTCACATAGGTTATGCTTAATTTTTCATTTTACAAACCTATTAATTGCATTTGCTTTGAATTTGTTTGAATAGAGTGTTTTATTTCATGTTTTTATATAAAAATAAAAACCTTTTCATGGGTTGTGTGTAAAAAGCTTTTTTTTTGTTACTAAATTTAGAATAAAATTTTTTATCTAATTTTTTTTGCATATTTAGATTTAAGAAAAAATACAAAATAAAATAGTTTGCATATATCATTTGGATTATTTTCGTTATTAAGTTTAGAATAAAATTTCTTATATAATTATTTTTTGCATATTTAGATTCAAGAAAAAAATACAAAATAAAATAGTTTGCATATACCATTTGGACTAGGTATTTATTTGCAAAAGAGAAGGGACTATGGTTCAAATTTTATAGAGGGCTTTTGCACATTTGTTGGTAAAAACAAAATTCTTAAATACCTAAAAGCATACAACAAAAATCTACTTGAGAATACATTTTCTTGTAGAAAAAATGTTTCTCTATTTGGATCCCTAGATGTCCCATTAAATTAACTCCATGAATATGGATAATCCCAACAATGCTTTTGGGTATTTGCATATACATTTAATTTTACTTCTTGTATGGTAAAAAGGTTATTTTATGGTTTGATTGTGTATCACGTGATACAGTATTAAGGAATTCCAAGTATAGAGGCCATAATGTATGATGAAGATATGGTCTTACTAGGTAATGGAATGTTTATGGGACTTTACTTTCTTTCAGTTTTGCTTAATTTCAAACCCTAAACATGAAAAATATGAATTCTCTTCTAATTTGTTTGACACAATTCCTAGGTGAGGATGGCTACAAATTTTTAATAAGAGAACTATATGAGGATGGTTGTAAATTATTTGATAAAACTTCTTGAAAATTATTCACAAATATATCATATGAAAATGATTGCAAATTGTTTGAAAAAATTCTTTTGATGAATACTCAATTCTTCTCTATAAAGTGAAATAACACATGTGAATATTGTAGTTTAACCTCTTTGAATATGTAAAGTATATAACCATTGTATTAAAATATTATTTTAGTAGATATGGAATTGGATTGGTTAAATTTGAGCATGCTTCCATTGCATTAAAGGACTTATTTAGCATATTTCCAAATTATATAGGAATATTTGAGTTTACTATCACTACAATGATGTGTTTGAGTATGCTATAATTGCATTTGTATAATTAATTTAGTAAATATATCACTTACTATAGATATGCATAGGAAAATGCTAGAAATATAGTTGAGGTTTTTATTGGCTTTGTGTTGATGCTAAGCACATAGGATGTAGTAGATAATATTTTACATTAAAATAACACATTTATACTTTGAATATGTCATAATGTTATATATAGAGGTCAATGAGTAGGTTCCATTGTAAGGTAAATTGGTTCTATAAGAGATTGTGACTATAATTGGACCTTAAGCTTAACACTTAGGGGAGACTATGTTTAATAGGTGCCCTTTTCAACATTTAAGTCTTAGTGACTTTTAAAAGTAAATTGAAATATCACATATGATATTTTGGAGTGTTCATATATTCTTGTAGCTTTTTACAAAATATATCTATTATTAAAATAAACACACTATGTTTTGAAGTGGGTATTGAGATTAATTTTAATACATACATACATATATGTATTCTTGGAATAGTGCATTGAGGTGCTTGAATGTATTAATTTGAGAGAACTATATAAAAATAAGAAAAATGTTGTTGTTGATTTTGTTGAATCAATATTATTTCGTTGAGATATGCATTATATAAATTCCAAAATGTACTCCCATATTGAATGTGTTATGGAAGAGCTAGAAGAGTAGTTATATGATTATAGGTATTAAAAATAAACTTATATTTTATATGTATTTTAGAATTGGTTGAATATTTGCATGCTTATAGGCATCATAACAATGTTGAAAAAATACTTACATGTTGTATGTATTCTAAAAGTACTGGAATATGTGCATACTTGTAAACATTATGTAAATGCTAAAATTATACTTGTAATATGTATGTATTATGTAACTGTTGGAAGATTTGTATGCTTATAAGCATTATTTAAATGGTAGAAATACACTTGCATGTTGTAAGAATTTTAGAAATATTCAAATATGCGTATGCTAGTGGATATTATATAAATATGGGAATTACATTTTTATGTTGTATATTGTCTAAATATACTCAATGGTGTGTATGCTAGTAGGCATTATGTAAATGATAGAAATACACTCGTGTGCTATATGCATTATAGTATAGTTGAAATATCTTGCATAGTTGTAAGCAATAGGCAAAATGCACATGTATACTAAATATATTATGGAAATATTATAAATATTTGTATGCTTATAAGCATTGAATATATGCTATATTTTCACCTATATGTTGTATCCATTATGGAAATGTTAGAAGGATTTATTTATTTATAGGAATTAAACATTAGAAATGCACTTATATACTATATTCAATATGAAGGCATTGGTATACTTATGTACATTATAAAATTATTGATATACTTCTATACATTATGAAATAAAGTATATACTATATGTACTTAATATATGTTGGTGTGGGATGAATAACATTATGAAAATAGGTCAAGTATATGATCTATGTAGATGAAAATAAGGATAGGCATATAAAATTAACTCATGCATGGAGATATGTTCAAGTATAGATATATTTTTAGTATACACAATAGTTACAACATCCTAGAGATAATGTTCGTCACTATGTATATAATAAGGAACACACAATTATAAACTGAATACCAAAGGTTTACACAAATGATAACTATATTTTATGACCACAAGATGTCTATAAATAGGTATTACAAAGCATAAGTTATAGATAAGGCTATATAAATGATAGTACAACCTTAACCATTACAAAAACTAACAACTTATTAAAATAAACAATGGTAATACATAATTCCCTATCATTCCTTCCCACTGCAAAAATATTGGTCCCAAATGTGTACAAATATGGAAGAGAAATATAAAAAGAGCTAGGAGTATTGGATACAACTGAAAATGTACTCCTATTATAAAATAAGAAGATCAAAATGATAAATTTTTATAGGTCTTCAAAAAAACCAAAAAATGATGTTGGCACTAAAACAAGCTTAGAAAACACTCTCCAACAACTATAAATATTGGTATACCATCAAAAAACTAAAACGGGTCCCTCAATTTGATAGAAGAAAGCAACAATTGATGGTACAATGAAAATACTAGAGATGATTCCTCGAAAAAGGTGCCAAAAGAACCTAGCGTAATTAAATATTTTAGTTGGAATTATTTTTTGGTTTTTAATACTGGGTTGCTGGCATTAATGAAACATGACAAGCATTAAATTTTGAGGTTTATTGAATGATTTATTTAATGTGGAACCACCATTAATTATAAATGTAAAAATATGGGTGACAACTCCAATAACAACGGTTAATTTAATGTTTCTCATATATTAAAAATATGGTGTGAGCCTCAATTATTAGGAAAAGGGTGAATCAGATAACATACATGATGTATGCATGGATGACACGTTGATAACCAATACGACTTAGGCTAATAGACATGACTGATATTCAAGGCTAACTAGCATTGATGATTACACAAAGTGATGTGTTGAGTGGCTTTGATGATGTTGCAAAGTGATATAGTTGACACTTAGATGGGAAGTATGAACTGATTGTTGATTGGTGATTGACCCAACACGACAGTCGATGATAGTACCGACTAATAGTGATCAAAATAAACTGATATCATACTAACATAATAGGAAAATGGATCGAATGAAAATACTAACACGATGGATAAGGGTAGATAGACAGGATCTGACAGGATGACAACACCATGGGATCAAGGTGGGTGCATGGGAACTACTGAACTACTGACTCGATAGGTGGGAACTTCTAACATGGACAGTATCAAAGCCTGGACAGGGTCCAAGGAAGATGACACAACAAGATTTAGGGTTTGGACCAATCAACGGCTGATGTGGTGATATGACACTAGAGATGCGGGAGGACAACCTACGAAAAGTTGCGTGGGGCGTGGGGTAGATAATTTGGAGGAAAAAATATCTAGCAAAGGCTGGTTATTATTTTACATATGATGTACCCCATATAAAATAGTACGTGAATGCTACGTGAAATATGTGGGATAAAACCCACAAGTGAATTTTGAAAACAAAAACATGTCCACCTATTGGAAAAGAAAATTATAACGAAAAATTGAAGTAGTTAAAAAACATCGGTCGAAAAACCTTAGGATTAATTGTAATTTCTTCATTGAATTTTGTGCACACATCGTAAAATACAAGATGCCAAAAAATTTTGTGGTAACACCAAAAAACTAAAAACCCTAAGCAACACATTAAGCTTTGAGGTTTATTGAATGATTTATTTAATGTGGAAATGCAATTAATTATTGCATGTAAAAATATGGGTGACAACTCCATCAAAAATGGTTAATTTAATGTTGCCCATGCATTAAAAAGATGTTGTGATCCCCAACAATTAGGAAGAGGTGAATTGGATAGCAAACACAATGTTTACACGATTGAAAACTGTATCCTATTACCATAATATACCTATAAATATGTATTATAAATCATAAGTTAGATATAAGGTTATATTAATGATAGTACAACCTTAACCATTACAATAACTAAAAACTTATTAAAAATAAACAATGGTAATACATTATTACCTATCATTTCTCCCCATTGAGAAAGCATTGGTCCCTAATGCGTACAAATGTGGAAAAGAAAGAGCGAAAGAGATAGGAGTATCAGGTACAACCTAAAATGTAATCTTGTTAAAAAATAAAAAGACTAAAATGACAAATTTTTACAGGTGTTCAGAAAATCAAAAACTGTTGGCACTGAAACATACTCAAAAAATGCTCTTCAATCACTATAAATACTGCTATACTAGTGGATAACTGAAATGGGTCCATTGATTTGGTAGAAGAAAGCAGCAATTGATGGTATAATGAAAATGTCGAAGAAGATTCCTCGAAAATGGTACTAAAAGAAGCAAGCATAATTAAATGTTTCGATTGACATAAATTTTTTATTTGTAATACTAGGCCATAGGCATTAATGAAACGTGACAAGCATTAAGTTTTGAGGTTTATTGAATGACAACCTTATCCATTACAATAACTAACAACTTATTAAAAATAAAAAATGGTAATACATGATTCCCTTTAGTATAGAACTTTAACTAATACTTATGATAGTGTATTCATATGTTTATCTACAAATATACATATTGTTTAATTTATAAATATAGTTTTACACATGTTCCTCTATGTTTCATTGGTCTTGTGTATATGCTTTGTTATTGGAGGGTCATAACTCCATTGGATGGCGTTGATATGAGATCATTTCAAATGGAATACCACGTTGGTTAGGAAAATAACTACCCTATTGATAGTATCTCTCTTATAAATAAATGTTCAATGATATTGAGATCTTGATAGTCAATGTGTGATGTGTAATTTCTTATTTTATATGATCCATAAGTATGTAAAGATTTTTTATGTATTTCACAATGTGGGAGCTATTTTAAAATGTGAATTATTGTATCTGAATAGGATTATGATCATTATTGATGTTGAAGAAAATTTGTGTATCTTTGATATAAATTCATTGTAATATATCTTATTATTGCTCTATTTAAAATAAAGGTAAAGGTTATATTGTACCTTGTATAGAATGTCGAGTATGAAAAAAAATATATTGCTTCATTGTATATTATGAAAAAGTGAATGAGTCAAGAGTACATACGACCAATTGTTCTTCATTGAAAGGTTAAAGATGATAATTGCATGTTTGATATTCCTTGTAAGATTAAAATAATATTTTGTTATGAACCAAAAATGGAGTGAGTACAATCAAAATGCGTGCTTGGTTAATATTAATGTAATACTTGATTTGATATTAAATAGACTATACTGTGAGTATATTTCATAGTAATACTTAGAAATTTTCTTGTGCACTTTGTGTAAAATGGGGTAAATGGGTATCTCAAAATGGTTTATGTTTTTGCATGTAATGATTGTGCTTGTGGAAAAGCGTGGATTGGATGTGATGTGTGAAATGAGGTATGAAAATTGCATGCATGGAAAAATTGACAAGTGGGGTCATCTAATAAGCCAAATAGATATTCAAATGTTTTTGAATGTAATGATTGTGCTTGTGAAAAAGTGTGCATTGGATGTGATGTGTGAAATGAGGTATGAAAATTGCATGCATGGAAAAATTGACAAGTGGGGTCATCTAATAAGCCAAATATATATTCAAATGTGCTTTTGTTTAACTGTTTTGACCTCTTTTTAACCACCTCATTTTACATGCATATTTGAGGAGGGTTTGAACATTTTTTTTTGCATTTTTCGCTATATTTTTTTATGTTTTTTGCGTGTGTGAATGGTATGGATGGAATGTGGATTTTATGGCGAATGCACATGTGCAAAAATTTGAATAATCAATAGGTTCACACGGGGTCATGCAAATCCGGGTGGTTTGCACGGGGTTGTGCGAATGCGTGCTTTTTTTATCATTCTTATCTAAATGTAAAAGAAAAATGGATTAATTTTATATACATGGTTGCTAACTTGTGACATGTATTTTGTGGCATGTAAGAAGATATTTACATAACATCGGTTTTGGAAGTGTAGGAAGGATTTGGAGGATGTATGTTGTAACAACAGTCGATGACAAATGAATGGACTACGATTTTCACATACCAAATTTTGTAAATCTAATTATATTATTTTTTTCTGTTTTATATATATTAATGTTTTAGAAAAGTACATTAAATATAAAGGTTAATTATTCGATGATAATTTTTAATTAAAATGATGATTTTGTAAATAAAACTTATTAAATTTTAGTTTGAGAGTGTCATACCATGTACTAGACCGAGTCAGACAGGTATCATCAAGGAGAGAGTAGCGGATGCCTAATAACGATGTAAATAAGAGAATAAAAATTACACACCTTAATTGTATTGTGTATTTTATTATGTGTGTGATTGAATGTTGCCGAAGCATTATGGGTAGTGTTAATGTTTTGAATATTGAACATGTCTTAAAATTTGTATACCGTTTATGGCGAGCTTTGATAACATGAAATATGAAAATTTGAATTTTAAAGGTTTTCGGAAACACATGCCTTCATTTACAAAAAGACCTTTTTGTTGAGTTAATTTTCTTTTTCCAAATGTCCAGACTTTTATGTGAAATACCTTGATGTAATGGTAAATAATTATGAAGGACTCCTTGTGGCACAAACCCATTGGTCTTAATAAAGGATTTTTCGACTTTGAGAATAACAAATGATTGTTTTTTTTTTTTCATAACCTTGAAAAGCTGAAAATTTTGAGGAGGTGTCTGAATTAGAGATTACCTCTCCATTGACATGTCTAACATACTTAAAATTTTTTCTCTTTTAATGTCCTTATTTTTCCCTTCTTTCACGCACTAGGTTTATGGTGTATGCTTTTTATTTTATGGAGGAATTTTTTTTCTAGGAAGTGATAAAAAAAGACAAATTCAGAATTAAAGAAAATGAAAAGCCTAATTTCTACATCTCACATAGGTTATGCTTAATTTTTCATTTTACAAACCTATTAATTGCATTTGCTTTGAATTTGTTTGAATAGAGTGTTTTATTTCATGTTTTTATATAAAAATAAAAACCTTTTCATGGGTTGTGTGTAAAAAGCTTTTTTTTTGTTACTAAATTTAGAATAAAATTTTTTATCTAATTTTTTTTGCATATTTAGATTTAAGAAAAAATACAAAATAAAATAGTTTGCATATATCATTTGGATTATTTTCGTTATTAAGTTTAGAATAAAATTTCTTATATAATTATTTTTTGCATATTTAGATTCAAGAAAAAAATACAAAATAAAATAGTTTGCATATACCATTTGGACTAGGTATTTATTTGCAAAAGAGAAGGGACTATGGTTCAAATTTTATAGAGGGCTTTTGCACATTTGTTGGTAAAAACAAAATTCTTAAATACCTAAAAGCATACAACAAAAATCTACTTGAGAATACATTTTCTTGTAGAAAAAATGTTTCTCTATTTGGATCCCTAGATGTCCCATTAAATTAACTCCATGAATATGGATAATCCCAACAATGCTTTTGGGTATTTGCATATACATTTAATTTTACTTCTTGTATGGTAAAAAGGTTATTTTATGGTTTGATTGTGTATCACGTGATACAATATTAAGGAATTCCAAGTATAGAGGCCATAATGTATGATGAAGATATGGTCTTACTAGGTAATGGAATGTTTATGGGACTTTACTTTCTTTCAGTTTTGCTTAATTTCAAACCCTAAACATGAAAAATATGAATTCTCTTCTAATTTGTTTGACACAATTCCTAGGTGAGGATGGCTACAAATTTTTAATAAGAGAACTATATGAGGATGGTTGTAAATTATTTGATAAAACTCCTTGAAAATTATTCACAAATATATCATATGAAAATGATTGCAAATTGTTTGAAAAAACCCTTTTGATGAATACTAATTCTTCTCTATAAAGTGAAATAACACATGTGAATATTGTAGTTTAACCTCTTTGAATATGTAAAGTATATTACCATTGTATTAAAATATTATTTTAGTAGATATGGAATTGGATTGGTTAAATTTGAGCATGCTTCCATTGCATTAAAGGACTTATTTAGCATATTTCCAAATTATATAGGTATATTTGAGTTTACTATCACTACAATGATGTGTTTGAGCATGCTATAATTGCATTTGTATAATTAATTTAGTAAATATATCACTTACTATAGATATGCATAGGAAAATGCTAGAAATATAGTTGAGGTTTTTATTGGCTTTGTGTTGATGCTAAGCACATAGGATGTAGTAGATAATATTTTACATTAAAATAACACATTTATACTTGGAATATGTCATAATGTTATATATAGAGGTCAATGAGTAGGTTCCATTGTAAGGTAAATTGGTTCTATAAGAGATTGTGACTATAATTGGACCTTAAGCTTAACACTTAGGGGAGACTATGTTTAATAGGTGCCCTTTTCAACATTTAAGTCTTAGTGACTTTTAAAAGTAAATTGAAATATCACATATGATATTTTGGAGTGTTCATATATTCTTGTAGCTTTTTACAAAATATATCTATTATTAAAATAAACACACTATGTTTTGAAGTGGGTATTGAGATTAATTTTAATACATACATACATATATGTATTCTTGGAATAGTGCATTGAGGTGCTTGAATGTATTAATTTGAGAGAACTATATAAAAATAAGAAAAATGTTGTTGTTGATTTTGTTGAATCAATATTATTTCGTTGAGATATGCATTATATAAATTCCAAAATGTACTCCCATATTGAATGTGTTATGGAAGAGCTAGAAGAGTAGTTATATGATTATAGGTATTAAAAATAAACTTATATTTTATATGTATTTTAGAATTGGTTGAATATTTGCATGCTTATAGGCATCATAACAATGTTGAAAAAATACTTACATGTTGTATGTATTCTAAAAGTACTGGAATATGTGCATACTTGTAAACATTATGTAAATACTAAAAAAAATTATACTTGTATTATGTATGTATTATGTAATACATTGGAAGATTTATATGCTTATAAGCATTATTTAA